>CM040423.1:35960923-36560923 GCA_022702705.1 Papilionanthe hookeriana x Papilionanthe teres
TGTGATATAAAATATTTGGGTGATATAAGCTAAACAAGCAAAGTTTTTTGTGACGAATGTGTAAATACAAAGGAATTGGGTGGTATGTAAATGCCCAAAAAAGAAACATCCATAATCACAATTAATAAACGAAAATGGAAGCTAATTTTTTTTTGGATCAACTGAGCCAACAAACTATCTTAGAATGATCATTATTACTTAGATAAAAGAGTAATTAAATCTTCCAATTCAAGTTAAATCCAAATGTCTTCTCACTAATATTCATTGGACGATTCGCTCCTTAGATTTCAAGAGTAATATCTTTCAATTATTTTGAGTTTCCTTTAAAGAGGATTTACATAATACTCCTTAAAACTAACTTATTTACTTATCTAACATCTAATACCTAATATATATTGTCTTACCCCTACTAAAACACCCAAATACTATCGAAAATACTACTTCGTCTCCCTCTTGGTATGTCTTCATCTCTGAGAATTCTATTATGTGCCAACCCCAAAGAAGCTGTATGACAACCAATGAGATCTAAGTTAATAGAATTTACTAAATCATATAAATATAAATTTAGAAATTCATGAAAAAGCCCAAAAACTGTTTAACAAAAGATGAAGCAAATCTAGTTAAGCAATATAAAACTGTTTGACAATTTCTGTCAGGATTTAAAAATCTGTTACAGTTGTTAGACCTTAACAACAAACCATAATATAATTTAATAAATCTTGTAAATTCGACATCTTAAAACATTAAAAAATAACTAAAATTTACTAGCTTCTTAAATTCAATTAATATTTTATTTCAATTTATAGTAATTAATAATTATATATTAATGAAACCAATAAATTATTAAAAAAATTTTTCTTAAATATTACATGAAATAAAAGGGTAACACTTATGACAAATAATTAATTAGTTATTAATTATATCAGTTAATAAAAACTTATAAATTTATTGAATGGATAAAGAAATAATATTTCTATTGATTTATAATTTAATAATAAATAAAAGTTGATTTAATAATAATCAATCTGACAATGTTTTAATTAATTATTAATTAAATTAATAAAATTAACGTAAATAATATGAAATTATATCGCCTACATCACCCCAAAACCCTCGCACGTCCACTCCCCTCTCTCTATTTCGTCCAAAACATCGCCTTCGTCGCAATACAGTCGCGATTGGTGGTAGCTGAGAACGCAACGACGGGATCGGGGCTTGCAGAGACCCAAAACTTCCCATTCTTCTCCTCCTTCAGCTCCTCTCCTATCCGAAACCATCGAGGAAGGTAACTTCAAGTCTTTTTTGCGAGAAGATTCCTTACCGAATTCACCAAGTCCACTGATTCATGGGATTTAGTAAATCTGGGATTTAAGGTCGAAACCTGGTTTTGTTGTCATCACAGTGCTTCGCTGTCTCTACTGCGCTCTCTTTGTCGCATTTGATTGGCAGAGGATAGACAAGCAGGTATGAGAAATGTTTGAAACCTTGCAGCTCCCGATATCTTCTCTTGTCGCGTTAAGTTTCAATCACCTCGCATTGCTTTCCAATACTCCGATCTTTGTTGTTGCCGGTTGTTGTCGCTTTACTTGATTAATAAAAGATTAGGGTGTTAGCAAATCAAACTTGTTGAATTAGGGTTTGTTGGTCGGTCTGTTTTAGAAAATTTCACTGGGTGTTTTCACTTAAATTCACTCATCCAGTATCATTTTTTTTTCTACATTTGCTTGGAATTTGTAAACCAAATTTCATATAATTTTGATTATGCTAATGATTTTAGAGGATGATTGAATGGATTATATAGAATTACATCACTTAATGTTTCAACTTGTTGGAAACATCATCGATACCATGGTTTTAAGTTTTGGGTTGCTTTTTGTGGTATTTAATATGATTAGGTTGAAATAGATCATCTATTTAATATTTTATTGGTTTTGGCTAATTTTGAGAGTTTATGTAAACTTTTGGACTTGATTCTAGAGTTTTAATTTTACTTTTTAGATTTTGAATGAAATTTTATTAAAGTTTTAGCAGCCGTGATATTTGTATTGTAATTGTTAATTATGTACCGCTATATTTCTCATGCTGTAGATATTTCTTTTTATTTCATATTTTTTTAATTGAAGGGCTGTGATTAGCAAAAGACTTGTAGAGGGACACCATTCAAGCTAAAGTACCATCCAAACATAGCAACCACGGAATGAAAAGTAAATATCGTAAAAGGACATCTAACAAGACATGAAAGAGTCAATCTAAAAGTAAATTCTTCAAAGTAGAAAGAAAAAAATTACATACATACCACACAATTCTTATGTATTTACATATCTAACTCTTTAAAGTTTGATATTTACATTTATAAAACTTTATTGTCATATCTAACACCTAACGCTTAGCTGCTTTGTTACTTATAAATTTCATGGCTATTCGAATGAAGTTAAGAGCCATAAAAAGAAAGTATGAAGGCGAAAATCAAAAGACTATGAAGCTTGAGCAAGAGAAGAGGCAGGAACAATTTTTCCGTGGGCCGTGGCTAAGCTGTCATATTTTTAATTGCACTATAACAAGTGTTGCTTCACACAAAATCTATAAGCCTATCACTAGTGATTCAACATTTTAGAAATGATTGAACGTTCTAATGGTGGAATTAGAGTTGAGGTGGTGATTCTAATGCAAGTTGTGCAAGATGTTATATCTCCACAAAATGGAGAGCTTTAGGATGGGAGACAATTGTTGTTGTGTCATTCAAGCTTTGCTGATGAAGACAACAATAACACATCACTTGATTCTATTCTTTATGGATTTTCGATATGTGAAAGTATAGATAGTAAATATTCATATGCCGGGTCAATTTTTCATAATTTCATTAGTTTCAAGCTGTACCCACACATAGAATCAATTTTGAATAATTTTGTAGTGAAGATTAAAGCAAGTGAAGATAATAAATTGATAGCTATTTGAGCTCATCAAGGATGCCCATGATGGATAGATGCATCAGCGTGTTGAGATTGACAGTTTTTCGGAAGTTAGGAAAATATATGATACACATTTATTCCTGGGAGTTAATAGAACACGAATAAGTAGGCTACAATAAATTGGGTAGCTCATTAGATGTAAGATCTAGTAAAGAAGAATCTGAACACCCCTCTAAAGGTCATTAATAATAGTCTAAAAACTAGTTATGTATTGTCATTGTTATATATTTGGCTTGATAGATGATAGTTATGGGTTGGTGGTTACTCTTACATCAGAGCTTCTAGGTAGAAACCTGGGTTCACATATCACACACACATATGATATTCATGACAATCACTTCAAGAGATTTTATGTTAGCTTTATGGTTTATAAAGATTGATTTCTTGTTGAATGTAGATATTTAATAGAACTCGATGCCTACCACCTAAAATTAAAGTACGTAGGACTCCCGCTCTCTTCTAACTTTCTTCATGACAATAACGAGTTGCTCATTATTATTTTCGTAGTAGTAGTAGCATCTAAATTGAAGAGGACATCTGAATGATTTTTTAGAAGTTTTATGCAAGTTATTGGTACTGAAATAGATGTGTTATAACTCATATCATACATGGAAAAGACTTTGGCATTTTACGTTGTAATTCAAATTCGGTGAAATTGGCCAAACTCTAAATTTAGCCAAAATGAACTAATAGTGTGAACTTCAAATTCATCCATACTTTATATTGTATTTGAAATTCTTGATACCAACTACAAAATTTCATTAAATCCTTGTAAAAGAATTACAGTGCACTACAAATCCTTTCAACCAAATTACCCAAAAAAAGAAACCTATTGCATTCATTTTTAAAATTCTTAATAAAAATTAAAACTCACAGCACAAATTTAACTCGTATTTTTCTTATATTTTAAAAAATTATTATATTTGTTAATTTTACAAATAGATAAACATTTTATGTAATGCATTATATGTGCCATTAAAAAAAGATCCTCGATCCGGTTCACTCTTTCTAATAAAATATTGCAATTGACCCTCCCTGCGCAATTCGCCAAGCATTCGAGCTTTCTCCCCTCTCGCTCTCTTCTTCTACGACTCTAGGGTTCGGGCTCTGACCATTGTTAGCATGACTGGATGTGGTCCCTTTTACCTTGTCTGGGACTCTAGTCCTCCTTATGATTCTCGTTGCCTGAACCCTAAAGGAGATATCGAAGCTCCTGCAATTCTACTTACCTCACACACACATCAACCTAGTGATCACCAAATTCGCAGCATCACAGTTAGTCTTTATTTTAACTTAAATCATATTCTTCCTTCATCTCCGTGCTACTCCTCATGGGTTGTTGGGGAATCAAGATTTAAAGAGAGTGGTTGTGAATTCAGAATCCTAATAAAATAAATTAGGGGTATTTACATACATACTACTCATTTCCTATGTATTTACATATCAAACCCTTGAATTTTAATTTTTGTATTTACATCACTCAAATTACTCATATAAAAAGTACCACCATTTTAACTTTTAAGAAGTGAAATACACATTTTCATGTGTAGGTAAGGTGATATGTTTGCAAAAAGTGAAGTTTAGGTGTTATATATCTAAATGCATAAGAATTGAGTGGTATGTATGTAAATATTTAAATAAATTAATATTAGAGATTGGCCTTTTGAATTATTACAATCAGAAGATTAAGTGAATAAAGTTTGCAAATAAAAATCTACAAAACCAACAAAATTACTTTGTTAATTCTGCCAATGGTTAGAAATTATAAACCAATCTCAGTGTTTCTTCGTTGCATTAAAATCATTAACCATTGATTTTACCTCAAAATTCATCGCAATGTCTTTCTAATCTCACAAGACTGATAGTTTACCTCATTTCACAACCTTGTTTTGATAATCGTCTTTGCTAAAAATGTTCATTAGTTGTTGAAGTCGAAATAGGTAGCGTTAAGGTTAGCTTAATTAAGTTATCTATGCGAAGATATATAATTGATCTTCTCATTTTTGCCAACGTCAGACATAGATAAAAATGAAGAAGAGATGTGAAAAAACTTGTTTTTGGCGAGAGTTAGTTTTGAAATAATCCAATTGATTTTTTAAGTATTACTTTTATTGATCCACTAAATCTTCGAGACAAAATTCATTTGCATAGTTTGAGATATCATTAATTTTAAATGCTTGATTCTCATCTCAAAGGTCCAAATATAATCTTGAATGAATCATTCAATCATATTTTTTGTACATTTTGTGCTCCTATCATGAGCTCCCATTACAAGTTTTGAGCTTATCACCGTTTAGTTGAAGCAAGGTTTTTGAGAATTTGGGCGCAGAAAGATGAGATGAGGCTTTTGAGAATTTGGTCGGCTAAGGTGAGAAGGTGAGGGTTTAGGGAATTTGAGCAAGAAAATTGGAAGAAGACGGGTATTTTCGGAATTTGGGGATGGAAGGGAAGAATGTGAGAGTTTAAAAAATTTTGGTCTGAATGGTGGAAAAGAAGAGTGTTCCGGTAATCTGGGTGTTAAAGGGGGGAGAGGATAAGAAGATGTGAGGATTTTGAGAATTTGGGTGCTGAAAAGAGAAGATGAAGTTTTGAGAGTTTGGGCCTAGTTGGAAATAGGATGAACTGTTATATGCACATTTAATTTCTTAAATAAGACAATATATATATATATTTTTATTTATTAATATAAGTATGACATTTACATAATAATACAGCAGAAGTGTTCTAGCAACCTCCAAATGGTGGTAATCTTTTTGTCACTTCATTTTGTTTGGCCCTTCATTTTGTTGGGGAGTATCCAGGCAAAAAGATTGGTGCATAATACCCTCAATAGACTGATAATGCATGATTAAAATAGTCTCTAGCCAATAATTTGTTCGTTTCATTATCAAAGATTGACATAAATCTAATTAATCTGCACAGGAGGCCATTTTCAATAAATCAGGGTCCATAAAGATGTCACGTTATTTTTGAGAGTTAATACTAAATTTCTGTAGGTGTCATAATATTGAATAATTAACACAGGAATTTGATTTCCTGAAAACAACCATCCATGCTCGACCTCTTTGCTCATTTAATGTCTCTAATTCTTTCATTTTCATATTAGAATTTTTTTTTCCTTGATATTGATCACATTTCTGTTTTGCCTCTTAATTGCTAGCTTGACTCTTCAACATTCTACTCTAGAAAATGGCAAAGCGGATGCTATCCAACTTGGTTTCTAGAGGCATTGCTCATTCTTTTGAGTCAAGGGTAAGAATCTCCCAATCAGTGGTTTTCTACTGTTTTTTTTTTTTTTTGCACAATAATATTTGAACTAGAGACATTATTTCAGCTAGGTAATTCAATCTATGCTGTATGAATCCATGGCTTCAATACTCGTGAACAAGCCTCCAGAGGAATAAGAGATCTATGTTGGTTGCTAGTTGCTTGTTACATTTTAATGAGTTCATATTAAAACTACATTGTTTATAGCAGGTTTTGAATTTTTTAGCATTATTTTGAGGATCAAGCTTATTCTCCAAATGCCCTCCTCCCTTTTTGTCATAGCTTTCTTCTTTCTTGCTTCATGTCTGAATGTTTGTGTTTGTTTAAAATATTTTATCTATTAATTTTTTTAATTTGGAGTTTGAACGTCATGTCTTCTTTGTAAGCAGTTCACATTTGTTATTTCCTAGTTGTAGTTGTCGATGCCTTCTGCATGCTTTAACGTTAACCGCACTTATAGCCATCCTACCTTTTATTTTAAACTGACAAATTTTTCAAACGTCTGCCATTGACCTTATTTTTATCAAGGAATTTTCAGGGTTTGATTCATCTATATTGTTTTGTTGTTAATTCGAATAGAATTTATTTCTCTCGAACTTTTACTTCTTGCTACACCTCAGACACTACATTACTACTAAAATTTTAAATATTTATCGCTAGACTTAGGTGTAAGTATAAATTAACTAATTAGGTTTGCCATGTTCAGGCATCTTTGATATATTATACTTAAATATGTGGTATTTATATTGAAATATAATATCTAGGGTTAAGCTGGAAGGTTTATGGATGATAAGAATGTATTAGGGAGTTTTCAAAATATAAATCAAATATTGTATGTGGACTATGTAGGGACTTAATGGTTAAAACCTAGTTGAGATACTCTTAAGATTCGTGTCATGAAATGATGGAAGTCAATGATAATTATAGTTGTTAGATGATAAGAGTAGCTTATATTGGAAATAATGCCATAAAAATATTAACACACACCTAATGTAGCACTCAAAAGAATGGATGGAGGAGGATTTATAAGCTAACTCCTGGCAGGTGGTATCAATGCATTTTCTTGGGAAAAGTATGCGGTATTCAACGGGGATAAGTGGTGATTCAGATACACATGAAGATTTTCGTTCCACCAATAAATTGGAAGGCTCCGGAATTTCTGTGCATGATGTTGTTCAAAAGGTGATTATAACTTGAGCAGTTTTCTGCATTATTGTCGTTATATGGTTTTTTTAAGCCATTGGCTACTGAATGGTTACTTTTAATAGGATGTTAAGATAAATCCAGTGATGATTTATATGAAGGGTGTTCCTGATGCTCCTCGTTGTGGATTTAGCGCATTGGCAGTGAAAGTTCTGCAACAATATGGTAAATCTGATGTAATGATTTCAATGTGCTTTATTAAACAATATGCATAACTATTAATCTTTTGCTCAGTTTTTATGTTTGTGTTTTCATTTGGTTTTTTGCAATTCTATTGCAGGAGTTGCTATAAGTTCCAGAAATATTTTGGAAGATCCTATTCTCAAAGAGGGAGTAAAAGCTTTTAGGTTAGTGATTATCAATCCTCCATAACTCATATGTGTTAAATTCATCAATCAAAACTAACATTATTTGATCAAAAGCTTAAGAGCTGAAATGGACTGTTTCTTTTATTATTATGTTGTCCATTTTTTAAAAAATTGATCTTAATAGTGAGTTCTTCCAGCTAGAGCTTCTAATTGGTTAGCGGGTACTCTTGATTACTAGCATTGACAGATGGGCAACTTCATTATTCTTAGGTGAGTTAAATAGCTTGGTTATATGTTTGACTAAGGTTGGCTCTTCGGTAACTTGACAAAATTGGGATATGGGAGGCTCGGGATTCATGTGGTTTCTTGCTTAGCGAGTTTTGAGTCATAGGCAACTTCAGTCATATCATAGCAATGACTTCTTGAACCCAATATAAACTCCCTTGATGACCATATCAATCTGTTTTTCTGTGATCAATTAGGTTCGTTATCTTAAAAAAGCTCAACATTGATTTGAATAAAGTTGTGCTTTTAGAAAACATGCTTGCTTAGCTTTTCCTAGGCTTGATTTTAGAAGTCAATTTTTTGCATAATAATTGACTTAAATTTAATTTTGTTTTTAAAACAAAATCAGTTCATGTTATCTTTGTCACGAGGCCCAACCTTCCCACTGTTTGTGTGTGTGTGCCAATTCATTATGTGGATTTTATTTTGTTTGTTGAGTTTATAGGAAACAAAAGCATTTTGACACACCACCAATTTTGTTTTTATTTGGTTAATAAAGCAATACAAAATTTCTAAACATGAAAAATAATCAATTCATCATGAAAGTATAATAATAAAATCGAACACATTTCTTGAATTATAATTTAATATATTATAATCATAACCTTATGGAATAAATCACAATGGTAGTTTCACAACACAATTGACCCCTTTATGTGCGTGTGTGTGTGTGTGAATAAATGTTTGTATTAATTTGATTCAACTTAATAAACATTTATTAAATTGTTTGCAATTTCATGGACACGTTTATTTAACTGGGGGAGTGCAATTTTTATTTGAAGCATTGAGTGAAGGTTAGTGTTTGAATGCAAGGACATTAATCTGAGATAAGAACACCTATTTAATATATTGAATTAAGTTTAAATTAAGAAAGTTCAAAATTTTTTGGAGATTATGATTCCAGGATGTATGCTGTGGTTGACAAGCTCGAGACCAGCTTAAAAATAGTCATCGTGAGTTTGTTCCATCAATTCAAGCAACATAATCAAATGTTAATTTAAGAAACAAAATATTCTATAGGATTATTACTTATTACTATTAATAATATATTTATTTATTTGTCTTGACACATGAAATTGCATGTCAACGTTTTTGCATAATGTTGGATACTTATCTTTTTATTAGAAAGTCAAACTCACATATAAAATATTATTAGAAAATATTAATTTTATTGATATGATTGTATTCTCGTGTATACAAGATAAATGATTTGTTTACAGATACATTTATACAAACTGTAAATGCATATAAAAAAATGATTATAATAGGAATTAATCAAGAGAATATCATAACTATTTTGATGAATGGATTATCTTATTTGATGAATTACACAGGGAAAGATGACAGAAAAATAATAAAATTTTTTATTTTGATATTGAAACTAGAACACATTTTTTTAGGTGTTATTGGAGTTATTTGATAAGTGTTATCTTTATCAATTTTTGTTATAGCTGATAGACTGTGTGATAACCCAAAAAAATGAATTAAGTCTATATAAATACAAAGTGATAGTTTTAAGACAAAAATAGATAATAAGAATGAAAGTACAGGTAAATATATAGCAATGATTGTACTAGAGATTGATTAAATCATGTGCTAGTTATAGTTTATTTTCCTGTTTACAATTTTTATGCCTATTTTTCTATAGATTTTATGTAATATATAAATTAAAGTATATTAGTTATTTATTACCGTTACTCATACTTTTTAATGATTAGAATGTACATTGATTATTTTTCAGTTATGAAAATTTACTTTAACAATGATTATTTCACTAAACCTGTAGCTTACTCTAGATTATGTTGTTAATTATCTGGGTGAGATAAGGAGCAGCAAGGCAATTAGTCAGATGATATGATTTTGTAAACTTTTTATTTTAAAATATTTTGGTGGTTGTTGGACTTTTTAAGATATGTGAATATATATTTAATAGTGAATTAATTATGCATATTTTATTGTAAGTTAGATATAACAACAAGAACAAAGCCTTAATCCCACTACGTGGGGTCAGATACATGAATCATTTTTCTCCATTGCGTCCTATTTAGTGTCAAATTTTCATTTAATTCTAATAAATTAAAATCATTTTTTATTCAGCAAGTGCAAGTCTTCCTAGGTCCGCAGTAGTTTAGTGAGACCAATAATCCACCTGCCTAATCCTAGTTTGTGCAAGTCAGGACAAAATTGACACATTATGTACCAACATTCACCAACTTTAATCAAACGGGTGGACTATTGATCTCCCTAAGTTATTTCAAATTGAAACTATCTAGTTAATTTATATTCGTTCATATCAAACTCACAACAAAGCGTGCATAATTAATTCACAAAACATATACAAAACTGCTAAATATATAAATATATACCCACATACTTAGTAAATCTTCAAAATCAGATCAAAAGTTGTATAAAATTAAATCATTTAGTTAATTATCTTGTTGCTATTTGTCTCTCAATGAAAATTAATAACATTTTTTAGAACTAAATTACAAATATTGTGAAATAGTCAGTGATAAAATAAGATTCAATAAACAAAGAATTAGTTTGCGTGCTAGTCAATGTCTAATATGAGTAATAACAATAAAAACTAAATATGCTTTAATTTGTATATTACAGAAGATATGTATAAAAAAGAATTGGAATCAGTAAACAATAATAAATAAATTGTAACTAGCAAATGTTTTATTCAATCTCTTATGCAATTATCTTCATGCCTCTAATTGTATTTTCATTTTTGTTATATATTTTGTTGTATTAAGAATGTCATTTTGTATTAGTCTATAAATTGACTTAATTTATTTCTTTGGGTCTTGACCCATCCGTTAGCTATAATAACCACTGATAAAAGTTGACCGTCTCCTAACATAACACTTATAAATGACTACCTATTACAAAAAATGTCCATTTCAATATCAATATCAATGATCGAGAATTTTATTATTTCCTTGTTATATTTTCGTCGCATTTTTTTGCGCATATTATCGGTAAAATAATTTATTTATCACAATATTTATGACATTTTCTGATCATTTTATTAGTTATAATAATTTTTCATGTATTTATTATTTGTATAAATGTATCGGCAAGCAAATCATTTATTTATTACGCACAATAATGTAGTGATATTACTAAATTTAACAATTTCTTTTTGGGCTTCTTTCTATTACATATTTAGGTGTTAAACATTATTGAAAAAAATTTAAATGCTAATTTCATACTCCGATATTTAATAAATAAATACACCATTAATGGTGGCAATAAATAGTCCTATAAAATATTTTGTTTCTTAAATTATCACCCGATTATCTTATTGAAAATGATGGATCAGCCTCAAAATTTTTTCCAGGCTCGCCTCAAGCTCGTCATCTAGAGTACACAATCATAATTCTTTTAAAAAAATTAAGATTTCTTAATTCAAATTAATTCAATACATCAATAATCTTAAATAGTTATTCATATCTTGAATTGTTTTTTCTGCATTTAGAAGCTAATTCCCTCTTAATGACTTTACACAAAAGTTTTGCACTCCCCCTGTTAAGAGGTTTGACCCTGTTAATAAAAATTTATATCAGGTAAAGTTTATGCTTTGTGGAATGCTGCTCATTCCATAGAATATGTGAGATCTATGCATTCTCTGTGGTTTTGGTTTTGTGCGCTTTTGAATTCTCTAATTGTTTGGAAGGGTTTTGTTTGGTGTGAGAAAAATTTGCCGGGGAAGAGCTATAGGAGCTGGCGCAATTTGATATCCTTTATTTTTCTCCAAAGGGAAAAGAGGGTAAAATTTTTCTTGGCAACTATTTCTTTCCCATGATACAACTAAGCATGCGGGGATGTATTAACACTTTTTAAATGAGAAAATTGAACAATGAATCATCCAAGTTAGTCACACTTCAACAAATTCTAGTAGTGCTAAATATCCTTATCAAATTTATTAATAAATAATAATTGAAATTATTAATTTTAAGATAGGAATGGTGAATATATTTTCTTAGCTTGAAATGATGAAAATTTATTCCTTCCTGCTATGAGCTTTGCAACCACTCTGGCTACACTAGCTCCTTTCAGGATTTGGCCTTTCTAACAATTCCTAACTTGCTCGCTTGTTCCATCATTCTTCCAGCCTGCAAGCCACCAGTTGGCTGTCCACCAGTTTTTTCTCTCCCTACTGTCGTGCCAAAATGTCTTTCCATTGCTGCTTCTGCAATCTCTTATTATCTAATGGTGAATGAATTTATTTCTTGCATTGTTTCCATAATTTATTGCAAATTGATTAGGCTAAGTTCTTTCTTATTTTCTTACCTCATTTATGTGGTCAATTATTGTCTTATTTCATTACCTATTTGTCTGTTTATTCTAGATGGGTTTTTATCTTTTATAGATTTTGCATCCTCTCTACTTATTGTCAGAATAATTCTTCTATGCTTTTGCAGCAAATGGGGCAAGGTAACTAGATATTCTAGCTTAGTGGAGTGCGCTTTTAGCAATTTGGCATTTAAAGCCAATTAAAATTTGTTTTTATTAAGATGCTCTCCAGTTAATGCCAGCTTTAAAAGTCAAATTTTATTTTAAAATTAATATTTTGAATTATATTTAGAATAAATATAAAATTTAATATTAACAAAAGTGAAATTTAATTTTTATATTCAACACCGAAACTGGTGAAACTATTGAAAAATCAGAACTTTCACGATGAAACTCTCGAGTTTAAACACCTTTGATTATAAACAACAACAACAACAACAACAAGCCTTTATCCCACTAAGTGGGGTCAGCAATATGAATTCTTTTTCTCCATTGCGTCCTATTGTCATATTTTCATTTGATTTTAATAAATTAAAATCTTTTTTTATACTATATGCTGAAGTCTTTTTAGGTCTACTTCTGTCTTTCTTAACATAAGTCGAATCTAAAATATCTATTCTCCTAATCGGATCATCAGATGGTCGACATTGAATGTGACAAAACCATCTAAGATGACTATCTAATCTTGTCCGTCATTGAAGCTACACCAACCCCAGTCACAGATATATTCATTTTGCATTTTGTCTCTTAAGTGTCAAGCCACTTGTCCGCCTAAGCATTCTCATCTCAGTAACACTTAACTTTGTTTTATGCTTCTCTTTTAAAGGCCAACATTATGTAGCATAAAGTATTGCAGGTTTCACCACCATCTAATAAAATTTTTGTTTCAGTCTAAGTGGTACTTTTCTATCACACAATAGACCCCACGCATTCCTCAATTTCAACCACCCAACTTGAATTCTACTAATAACGTCCCCGTCTATATCACCATCACTTTGCACAATAAATCCGAGATATCTAAAATGTTCACACCTATTAATTATTTGATCACCCATAGTCACAACTCTGCCACTAGAGCTACTACTACTAAACTTACATTCCATGCATTCAGTTTTAGTTTTACTCAAACTAAGGCCTTTAACTCCAATGTAGACCTTCATACTTCAAATTTTTCCTGAACTTTTTCTCTAGTCTTATCCACAAGAAGAATATCATTAGCGAAAAACCTACACCAAGGTACATCCTCCTGAAAATGTCCAGTAAGAGCATCCATAATTAAAGCAAAAATATATGAGCTTAAAGTCGATATCTGATGTAATCCATCTGAAATAGGAAAATACTTGGTTAATCCTCTTTCTGTTCGAACACATGTAATAACTCAATATACATACCTTTAATGACTTGAATATAACTCATACCAACACCTTCTTTCTCCAAAACTCTCAAGAGGACTTCTCTAGGAATCTTATCGCATGCTTTTTCTAACTCAATTAAAATCATATGTAGATCCTCCTTATTCTTTCTATACTTCTCCATTAAGCCTCTCATTAAGTATTTAATTTCCATAGTAGACCTGCCCAACATAAATCTTTACTGATTATGAGAAATTTTTGTAACACGCCTTAACCTATATTCAATTAAACTCTCCCATAAAATATGAAACGTCAGCTTAATTCCTCTATAATTTGCAAACTCTTATGCATCTCATTTATTCTTAAAAATAGGGACCAAAATACTCTGAGCGTCTTTTTAGTTTTTAAAATAATATTAAAGAGTTTAGTAAGCCAAGAAACTCTCAAATCTTCTAAATAATTCAACACTTTAACTGGGATATCATTAGGTCCTACTGATTTTCCATCATTGGTTTTCTTTAAAGCCTCATAGACTTCTTTTTAACTAATGCGACAGTAAAAATGAAATATTTTATTACTATTAACTATATAAGATCACTAAGGCCAATCATATTTTCAGAATCTTTATTGAAAAGTTTATCAAAATAGCCCACTCTCTTATGTTGAACGTCTTCCTAAAAAAAAAAAAAAAAAATACTTTTTGATTTTTATCTTTAATACACCTTACTTAAGTTAAATCTTTACTTTTTTTTTGCTTTTGTTTGGCTAGTTTATACATATGTTTTTTACCGTATATAGTATTTAATATATTACAAATATCACTAAAAACAAAATTTTTAGCATTATAATTCGTTCTCTTAGAATTCCTATGATCCACCTTATATTTTTCCCAATTCTCTAAATTTTTACATTTAAACCAATTTTTATTACACAATTTCTTATTTTTTATGTTTTCTTGAACATTATTATTTCCCCAACACAAATTTCTATTGATAGAAAATTTTCGTTTTGATTTTCTAAGTATATCTCATGCCACTTGTTTAATACCCATAGAATTTGCTTCTTCAAGAATATCCCAAAACTGAAAATCCTATAGTTTAATCATAAAAATAATTTTATTTATATCTTTTAGATGGCTTCAACTAATCCTATAACAACGATTCGTAGTATTCTTTATCTTACAGCTCTTCATTTTAAAATCGAGAACTAATAATTGATGTTGAGCTCTTAAATTCTCACTTGGAATGACCTTACATTTTTTAATTCTCGACGATCTCTTCTTCTCATAAAAAAATAATTAATTTATATTTTATTAGATCCACTCTTATAAGTAATAATATACTCATCTCTTTTCTTAAAAAGAGAAAATTAAATGAAATTCCAAACACCCCCCTTATTGCATTGTCCAAGCTCATGTTTGTTGGTTTTGAAAAGTTATATTACCTGAGATAACACTGGGTTCTTTGGTTTTTGAAGTTCTATTTCAACAGATAGCGCTGAGTTGTTGGCATAACGTAATTATTATAAATTTTATGATGTAATTTTATTATTTCTTATGTTATTAGAATACTACAAGCACTATTAGAAGTTAGGCCTGTGGAGGGGTTTCATTTCGCTTATGAATCCCGAATCACATTTGGCGAGCTTCATTTGTGTATTATCTATTCTTTTTTGTTTTAAATTTGCAGTCGACCTCATACTTCATTTTCTTTTTTATTGTGTCTGCACTCTAATTTTATCATTTTTAATTGCATTTTTTTCTTTGTTGTTTGTACGCAACAACTGATTTTTGTTGCTTCACTATTTTTTCGGGGGATTTAAATCCTTGATATATCTTATAGAAGGCTATGTGTAGTGCTACATGAGCTGGTATTTAAGCTCTTCCTTATAGTTGGCTATCATGTGCATGGTATTCTTTGTGCCAATGAATTTAGATTTGCATGCTGGGTTTGAATGTGCTGTTATGCTCGTTACAATTTCTTTTGCTCAATTTACACAATATTTTTTATAAATTGGCACACCATTTTATTGTTTTTACTTTCATTGTCACTAATCATTGTTTATTTGATTTGGCTATAAAGGTTAGCTTGATATATATTTATAATTAATTCATCTTAGTAAAATAGAACGCATAGTTATTTTAAAATGATTTGCAAAACTATTATGCATGTTTAGAAAATTAAGATAAGTGATCTTTACTTAAAACAAACACATTCCAGCACCATCTCAAAGCTATATCATAAAATATTTGATGTTGATTCGCCATCTTCTATTACACTATACATGTAAATAAAATGCCAAATTATCAAATGTTAAATATTAGAATGTGTATGTGGAAAGCATCGCTCAAAATTAAATATTAATTAACCGAAAGGTTGGCTTCACTGAATTATAGAATGCTTCACTTTGCCATTTGCCCAGTTGAAACTAAAATAATGATCAATCAAAGTTTAGCTTTTTTTAAAAGTTCTTGTTTTGTTGGATTCATATAACTTAAATATTAACTTGTGCAAATGTTATTAATTGCTAAATGCATTTGTATCTTAAGCATGGTTCTAATACTGGTAGCTTTATAATTTGGCCAACAACTGAATTGATTTGTGTATTGATTTGAGACCCATTAGTTTTTTCCCTAAAATATTCATTTTTTTCTTAAATTTTGAATGGTCTTTATTTTTAGAACTTGTAGCACATTTTCTGTTCAAAATAAATAAAATTTATATAGTTTTTGTATAAAGTGTGCATCAATTTTTGCTCAACTTTTGTAGGATAGTGGATTTAACCAATTATGCTCTTGTAATTCTTCACTTTCTCTTAGAAGTGGTTGGGTTTCTCTCACTATTGTATTGCTGAGTAGTCTTTGACGTTGTCTCTGCTGCGATTTCTGTAAGTATGGCACATGGAAATGGTGGTGCTTGTGTACCAATTATCCTTCGGTAATTTATTACTCGCAGATGATTTGTGTCGCCTGAACAATTAAGTGGATATCAGAAGTTTGTTGTTCCTTTTTTGATAGAGCGTGCTCTTGAAGCAGCGGTTGGATTGCCACCTTGTGTTCATTTATAGTGAAGATTTTTTTACTATTTATTATTGTGATTTTTCCATTTTTAAGAATAGATTATCTGTCTGTCACCTTTACCCATGTTTGCAATGCTACGCTTGTAAAAATTTGTGAAAGCCTCTCCTTCATCTGACACTCAGGCAAGCTTCAGACTTTAGGTAAGCACAGTAATGGCTTTTCTATCCTCTTTTCTTTCCTTTGTTCTTTGCTCACATCTTGCTCCATTTCTATAATGGCACCATCATCCTCTTTGATAGATGATTGCGAACATCTCGAAGGATCGTCTCCACCTGATGTTTGGCAACCATACTGTTGTAATACTACCATTTAACTCTCCTTTAGAATTAGTGCTGCTTGACTCTGAGAACAAGCATCTCCCTCCAGATCTAGAACTTGTTTCGTCTATCAATAACTAATCTATTCTTTTATTAGCGTCCTCTGCTGATACTTTTGTCAACATTGTATATCTATGCCCCCATCAATGCTCTTTGTTGATACTTTCATTGAAATTGTGGATCTATGCCTAATTGATGTTCTTTGTTGATACTTTTGTTGAAGTTGCCTCGGACAATGTTCTTCATTTTGACATTGCTTATAATCTCTTTTTTAATATTGTGGATTAATGCATTTTTTTAGCATTCTTAGTCTGCCCTGCTTGTTTTATTCTACCATCGACAACATTGTGGTTCATCTATGTTCCTTTTTTGAAGTGGGTTTTGTTTCCACATCATTGACTCCTTACATCTAATCCACATTGGACATTTTTTTTCATGGATTTCACGGGTATTGGTCGTGACTTTCAACTCTCACAATCTCTTGGCATCAAGATTTCTGTTGGTCTGTCTCTATTTTTAACTATTTTGAAGCTCAAGTTAATACTATGCCTTTTTGAGTTTATGGGTAGTAATATATATATTTAATATATTATGATATGCTGAGTTATATATAACATGAATCAAGACTTAAAAAAATTATATTGGGAATCAAGGTGATATTTGAATGGAAATGTGTTTTATTCAAGTCGAGATGCATGTTTCAAATTAAAACATGAAAAAGTTATTAAATTATGAAGTTTTGAAAGCACATAAAGTTCATTAAAAAAATTATAATAAAATGCACATACTAAGCATGTACAAAAAGATTAAAATTTATGGAAATTTCGAGTTCTGAAAACCTAAAAATTAGTAGGTTATGATATAAGTAGATTTAAAATGAATTCTTTTAAATATTCAAGTCAAAGTTTTTTATGCTCTAAAAATGAACGTCTGCATCATCATCATCACTAATAGGATCATCTAAGGAATCATGATATCTAATAGCTCTAACAATCTCCCCATCATTATAGTGTGAGTCGTCCCATTCATCATCTTTCTCATGCAACACTATTGCTTTCTTCTTTCTTGTATCAAAATTGTTATAGTAAGTACATTTATTATAAGAAAACATTAAATAAAAATTTATTGCATATTTCATTATGAATACATTTTACTGACCTTTTGACATATTTGATGCCTCGTAACGTTTGTATTCGGGGCATATTTGTGAACTTCTACTTATTTTTATGAGATTAGTGGTATAAATATCAATAGTTTTATTATCATTTTGTTTAGTAGTATTTTCTTCATTCCTTTATTTATCTTGGTTAACTGCATATTTCTCATTTGATGGCCAATAATCAAGAATTAAAAGATTGTCGTTTTTTTCTTTAAAGTTAATTGGATTTGTTTATCTTTTAAATTATTATTGTTCATGATTTAAAATCAATGTATTCATCTCAGCCACAATTAAATGATTTTTTCTCTTTGTATGCACATGGTTTAATATGCTCCAATTTTGTTAATATGTAGAGACTGAACCTATCAGATGTTTTTTATTATGGTATTTCATCTACAAAGTGCATGCACTGATGGTCAAAATCACGAGAAAAAAAATAATGCTAATTATATGTATAATAAACTTAATCATAACTTCAATAGTAACTAAAGGTGATATACATCTTACCATGTGTATGTGTTTTGCATGATCACTGGGTAGCTCTCATGTCAAACTTGATTTAATTATTTTTTCTATGAATTTTTCAATTTGATCATTAGCCTTTCTTAATATTTCTAGTGAGCTTATTATTTTCTTCATTCATGTATTGAAATCAATTTTAACTTTGACACATCAAAGAAGCTACCAACTAGACAAAATAGCAAATTTAAAAAATATTCAGTATAATGCAAATTACAATAGAAATGGTTGTCCCATCTATGATCAATAATTTCTCTGATCTGTTTTTAAGTTGGAATATTCTCCTCCAATGCTCTTTATTATTTGCCCTTTCTCTTTGTCTATAATAGCATAGATAATGCCCATTGCAGCACATTTTTCACCATCAATTATTCTAACACTATGATTAAAGATTTTGTGATTTTAAGAGCGTATATCACACTCTTTAAAACATCAGTATATTTTAAAGTATAATTTTTTACTTGTTTTCATCTTATCCTTTTAAGATAAAATTATAATTAATTGATTCACTGCTCCATCAATGTTTTGGAAGTCAAATAAATTGCAGCAATGTTGTGATGACTGGCTAAGAAATCTTTACTATTAAATTTTCTCATTAAAATCATCACCCAATTATGTTTATAGACGAGATTACTATGTTGTGGAAAGTCTCCAAGTCTTTTTAGCCTTAAATCCTGTTGACCTCACTTTTGTTGAGGTTTAGCTTTTCTCCTAGGATTTAGGGTTCTAGCTTTAGGAGCTTCCCCGACGATCTTAGATCCTAGCAATGGGCCTACCTCGTTTTAGAATGCTCGAAACCACTTCGACATTCTTTTGGAATCCCGGACGAAATTCACGACCTCTAGACTTACAGCGAGGTAGGTTGGAATTGGCGTTAGGACTCCAAATTGAGTTCCTATAGGACCATTGGACCTTAGGATAGCCTCGTGCACATTTTCTGCACCACCGAGCACAAATTCCTCTAGCTACGACCTCGACGTCTTCCAATTCTCCGCAACGGATCAATATCAAGGTCAGAATGCCAGAACGAGCGCCATCAAGGTCAGAATTTCGACGAGACCGAATTTGACGCACTTTCGACTCGACCGACGACGAGGTTGTCCGAACGACCTCGGATCGCGAAACGGACTGCGCGGTGCGTCCGGGACGTCGGGCCTGCTCGGAAAAGACGTATAGCTCTGCTTTATCTTTCGAGCGCGAGTCCGCGACGCGAAATTCGGCGTAGTTTAATAAAATAAGTTTTATTTTATTTTTAAAATCATTTTTAAATCCTTTAAACCCAAAACCCTTATTTCCCTCTCACGCACCCATCTCCTATTTTCCCGCACGCGCCGAGCCCCTCTCCTTCCCGCGACTCTCTCCCATTCGATCGCGTGAGCCCTAGCTCCCGCCTCTTGCTCGTATCGTCTCGCCCGAGACGAGACCATTGCGTCTCCTCCACGCTAGAGGGATTGACCTCACTAGACACCCTGCTCGAGCTCCTCCTTCCCGAGGCCGCGGGTTTTCCTCTTCGAGCATTCGGCGTCTGTCGCTCCTGTCCCTTGGCACGAATGAGGAAATGCTCCTTCTTCCCGATGCCTGCTTCTCCTCTTCTCGAGTTTTCTCCCTGCAGGTCACCTGGGGTAATGGACCGGGCTTGTCTTCTTTTCGAATTGAGCCTGTTGAGTTTAGCTAGCCTTCTTCTCCTTACATGTTGCTATTTAAACCCCATTTTGGGGGAGCTTTAGGGATTGGCCGAATTTTGCTCCGAGTAGGGAGGTGCTTCCCTTCTTGTGTCCGGTTTCCTTCGTCTTTGTGTGTGTATTTGAAAGATTGGAAAGGTTTCGCTCTCTCTTGGGCAAAGCTTGAAAGAGTAGGGAGTGTTGCATCCTCTTTCTCCCTGTTGGTTTGCTCGAGCCTTAATCTTTCGTTACGCTTGCTTGTTGGGCGACTCGATCCTTCCTTTTTGTCTTTGTTCGGTCACTAAGGTACAAGTCTATTTTGCCCTATAAGCTTGGCATGATATATTTCGAGAAGCTTTCTTGATAAAAAAATTTTGGCTAGTTATTTCTCCCTCTACTCTTATTGCATGCCCTATTGTTATTTATCTCATGAAAATAACATCTAATCCGTATGGCTTTAATGTGGTAACTTGAGGCGGATGGTTTTATATGGCATGCTCCACATATATATATTTTTTTATTTATTGTTCTTATATGTTGATATACTACACTTGAAGGTTTTCACAAGTTTAGTTTCTATGGTCAGCATGTCTTGAAGGTTATCTTGAAATTTATTTTTTTATCATGTGTGGGATATCTATAATGATGTTTAGCATGAAGGGAGAAGGGAAAAAGCATGCTTGTTTGTTGGAGGGTTTGGGCTTCATGCATAAGCCTCATGAACACGAATATGTTGTTTCTTTTTTTACTTAATGCTTTTATGTTTAAGACATGATGACCTTCATGCTTCAAAAATCGAAATATATGTGGTGTTTGGGCTTTTGTTCAAGAAAATCGGAAGTGTCGGTGAGCTTTATTTTAAAACAATTTGAGGTGTTGGAACATATGAGCCATTTAGTGCAAATTGAAAATAAATTTTTGGAAAATGTGAAGAATGCTTGGGAGGATTGCATTGCAAAATTATTTGAGAAAGGAACTTACGGATTTATTTTCCTAAATTAGGACATGTTTGGGCTTTATGGAGATTTGGAACTCGGGTGGGGGGCTTTACCTCTTATGGTTTCCTTTGTTGAGGCCTGGTCGCAAGCCCCCTCTTTGTGCTTGTCTTGGCGAGAACTTTGATGGTTATGGTGATGATGCTTGTGTCTCTCTTATATTTGCTTATGAAATTGGTTGGACGAATTTGGAGGCATCTCTTATTTGCTTCAATTAATTCTTGAAATTTCAATGTTGAGGCTTGGTAAAAAAAATATGTGAACGTGAGATTTGCAATCACTTGATAAGTCTAATGTTGAGGTTGAGGGCCTTTGTTGCAGCATTTGTTTAGGCCCCGAAATTTGTAGCATGAAATGAAAATTGGAGTAAAAAAAAAAAAGAAGAAAGAAAAGTGAAAGGGTTAAGCGCTTGGAGTTTTGTGCAGTAAGTACTTCTCGGTTTAGTGGCGCGAGTCCAGGACCGGCAGTGAGCTTTCTCTTTATGTTTTCTTGATTTTACGATCTTTGTTTGGGAAAAAGAGTGTGTTCGTAGAGTCTAGTTCTCACCTTCTCCGAGAGCGTCGATGTGCGCTTTAATCCTTTCGCGGAGACGTGAGGTCGGTCGGGAGTCGGGGTGACTTACGTGTTTTTCGATTATGGAAATTGACTCACTTCTCTTGAAATTGTGTTAAGTGAGCCGCTTCCATCCTCCTTTCGTCGATCCTCTCGTCCTGGCTTCACGCTTGTTTCGCATCAAGCACACTGTAGAGTGTGCATATATAACTTTCCTTAGGTTATATATGAGGCCAGTCATAGTGTAAGTGCGGTGGAGGACGTTGATGAGGCTAAGAAAAATTACGAGAATCGTATAATGGGACGCTCGACTCGGAGACTGCGTAGAGAGTAGAGCGAGGAATCACGGACACGTTCGGCCGTCATTGGGGTTTCTACTACCGATAATCAATGTTCGTAGGCCTAGTCACTATTGGGATAGTCGACCGTGGATCGAAATGTTTTAAAACAAAAAATACGTATGTTTGAAAAATACAAAATTACCTCAATTCTTCTGCGACACTCTTACTCTGATCTATACATTGCATAAAAACAAAAATGAAATGTGTAAAAATTTATAAAGGTCCACGGTTGGTTATTCGAGTCGGATTAGATCGCGCCTCACGAAAATCGATTAGTAGTCGGCACTCAAGTCCGGACATTAAGCATGACCAAAGTCCGAAGCACCACCGTGCTTACAGGTCTTTCTTTCCGGAGGCCATGGCTTTCTTATGGTTCGCCATGAGTTTAGCGGGTCGTTTGTGGGTTTCTCGTAGTGCTTTTTGCGGTTTTGCGGTTTTGTTTTGTTCTCGTTTGTGAGCTTTTCTCGGAGTTTTCATGGACGTTTAACTTCTTTCTTTCCGACTTTCTTGGCTTTCTTCGTGATTTTCCTCGTTTCTCGTCGTTTTCCTTCATTTTACTTGTTGAGTTTTCGGACTTTACTTTTCTTTGTCTGTATATAATCTATATGATTTGCGTAGGTTGTTTTCACATCACTACTTACTATTCTCGCTCTTTTGATGCTTAATAAATCTGCTGCAGAAAATAAGAAAAATATAAAGAAAAAAAATAAAATAACAATAAACGAATACATATGCTGTAGGATAAAGAAAGCATACTAGATGCTCACTGTGATGATCTTTCTTTCCTTCTTGTTATCATAACTTGACGTATTTTACTTTTCGATAGCATCTTCCTGCTTAGTCTGATACAATTTCTTTTCGATACGTATCTTCACTAGCATATTTTACACTTCCATACTTTCTCCTACTAGCACGTTTTACGTTTCATGTCTTTCTCCATCTCGAGTATGTTTTAATTCGTTATAGACGTTACTTCTTCGTATGACTTAGTATCTCTCACGTTTAGCATGACGTGTCTCATTGTTTGAACTGCTATATAACATGTTCTTGTCAGTTGTTCTTTTTGCTACTTATCTGTATGTCATATGTACACTCACTTACTGATAAAAATAATAAATGACTACATGTCTCAGCTTTAGCTTAAGGCTTTAAATCTAACTGCGATTACTTACTACGACGTGGAGCTTGGAGTACGGTGGACAAGACGACCATCTTCTTCAGTAAACACTCGTGTCGACGTTATGAAAACGCCTTTAAGCTTAAATAATGCGCCTTGGGATTTCGAGGTAGTCGCTCAAGCACGACATAAACACTTCACCTTTTCTTTTAGGCTAGCTGCACCTCTCACCGTGCGATATGCGCCCTAACTCGCTTGGGCTTCCGAGGTTGTCGTCCGATACGACGTAAATCCTCCTATCTTTCGGAGTAGTTGCATAATCGGGACATTATCTGAAACGTAATTCCTATTATTAATTGCGGGATTGAAATTAAAATAAATCCCTTCCAAAATTTAAAGCTCAACCATGAGATAGATCCTGGACGTCCTCGAGGTCCTCTTCGAGATCCGTGACATCCTCTGCCTTCTTCTTCGACTCGAAATAACTGTTCCTTACGTACGCTTTCACTATCGAGTTCCTACTACCGTATTTCGTTGAAACCCTATCTCTCGACTTCGTGAAGATAAACCCGTTATCTAAATCGAGCTTCTCCAGTGCGACCGGTCGTTCGAGAGTGAATTAACTATAGAGGCTGCATTCATAGGGAGTTTTAAAGACCTAGGATAATATAAGCACCTATTTAATTCTTTTGTATTAAACGGGAGAATTTGTCGGTCACATAGAGGTTCGCAGGCACGGAACGGATGTCATGAATTTTGTAGTTTATTTGATCGAGCGATATTGTCGAGTAGAGTGTACATTCTTCGGAATCAGATGCGTTACTCGCGATATTACGACTCGTTCATCCAACTAGCTAAACGAACGAGATCCGTCCTTTCTCATTCTAATATTTTAAAATTTAAAAATCTTATTTTCAAAACTAATATACATATATCCAATTAAATTAAATAATAAAAAAAAAGAAGCCTTGACTTTAAGCGGCCGACAAATCCAGACAATGAGTTGCACAAGGAGCCATGATTGTTTTGTTTTCTCTATTAACACTCTTCTTGCCGCCTTCTATATATCTGTATATTTTGTTATCACTTGAACTAAGAAGATGTTATCCAACTTCTTCAATAACATCAAGTTTTGTGAATAATAATGGTGCATATTTAATATACTCAAATGAATCAACATTATTTCAAAAATGCCATTCTATTAGGATTGTTGATAAGTTGATCGAAATTTTACAGTTTATGTCTTACCATTTTTTTGATAGGATTAAATTTTTTGCATGTGAATATGTATTCTTTATTTTATTAAATATTTTTGCCAGTGGTATCCACATATTTTGTTAATATTCATATTTGAAGCTCATACGTTCTTGGAGTTCTCAATCCTCAACCATAAATTTTGTTGCAGCGTGCCACACTGAAAATGGACAGCTCCTTGTAGCATTAAAAGAAATCTTATTTTTATAAATAATAAAAAAAATCCAAAATCCATAAAAAAATTTAATTGGGAAGTACTTTAGAGGATACTGTTGGGATATTTCAACTTTGATCTTTAATAACGGGGGCCAAATCTTCAATAAATCAGTCCATAGGGCCTTGAGTTGCATTAATGGAAAAAGAGATACCGTTAGTGGGACTTAACAATAGAAGTCCTAGGAGGACTTAAATTATAACCAAAATATGATCCATCATTTAGCATTTCAATTGTGTTTTCCTGGTGGTGTTTCTTTGCTGTTGTAATCTATGCGTACGCATTCACATGAGTTTAAGCATGACACTTTTTTTTATTCTTTCTAAATCAGTGATATTTTTGCTCCAAAATTATATTTAATATACATGTTGCCTTTCTTTGCGTTATCTGTATCTAATTCAACTCGAGTCGCATGTTTTCAAGCAATATCAACATTGTGGCTTGGTGATGCATTAAATTCTGGCTTTCTGGCTAACCCAAAATCTACAACACGATCTAATCTCGAGCCAAATACGAAGAAAGCAATATAAATTGAGCCGAACACGAACATATTGTTCACGAGCTAATTTCGAATAACAATACTTTCGAATGAGCCGAACACGAGCCAAGTATGAGTTAGCTCAAACTCGACTTGTTTACATCACACTATATAAGAACAAATATACTTGTACTTAAATATTCTCCTCTTATGTACGCTCTCTCTAAAAATCATTTCTTTTTTACACGTAAGAGCCTTTAAAACAAGCTGTACTCCATAATTTTTTCCATTTTTCTGCTTGAATTTTTGTAGGCAGTGGCAACAATTAAAGTACAATGTGTGCTATTATCAGAACTATGCTTATTAAATTTAAATTTTAAAATTTGCATATCCATGCAGCAATTGGCCAACTTTTCCACAAATTTTCATCAAAGGAGAGTTCATTGGGGGATCGGATATCGTCCTTAGCATGCACCAGGTGGTTTTTAATTTATATGGTTGAATTCATTTTCTCTTGTTGGTGTGATGTGGCTCATCAATTCTGCTTTTATCTTTCTTGTTATTGTTACAGAACGGTCAGCTTAAGGAGTTACTTTCAGACATCAAGGGTGACAGTTCTAAGCCTACAGAAGACAACTAGTTTCTTTCTCTTCTTGAGGTGCAACCCCCTACTGAATAAATTTTCTTCATGAAAATATAATCATTCATGAAATTTTGAGTTATTTTGAGTCTGTAAAATGATGGTATTTTTTATGTGATATAAAAGATTTGTGTGGCTTATAACCTAAATAAACAAGCAAAGTTTTGTTGTTAGTTATGTAAATCACAATTAATAAACAAAAAATGGAAAGCCAAAACGTAGTTTGGATCAACTGCACCAACAAATTATCCTAGAATAATCATTATTACTTAGATTAAAAGTTAATTAAATGTTCTAATTCAAGTTTAATTCAAAATATCATCTCACTAATAATATTCACTGTGAAGAATCGCTCCTTGGATTACAAGAGAAATTTCTTTCAATCATTTCCTATTTCATTACCACTTAGAACTAACCTGTCCACCCAAACACGATCGAAAACACTAATGTATCTTTGGAAATAGTAGCTGTTTCGTCATCCTCAAAGTGCTTCGTCATCGCGCATGAGGTTGGCCGAAGATAGCCAAGCAGGTATGAGAAATGTTTACAGCTTCTCGTTATCTCTTGTTGTGTTGATAAGTTGCAATCTCCTCGCATTGCTTTCTAATACTTTGTTGTTCTCTGTTGTTGCCTCATTACTTGATTGATAAAATATTAAGCTGTTATCAAATCAAAGTTTTCGATCTAGGGTTTGTTCGTTGGTTGCTTTGTTTTAGAAATTTAGAATCAATAAATTTCATATAATTTTTTATTATGCTAATGATTTTAGAGGAGGATTGGGATTGGGTTATGTGTTGATATTTTCATCATTGTTAGAATTTTATCTTTATAGAATTACACACTTCTATCAAATAGTGTATAAGATTTTATAATACTTATTGCATGAAAGTATTTATAATATCTATGCTTAATCTGTTGGTTGATCTATGAATGCATAGCAGACATTATTGTTTACCTTTAAATAAAAATTTTAAAATTAGTATGCTTGACAATATTGATAATTCAAGTTGGAGTAATGATTTGATTGATTGATGGGCTTAAATAAAGAGGAAAATTTGGTTTTTATATGGCAGCTTCTATGGAAGAATTCTTATGAACTGTTTGATATTTAAATTTTAATATTTAGGGTCTGTTTGGGGCAGCTGCATGTCACGGACATTTAGTCCCACATCGGCTAGGTGTAGGGCTGAAAAACAGTATATATGTCCTGTGCCGCCCACCTCTCTTAAGAGCTCTTTTGGGAGCATGACATGCAGCTTGTTAAACAATCTGTTGATAAACTGATTAAAAATAATTTGTTGATAAGCTAGGGTCGTTGGCTATTACAAAATTTTATATTTTTGGAAGAGAAGACTGTTAAAAGAGAGCGGTGTGAAAAAGCTGTTTTCTGCGTTTTAAAAATGCATAAGCTACCAAAACGTAGTTTACCCAAACAGGCCAGGTGCGTTTTCAAAACGTCACCGCAACAAATAAGCTGCCTCAAACAGATCCTTAGTTATTATAATCTCTTTGTTAAATTTACTTAATAAATTTATATTAATGGTATTTTGATATGATTTAAGAATTAAAATATTATTAAATATAAATATAAAATTTTCAGTTATTATTACATCTATATTTGCTATGATATGTTCTTTAACTAATTTATAATTTCACGTGTTATAGAGATTTTGTTTCTCCTAAAATTTAGAAAAGAAATAGATTTAGTAATCAATTAGTGAGTTTTTTCCCTTGAAAAAATAAAAAGTAGACAATTTTAGGGAAATAAATTTATTAATAGAGCAAATCTAATAATAAAATATATATAATTTCATGTTAGCCACATAAATAAAACGGAAGATTTACGTTCATACCATTCAATTTTTATGTAATTACAAATATAATACCTAAAATTTCAATATTTACATCAATAACATCTTATGTATGCAAAAAAAAAAGATACATTCACTGTTTGCAGTTAAAAGTGTTTTTTTTTTTTTTAATTTTTTCATTTTATTTACATAACTGAAAGTGAAATTAGGAAAATAATAAATGTGCAATACAGCAAACTTCCAATAAATTTAAAGAAGCGAACTCCCATTCTGTTCGGCTTTAATTGTTCTGAGATTCCTCCTATCCAGTTGCAATTAATAAATAGTTTTTTTTATTACTTTTCAAAATTTATAAGACACGTCATGCTCTCTTATTTTTTGATTTTTTTTTTATAAATGAAATAATATTTTCTAAAATATTAGTTTTTATCCCTTATTTTATCAAATTTTTAATCATTATAATTGATGTCATTAAATTTTTATTTTTATCAAGACGACATTTTTTTATTATTATTAGGAATCTTATATGTTCAAATTTGTGATCATGTTGGCCTTAATTCTAGCAAGTATATATTCAAACTAACTGTCTCGTCAAAAGATGAATGCAACAATACAAAAAATGGTTCAATCCGGAGTCAATTCACTCGCTATTAAAACAAATTTCAATGCTAAATTTTAAGATCTGGCTGCTGGCGATCCATGCTTGGAATTATTATATTTCAAATATGATTGTTGTATCTAACACATACATTGAAGACCTAATTAATAACCACCGAAAACCATCCACCACTGTCTGTCAGCCACTGTCGACTATGATCGGCTATCGACGTATGCTGTCATGTCGACCACTGGCCTCCAGCAATCACTGCTTACAACAGTTGTATTCCAAAAATGATCGTGTCAAATGCATTTTTATTTGTGATGTATAAGAAAAGTATAAATCTCTGTTTAATACTATACCCCTATTCTTTCTATTGCGGTAGAAGGGTGCACTTGTACTTACAAATACAATGAATTACATTGCTTTTGTTAGGCCCCATAATTTTTCCCCATGCTACAATTTTTTCCAAGTAAAAAAATTTAGTGTCTCCTCTCATTACTTATTATTTATGTGTATATTAAATATTACTCTACCGCCGTCAATTTTTTGGAACGCAATAATAATTATCTCTAAAATATTCGATTATTGAAAACGCGAATATTGTTATTACAAGACATAATCTGAATTGCCACCTTAACTATGCATAAAAATGTATATCACTTTTTTGGGGTTAAAATTGTGATATATATATATATATTTTTAATGCGATATGAAAGAATTAGGTGGTATAAATGCACTAATAGGTTATACAAATTTATTAAGTATAAAATATGAGTATATGACTTAATAGTTGATATAAAATAAAAAAAATGCGGCATGATACATAAATTGAAGGGGGTAAATTTGCAAATTAAAATGCCTAACAGTTCCTAATAGTTTACTGCAATAATTAAAATCTTAAAATTATAAAAAAAAAAAAAAACATGCAAATTAACTTCAGCACTTTAAAGCGTGCCTCAGTGAAGCATAGCGGGCGTCACGTGATTCGCTTCGCCTTGCTCATAAAAAGATTGACTCGAACAACATTGCATGTGTTAGAACAATAATCGAGAGGGCGGGTGAGACTAGCATGCGAGAAAGGGGCTAACTGAGCCTATTTAAAGAGATTGGGTTAATTATTTTATTATTTTAGAATTTAGTTTATGTAAATAAATTTTACTTAATCATTAATATGGGATATTATTAATTAATGTCCTAAAGTAGATGTGGAAGGATATTCGGTTTGGAATTAAGAAGAGTTAGAGACAATAAAAGAAGGTTAGTGTTTTAATTTTAAAAGTACTTAATTAAACTAATATTATTTAATATTAGTATTAATTTCAATAATTAATGAAAAAAAAATCGAACGTTGAAGAATTTATGAATTAAAATATTTGAAATGATTGAGATAGTTAAAATTGACAGAAGAAAAAGAAGTTTTGTGGTAAAATTTTATTTACAATTTATTTTGTACAAATATTTGATGTTAGAATGAGGTGAAATTTCAAGAAATAATATAGAGTTAGTGGTTGAAGAACAATAATTGGATTGATTGAAGTGATTGAAAACTGAATAATTGGAATGGTCAATAATTGAGGAAATCAAGAAAGTGGAAACTGAAGGTAGGTATTAATTTATTAAGATTATGAGCCTGTTTGGGGCAACTTATAAGTGCGGCGGCGTATTTGAAAACACAACCTAACCGTTTGGTTCACACATTTTTAAAAACGCCGTATACTGTTGTTGGGTTTTTTACACTACTGCATGATAGACATGATGCCACATTTCGAGAATAATGAAACTTATCATCGAAAGCATACAACTGCTCCAAAACGGACCCAAGTAAACTGATTAAAGAAAACAATTGAGGTTGTACAAGGGAAAGATAATAATTTCAAGGGACCATTTTATAAGGTAAAATTGATGTGAGTATTTAATTCCTTCTATGTTAAGGTATATGTCTTTCAAAGAATAAAATTTATAATGACACACAAACTTAAATGGACATATATGATTTAAGAAAAAAAAATCATTTTTTTTTTCATAAAGGATTGCTTAGAAACTTTTCTATGATTGAAAAAAAGAAATTGTTTAATGATTTAAATTAATTTAGCTTTATGCATTATATAGAAAGACTAATGAATCAATTCAATGGTTGAACTAAATTAAATATATTTTAAAATGAAAAATAAATGAATAAATCAATCATGAGTCACCCTCTTATGATACTAGCCGGAGACACTATTGTACCGATGTACTAAAATAAATATAAAAAATGAAAATTAAAATGCAAATGAATGTACCTCTATTGGCATAAATTTTTTAATGATGCTATTGATATGATTTTTTAAAGAAAAGGAAATGAAAAATATAAATGATTAAAAATCAATTAATAAAGATTATTATTAAAAAAATAATTAATTTACTTTATAAATCTCATTAGTAAGGTTATAAATTTTAAAATTAGTACTAGAACAAAACCAGGATAATTTTTATTGATACAAAAAGAGATATATAAATCCATTATAGAATTCGCCAGTAAGGAAAGAAATAAAAACAAAATTAATAGAAAAAGAAAACCAATAATAAAGAAATCAAAACTAATAAGTCCGTAACGACTAGTAATAGTTATTAATAGTCTAATACTCTCCCTTAAGTTGAAGCATATATGTCAATCATGTTCAACTTGGAATTGAAGTTATCAATAGTGGTCGAAGAAGATTCTTAGTGAGGATATCTACAAACTGGTCATTGGATGACACAAGTGAAACAAAAATTTCCCCAAACTCGAGGTTTTCTTTAATCAAGTGTCAGTCAATCTCAACAACCTTATTATCATAAAACAACTATAGAGGGACAGAGACCAGCATACGCAGTTTATGGAACATGATGTGTAACCAGAGAGTTTCACAGATTTCCAAGGACATTGGCAAGAATTCGATTTCAACACTGTTGCGGGCAACCAATAACTACTTTTTGCTTTTCCATGTGATATGATTTCCCCACACAAATAAGTTGTATCCTAAGATATATCGCCGATCATGGACGAACCCGACCCAATCAACGTATGTGTAAACTGCAGTAGAATAAGATTTGTAACGCGAAAAAAGCTAACCTGAGCCTGATGTGCCCTTTAAATAGTGGGGAATCTGATGGATAACTTGGAGATGGCACTCATATGGATAAAGCATGAATTTACTTAGTATACCAACTGCGCGACATATGTCGGGGTGTGTATGAGCGAGGTAGATGATTTTCCTCATAAAGTGCTGGTAGCGAGACTTGTTTACAAGAACAACATTTATAAATCAAGAAGTTTTTCATTCAAATCCATCGTGACAGACACTGGTTTACACAGGAGAATGTTGTTCTCTGTTAAAAGATCTATCACATATTTGCACTGAAATAAACAAATGCCCTGAGATGATCAAGCAACATTAATATCTAATAAGTACAAGAGAGATCTCAAGCCTTTCATTTCAAAGGAAGTAGCAAGAGTGTCTTTCAAAGACTCTAATGTTGGTGGATTATTACCTGTGAGTACAATAGCATCGATATAGAATATAAGAATATCAATCTAGCCACTGGGGGAATGTCGAAAGAAGAGTGTGATCTGATTGAGCCTGAGTAAACTCATGGCCTACCACCACCTTTGTGAACTTACCAAACCAGGCTCATGGTGATTGCTTTAGTCCATAGAGGAACTTTCGCATCCTACACACCTTCCACCTGACAGACAGTAGAGTCAAAGCCTAAAGGAACATGTATACATTCTCTGAAAGATCATAATTCAGGAATACATTCTTGACATCAAGCTGAAATAAAGGTCAATTCAGATTCCTCGCAAGGGATAATAGGACCTGAATGGTATTTAATTTAACAACTGGAGCAAATTTCTTCTCATAATCAAATTTGTAGATCTGTGAGTACCCTCTGGCGACCAACCGTGTCTTATTGTGTTCAAATGATACATCTAAATTAAACATGATGCTAAAAATAAGTTAAGGAACACTTTCAAAAAAAAAAAAAAAAAAAAAAAAACACTCACAAAGACTTCATTTGTGTAGGATCGAGGCATTCATAGACTTTTTAAGTGGCAGAGTATCCGAGGATGATATTTTATGGACTTGGAATCAAGTTTAATCTGAGTTGGAGCTATGTTCCTAAGAAAGGTCGTGCATCCAAAAATTTTAGGATCTAAAGTGGAGAATAGCGGATTGGTAGGAAAGCACGATCTCAAGAAGAATAAAGGAGTTCGAAAGTTGTGAATTTTTAAGGGAACTCTATTGATGAGATAGGTGGTGATAAGTATGACATCATTCAAAAAACTTTTTGGGATATTATATTAAAACATAATGGAGTGATCAATGTCGAAGACATGTCGGCTTTTCCTTTTGGCTACCACATTTTATTAAGTATACGTACACGAGCTATGTGAAGGATGCCCTTACCAAAATTCTCCTAATATAGAGTTAAAAAATTCAGGACCATTATCGGTCCGAAGAACTTGAATTTGATTTTTGAATTAGGCAAAAAGGTATAGTAGAAATTTTTGAAGGTGATCACAACTTCAAATTTATCTTTTAAAATATAGACTCACATAATCCAAGTGTGATTATCAATCAAAGTAAGGAACCACCGTTTATTGGCGTAGCAAGGAGAGTGAGAGAGTTCCTATAAGTCACTGTGAATATGGGAAAAAAAGTCAAAGGTGTGTAACTGCAAAGTGGATAAGAAACACAATTATCTTTAGCTTACTGACAAGTCTCACATTTGAAATTAGAAGAATTTTTATTAGTAAACAACAATATTATAATTGTTTTAGATATTGGAAACTAGGATGACACAAAAGACGGTGATATTGGAAACTAGGATGACACAAAAGACGGTGCAACAACATAATATGATGTTCAATAGAGTGAGACAAACTGTAATTACTAGTGGAGTGTCCCTGTTCTCCGTATTTTTCTCTTGGAAGAACTAAAGCCCGATCACCAACTTAGTAGTTCCAATCATCCTCCTTGAATGAGGATCCTCAAAGATGCAAACATCAGGAGAAAAAATGAGCAACACAATCAATAACATATGTCAATTTACTAACAGACAAAATGTTACACTTCAGTAGAGGTACATGTAACACATATTCCAGAGTTAGAAATGTTAAAACAACGTACCCTTTACCAGCAATGGAATTGTGCGAGTCGTCAACAATTTTAACAGTATCTTCCCTAAACATGGATATTATGCCTAGAAGGCTTTTGAGAGCATCCAGTCATGTGGTTCATGACACCTGAATCAATGACTCATGGACTAGAAGAGGCATAGTATTAGTTCCTCGACGAACATGGGAGGTCGACGACCCGAAAGAGAGATTACTAGATCCAAGCAGCTTTGATTAAATGCTTCATTTGACTCATAAGAGAATTAGAGGATTTTGAAATGTTCTGGTTAGGGGGTATTGTGGTGGATTTAGATGTAGTGAGACCCTTGGCAGTAGAGGACTTAATCAAAGGTTTGTATGCAGGTTTCCTGTGGAGCTTCCAATACTTGTCACGAGTTTGATTGAGTTTGTGACAGTAATCACAAGAGAGGTGACCAGCCCAGGGTGGCATGGAAGAGGTTGAGCAAGATTTTGTAGGCTGGACAACAGCAGACCTAGGATCGAGGAAGGACCTGGCTGCTAGAAACAACCCTGAAAAACAACTGCTAGAAAAAAGATCATGCAGGGAAACATCTCAAAAAATAGCTGTTGGAAACAACACTGAAGGAATAGCTAGATAAGGATTAGCCATCCAACAAGTCAAGCGACACCGCATGGAGAAATTATTTCATACGGACAACGTACGCATTATTGGCGTGCGTAATAACCCCCTAATAACCTTCATTTGGGGTTATTAGAGGGTTATTGGCAAGTTATTAGGTATTAATTCCAATAACCCAAGCCAATAACTTTTCCAACCCCAATAACTTCCCCGGGTTCTATTTCGATGTTATTCACATGTTATTATGGCGGTATTGCGGGATTATTGGAGTGCGCATGCAGAATTGTGTACATTCTCTATATGTAATAATTTCCCCACAGCTTGGGATCGGTGGTTGAAGGGACGGCTGCAAAAGTTTTGAACTCTTAACTAGGCCAAACTTCAGAAGAAGCTGAAATCCAGCAGCAACCCCAAACTTTTGCCAAATTCAGCTAGCTCCGACAACATTGTCTGTCCAACTTCAGTGCTAGGAAAGCGCAAAGAAAGCCCGAACTTCAAGTCAACGACTCCACTTTCCCCTCCTTCATTCCTTTCGCCCATCTCCAATGACTGTAGCTTGACGAAAGCTTTGGCTATGGACAGCGAAATGGTCGACGCGAGCTTTCAAGGGAATCAAAGTGTGCTTGGCAGGGTCACGCTGGAGGCATGCCTAGAGGCTGGTTTGGCTGACGGTAGAGAAAGAGCCTAGGGAGACCAGCAACTAGGGCAGCAGCTCTAGGGTTTTGAATCATATGTCTCTGATAAGATGTTAGAATATAACCAGGATAATTTTTATTGATACAGGAAGGGCTATATAAACTCATTACAAGATCCATAGTGAGGAAATAAATAAAAACATGATATAATAGAAAAAGAAAAGTAATAATAAAGAAATCAAAGCTAATAACTCATAATGATAACAAAAATTAAAAACCATTAGTAATAGCCATTAATATTCTAATAGTTAGATATTATTGTCAATTATTATTATTGTTAAAATTTTATGTTGCTTTTGTCAGACCATCTGCTCCTATCTTGGTTAACTCCAAGCTTCTGGGTCAAGTCGTAACAATATCCTCTCAATATATCTCCTATGTAGAGTCAATTTTTTAAAAGTAAATGAGGTTTTATTTCAAATATATCATATCAATCTATTAAAGGCACATTCATTTGCTTTTATAAAAAATATTTTTTAAAAAGATAAAATTTTCATAGTTCATTATAAGGAATTAGAAAAAAATGGGGTACACCTTCAACAAAATCCTATTCATTCCAAGTAAATGGATAAAGATCTTCCGTGCTCCCTTATCTCCCATTCAGTGTGATGAACCTAATTCATGAAAGAAGGGGAATCTACATATATATATAACCTAATTCTGATGTATTTAGATATCTAACACCTAAACTTTCATATTTACATGCATAAGACTCAAATGTTTAATATCCACATCAAAAATATCACTACAACTTATTTTTTAAAAAATGAAATACACCTTCTCATGCATAGTTTTATGACACTAAAATGTTATAAAGATAAATATCAAACTCTAGGTGTTAGAAACGTAAATACATAAAAATGGGGTGGCATGCACATGAATTTCTCAAGAAGTAAATATATGTGAAAAAAATTCCTAAAAATGCTGGAAAACACTCCACAGACAGACATAAAAAGCCTACAATCACCTCAATCATATAAAGCAATCATCATTGCGTTTATAAATTTTATCCCAACAAATCTAAAATTAGGTTTAGAAATCCACATTCTCTTTTTTTTTTTTTTTTTTTATACAAGTTGAATAAAAAATGTTACAATCAATGCAGAAATTTTTATATAATGGTCAACAATGATATTTTAAACCATTTTCATTTCTAATCTTATTAAACCTACAAACATCTCTAACTAGATCCAATGTCCCTGCTGAACTTTCAGCTTGTCCTAATTTACAAATGAAATGCTGATGAACACTAGAGAGTTATTCTTTTTGGAAAAAGTTAAAACAGGAATGCATTAATAAACTTAAGAATAGAATCATGAATTTACCTATGGAATTAATCTGAAAACAAATACCGGGCTGCGGAAGTCGATGAAATCTCGCAAGTTTTCGAGGGCATTCAAGTGAATATCTTCTCGAGGTTCCTCGCTCACTCCACTCTGTGTTGCATACTCTAATGCCATCTCATAATCCACCTGATGCGATTACAAAGCAAAACTAAACAATCTGCTGCTTGAATCATTGAAGAGATGCAGGAAAACGAATTACATGCAGAAAGAGAACTATATATTTTTGTGTAATATTAAACAAAAATGCGGCTGGATTAGAAATTCAATCAGATTTGAGGGGCAACCTGCTCAATATGCTGGGTTAGATTATCCATGAGAGTTTTTTCTGTTACTTCTTCGGATGCTATTTTTTGTAGAAGTTCAGTATCCTTTTCATCGTAGCGCTGACGCTTTTGTTCGTTATCACGTGCCATTTCTTCAAGGACTTGATATACAGCTCTAGAAGCATCAGGTATGTACCTGCATTACAAAGTTGTTAGTGCAATAACTAAATAAAGACGGGGGGAAGGAAGATGGGGTTTAAGCAGATAGAGAGATTAGGAGGCGGAAGAACCTCTCGAGATAGAGAAGAAGAGAACGTGAAGGTCGATTGGCGAGAAAGAGAAGCTGAGTTTAATCGAAGAAGTGACGAGCAGGCTTAAGGGGGCTTTCAAGCGGAGAAAATTCACCATCAAACCAAAAGAAGCAGAAGAAGCAGGCGGGGATCGCGAGCAAAGTTAAGAGCAGCACCTGATAGATCGAGGTGAGCTTTGGGGCAAGTCGATTATACTGAGGAGGTAATTTTTGATAAATTTCTTTTAAGAATTCCAGGTTTAAATCCTAAATTTTGATTTATATTTATAAACATATTTATTTAAAATTTTTGTATAATTAAAAAATAAAAGCAACAATAAATAATAATAATAGTAATAAGTAAGAAAATTAATCAAATTAAGATGGAATTAAATATTCAATAACAATAACTATTAAATTAATAATAAAATAAATAATTATATTACCTATTAAAAGTTAAATTTTTTTTTAGTAAATATTAATCATGAATTTAGAATATAATTTAAAATAGTATGTATTGAATAAAGAGAATAGAATAAATGTAAAAAAGTAAAAGAATGGGAATCTTACTAGAACAATATTGAAATTTGAATTAAAAATTCCTACGAGTATTAATTAAATAAAGAGATAAATGTAGGTATATGCATAAAAAGACCAACTAAACATAGAATTAATTATTATGAACACTTTATTATAGGTGCCAAGCTAAAGGAGACGGAGTCAAAATAAAAGGTTAGATTTTCAGCTAATTGAGAAGATTATTACTTTTAGTATGAATCTATTGTAGTGTTTTATTTCTTCTCAATCTTTTAATGACACTGTTAAATTAAATTGTTTGAATTTTATTCTAATTTATATGTTCTTCTATTTATTAGTCATACTATTCTGAATTTTGTCTCCTTATAGTAATGACTATCATACATTATTCAAAAATATATAGATTACATTGTATGGAATGAGATGAGCATATGAATGATATTGGCTATAAAATATGTTTGTTTATGCATATTGATTGTGATGGAATTCACTCTCTTATGATATTAGTAGGAAACGCTAAAATATTTATGCACGTAAACGGAAAATGTTATTAATATTGATGCATCTCAATTGGTACGTTGTTTAGACAATTCTACTGTGATTGTTGTATTTATATATAAAATGACATAGATATGTAACTGATATAATAATGCGCATTGGATGCTTTAAATTATCATGAAAATTCTCATTGAAAAAATAAACTAGGAAAAATTTTATATTGATTTATTATATGTCAGGTTAGCATTTTGATTTATTTTCATTATGTTAACCATATTTTAAAAGTAATAGTACTCACTGGCTTTTGAAGTTTACTATTGTTTTAAATTAACTTTTCAAGTTAAAATTTGTGTGTGAATATGAGTAATAGAAAAAAGGCATGAGCAACTTGAATTAAGATAATTTTATCATTTGTTTCATTTAATTTTTTTTAATTTATTTTTGAATGTTTGTGTATTAATTATAGAATTTCCAAATAGAAAATTTTGAATTTCACTGTTAATTCACATATTGAAAATTTCAAACCCCAAGCCGGATTGTGACACTTACCCTCCCATCCCACATTATAAAGAAAAAAACCCAAGGGATTAGAAAGTAAAGTATAACAAAATTTTCAAAATACATTTCATGAAATAAGCACAGATGTTAGATATTATTTGAGGGTTCCTTTGTGCATCTTGTAACCTAACCCCTGGGGAAAAAGTGAAGTTTCCCAACTTAAGAAGTGCAAATATCAATTTATTGCCTTGCAACAATCTAAACATGAGAGCAAATAAAAGATCAACTAAGAAAAATTAGTGTCATAAAAATTTCTCTAACCTGGTTAAATTTCGCTTCCGATCTTGCCTTTCGCGAGCCTGAAGTTTCTTAACAATCTTGGATTTAAGTTGATTACAACACTGCTGAATGGAAGACTGCATGCACAGCATGTAAACTTTAACAATTCATTAAGAAAATTCAGGTACCATAACAGCAGCAGAAATCTCAGTTACCTTCACAGCAGAAGAAATTTCAGTGATATCATCACCAATATATTCCTTCCCAGTTCCTTTGAAGGGTATTTTTGTGCTTACTATGCTTACAAAAACTCCTATTTTATCCTGCATCTGATTAATCTTATAGCTATTCCAACTGAACAAAGCAAACAATTAACATTATCAGAATGAATTCTATACTCAAAACAGTTTATTATAAAAAGAGCCCCAAGGACAGAAGAACAAACTTGATTCTTTTTAAAGCAGTCCTTGTGACAACATCAGCACCTTGCTCAAAGAGAAGTGGGATGCGGTTTGCGAAACGAAAAATATTTACACCCTGACAATAAATGATAAAGATAGATCTATTAACAAATTTATGAGCTGTAACATGAAAGATAGCAAAGCTTAAGTTCCTCAAATATGCCATATGAAAGTAACTTCGAGTAGGTCATATCAAATTAATGGCTGTTTAATATTTATTAAGTGCTCAAAAGCAGAGAAATTTTCAGGAGAGAAAGCAGCATAACTAATTATTTGATATCTCTGCATTTAAGTTATATTATATATAGAGAGTAAAATGTCAAAATAATCTCCTAACTATTTACATGAGATCATTTTAATCCTAACGTCTATAAAATGGCCAAATTACTCCCCTTGCATTTTTAATATGGGCCTAAATAGTCCCAAGAGAGGATTATTTTAGTCTCTATTGAAAGAGTCTGAAAACTAAATTGACATTTTTTATGTATATATGTATGTATGTATGTACATATGTATGTATCTGTATGTGTGTGTGTGCGCGCCCCTGAGAACTGTTATATTTCTGATTATCATTTTAAAACTGTTATTTGAACAAGACCAACAGCAGGTCATTTGTACAGTTACGATTGGCACTGGGATCATTCTGCAAGAAAAGATGAAAGCCGCCATGTATTTAGATTCAAATAGAAAGTAAATCTGTTTGTCTTACTTGTTTGACATTTTTTCCACCCAAGCTTATTCCAGCTTCAACGATGAATGGATGGCCTTCAAAGACCTGAGGGCTGACAGAGAGAATTGAAACAATAGAAAAAGGGTAAGATAATACAAATTATAAAACATGCTAGCAATTGACGCTGCTCTTAGTAAAATCACATATAAATGTTCAAGAATAAATGTTTCAAATGAAAGTTAGGAACTTTAAATATGAGGGTAGCAAAAGAAATGATACGCACTAAAAAGAAAAATAAATATTGCTTATTTACTTGAACTAGTTCAAAAAGAAAAAAATTCTAAAAATATTAAGAAAGGTTATAAGTTGTTGGGTAAAATAATACAAATTATAAAACATGCTAGCAATTGACGCTGCTCTTAATCAAATAACATATAAATGTTCAAGAATAAATGTTTCATATGAAATTTAGGAACTTTAAGTAGGAGGGTAGCAAAAGAAATGATATGAAGTAATAAGAAAAATAAATATTGCTTGTTTACTTGAACTAGTTGAAAATGAAAAAAATTCTAACAATATTAAGAAAGGTTATAAGTTGTTGGATGTTGAAAATGTTAACAATAGAAATGGGATTAGGGTAGTAGTAAAAAACAATTGACAGATAAAATTGTTGAAATTAATAGGGTTAGTGATACTGTATAATTACTACTAAAAGTAAATATCAATGAGAAAATTATGAATATGGTCATTGCATATGCTCCTAAATTTGTGTTAGAAGATAATTTAAGAAATTAATTTTTTGGATAAAATAAATAAAATACTACATGTACTTGTTGAAGAAACAATAATTGTGGGAAAAAAAAAAGAGCACATAGATTCTAGTAGTATGGATATATATTTTAGTAGTATAAGAATTTATGGTAGGACTATTGGGAAAAAAAATCATTTAATTTCATACTTGAAGTATGAAATATTTTTAATGACCCCTTATAAGTAGTAGTATAATATAGATTGAGTATATAATATGTAATTTTAATGGATATAATGTTAACAATTATCATTTAATATCATTAAAAGACATGGTGACCTGAGTATATTAAGATTAACACTTGAATTTATGATATAACTTTTAGATTTAAAGCTTAATTATTAAAATGGAGAATTTTCTTGAAATTTTTGTGTAATAAGATATCATGGAGGCTTAACAACAACCTTTATAAAACTGCAATTACATCCGCAATGTTATATGGATCCAAATGTTAATCTATAAAAAATTCATTATATCAAACAAAAATGTTAAGATGGAAAAGTGGTAAAACTAAAATACAAATTAAGAAATAGTTATAATAGATAAATAGAAATAAACTTAATTGATTTGGATGTGCAAATAAGGATAGAAAATGACACGGGCATGAGAGGGCACATGATTCCCCACCCGCAGGCCATACGCCTGGACTGCTTGGTCCATGCAAGGGAGAGTCGATCAGCTCCTCCACTTAGGTTTGGCGCCTCCTTTCAACAGAGGGGCCCAATCCTAATTATCTAGTGAAGTGAGGCATCTTTTGCCCCAAACACGGCAAATGTCGCGTATTTTCACCAGGACCAACTAGGCCAATGCAAGGGAAGGACTGGCCAGTCTATCCAAGCATGGGTTTCCCTTATATTTAGAGCGGGGCCCACTTTTCTTTACCCTAGGTCTATATATATGTTATTTGTTATGTTTTAGGTCACTTTTTCATTCAGCTTTCTGTCTGGACAGCATGCAACAGCCATGTTCTCCCATCTAGGACTACATCCGAAGGCGAGAAGGTGCTCCAGTTGTAACTCATTCTGAAGTAGTGTTTATCTATTCTTTTTGTGCCCCCAACTTTCCACATAGACGCTCAACCTACTGCTGCCCCTTCCAAGCCTTCCTCACTGACGCCCAACCTGCTGTCGCCTCTACCAGGCCTTCCTCATTGTCACCCAACATGTTGCCGCCGCTTCCCAGCCTTCTTACTTCCCTGCCGATGTCCAATTACCAGCCAGCCTTTTCCCGGTTGCCTGTCGCCCACCTAAACCCTCATACCTCTTAGGCCCCCTCAACCCGCAACAGTATTCGTGTTGTGTGTCTTCGTTATTTCCTATTTCAGTTGATTGTTTGTAATTGCCTATTAGAAATTCAACAATAATATTATTGTTTTGTTGTTTGGGTTAAATTTGGTATAATCGACGACTTATATATTTGCTTTTGTGTTTTATGTTGGCAGTTTTTATTGTGTTTTATGTCGGAATAGCCGTCGACATCTCCAGTTATCCCTACTAAGGTTGTATTCAAAGGCAAGTGATGCTACGACTGTATCTGATTCCAAGGTGGTGATTATCCTCAACCTTTTCGTCCTCCACATCATTTCCTTCGTTATCGGTGTCGCCTTTCCTCATTGTAGAAGGCCCCGAACAGCCCTCCTTGTTGTTCCCCTACCAACCTAGCCTCCGTCCATCCTTCCGTCTAGCTGCAGTCCCAACCTTAGCTACCCTCCCTTCCATCCGCACCCACAACTATCAGCCTACCTGTTCAATCCTCCAGCCAGTCCAGGTTTGTTGCACCTTCCCGAATCCTCCCTTTATCTTGTTGTCGTTTTCCAACTGATGTCCCCACCTACTCCTGCCTTCAGCCACACCAACCTTGCTAACAATCCTCATAGCCGCTACTCTTGTTGCATCCATTGACTAGCCAACCAACTGCAGTCCCCTGTCCACCACCTGCTTCAGTCCCCCTTCCAACCCTGCCTACTCGATCACCACCCTTTTGGAGCACAACCCTAGCTGAGTGGATGTCGTGTCTGTCGTTATTTCCTTTTCAGTGTGTTCGTTGTGGCCGCCTATTAGCTTTCTTTCAATAATAATATTTGTTTTTCCTGTTGTTGTTGGTTAACTCCAGTACCATAAAATTTGTCATTAGATAAGCTAATAAAATTAGTATTGGAGAACTAAGAAGAAAAAGGGTTAGACCTAAGATTACATGGATTGAAGTTACTCAAAAATATTTGCAAAGAATAGTTTTAGCACCTTGAACACTCAAAAAAGAAAAAAAAATGAAAAATAAGGATTTATGATACCAAACCTAAATAGTAGATAAAAAGTTAACGAATAAGATAACTCAACTTCATCATATGCATCAAATAATTAACAAAATACATGAAAACAAAATTCAAATACAACAACAACAACACCACCATCAAGCCTTCATCCTACTAAGTGGAGTCGGCTACATGCTTCATTTCCTACGTTGTGTTCTATTGGGTGTCTTATTCTCATTAGAACAAAATTTAGATAAAATAATTAAAATTATAAAAAGAAACAAAATTTAAATGTATAAGCATTAATAAAATCACTGAGAATAAAAAATACCTCAGAAAAAAAAAATCTAAATTTTGACAAAAAAAATCTCAGATTAGTTGTCCAATATCGCACCTGCCAGCATAAGTAGCAACCATGTCTGGCTGCAACTCCTTAATGATCCCCAAACGAAGATTGTACTCCCCTGCAGGACTAAGGCACTGTTGATGTAGTAAGCTTGTAAGCTTATTCACAAATAGGCATATGAAAGGACTTGATCAACAGAAATTTAGAATATTAAGTAAAAGATTTTAAAGTTGTGTAATAACCTTATTAAAAAGGGAAAGATGACCAAGGAAATGATAACATTAAGGATACAGTTCACTTTCATCAACATTTACATAACAGTAGGGATGCAGTAAGCTTGTAAGATTATTCACAAAAAGGCATTTGAAAGGACTTGATCAACAGAAATTTAGAATATGAAGTAAAAGATTTTAAAGTTGTATAATAACCTTATAAAAAATGAAAGAGAACCACGGAAATGATAACAGTAAGGATGCAGTTCACTTACATCACCACTGGGGTCATCAAATTTAGCCTGACGAAACAACTGATGAATGCGAACAATTTGCTGAGACGTCAAACTTTTGACAGACATCTTGGGACTAAAATCAGGGCCCATTTCCCCTGGAACATGAAATTGTTCAGGAAAGTATATAAACTAAAGTTTTAAAATGTCGGCAGTGTATTCTGGGATTTAAAAAATAGAATAAAACTCAGAGGGGTTAGCAGGAAAAGTGAGTTAATTTTCCATTTTTGATTTAGCAGACCTATGAACACATTACAAACTCAGAAATCATCTTTAGCTGCAGGATCTGCACTTAAGAACCAATGTGATTAACTTATTCTAAAACAGACTAAAATATTTGCCATCACCATTAGACTAATCCTAACAATTTGGACATGGTATTGAATCCGTTGCCTTTTATAAGCCTCTTCATCTTTCCATTTTGCATACCCAGACCACAACCTAATTAAACTTTTATCAACTAATCCACAGTAGGTTCAAGTACCACACTTCTCTAACACAATAGTTTCACATTTTTTCCTTCCTCTTTTACTATAGTTTACTACAAATCCATAAACACACTTATTTGTTCAAACAATCAACTAAGTAGCTCTGCTGCCCAACCAATAAATAAATTCACTTTTCACCCATTACATTTCCCTAGTATATAGTACGAAATAGTAAATCTCCATCTAAAGAGAACTAGCAATAAATTGCACTAACACTTTATTCTGTTTAATTAAAAATAAATAGATGAATATAGAGATGAATTGATGTAATAAATTAATTTAAACATGGTATAATATTATTTTCTTATCATCGAGATACAATGAAGTCTGGGAATATGGTGGATTATTTTTTTCAATGAATATTTTGTCATTATTTTACAAATCCACTAAGCTAAGGGAGGCGAAAGATAAGAAATAGCAGAAGTGCTGCCAGGACATAATGTTCAAATTTTAAACTAAAACAGGAGCAAACTCTGAAAAGAAAGCTTTTCTACCATTTGAAAGTTTTTCCTGCTTAATTTTTTTACAAATTCAATAAAGTTGATAGGCCACAACAACGGAAAATTCTGCTGCACATGCATATGTAGGAATGCTAAATGGTGATCTAAGATAAGCCCACTTAGTCATCCATATAAAAACCACCATGGACCTGGACTAGGCCAAGTTGACGATAGGCTTTGGTTGCTTAAATTAAAGCCAATTTAATTCCATTTATATACAATGCATTTCTCTGATAAAAATATTATAGAATCTCATTTCAAAGACATACAAATCATGCATAATAAATCTCCTTGAATAAGCAAAACATAGCCAAATAATCCTCTAAATAATGTTCCCAATATAAGCATAGTCGGCTTCTTCATTACGTGTGAAGCATTTAGAGGCTAGTTAAAAATGCATTATGATTTTGATAATTATTAAGGTGAACAAAAGTTGCCTACAGCATTTTATATTATGTTAGAGCCTCCTTTGGTGTATTAAAATATCTAAAAAGAGAAATAAATTACTTTTTTTTCTTATGTATACAGATGTTTGAGGTTATGCTAGATGTTATTCACATCTCTTATAATAACTACTAGGCTAAATGATATTAGCTATTTGGTTGGTTTGAGACCATTAATGTCAGCCTATTTAATCTCATACCGATTAAGAAAAACCACTAGGCCTTCTGAATTGACAAACTAATGTGGCAACCCAGCCCATGTTGACAGTCATAGCTGCATAAGGGTAATCACTTTAAAGGTGCAGTGTAGGTGAATGCGGAAGAAACAGTTTCGACAATCCCAAATAGCTTAATATGCCGTGTAGATATATACCCAGCTATTTGGGAGGTGATGTGTCTCGCTTCTTTCGGCAGGTGATCCTAAAATGAATAGGATGAGAACAGTATAATAATTTCCTAGCCAACAATCAATTTATCTATACAATCCATAGCCTTTTTCTCTCTCCTATAAAATGTGGCAATTTCTTAACCTTTTTTATTTATTTAAAATGGAAAACCAAAAGACTAAAAATATGAAGCTAAATTTTCATGTATATGATTATAGTTTCAGGAAGAGGATTAGATACGCAGTAATGTTAATAAGACAACTGTTACCGTCATTTCATAATAGAACTAACTCGTTTGTAATAATAACAATAGGATAATTACTTCAAAAGGTTTGGTAAATACTCTTTAGATAATTTGTGAAATTAAGTTTCTTAACCTTTCAGGCATATAGCTTACCAATCAAACGTTCAGCATAAGACTTGTTAATGTTTACAAATTCATGTTGAAGGAATTGCAAAAGGTTCGTCTTCGATGTTTCAGAAATGAGACGTTTGATGAGAAGTAGGTCAACAGCAGAAGGGTGATGCTTCGTCTCAAGAGGGACAGGTGGCATGACATCAGTTCTCCGAGCAAATTTTATCGCCATATTTTTGCTGAACAAATGAAAATAAAAAGTTGCACTAAAATAAGCAGAAAAAGACATAAAATATGGTAATTACCAATGATTTGTAGTATGGAACTCACTCTGCAGCGCCAGAAGAATATTTGAACAGAAACTCAGAATAAGGAGTAATAACAGCCATCTGACGCATATAATGTAATATCTTTGACTGCACAAATAAAATGAAGTTATCAGAAATAAGCACAAAAGCCTATTCTATAGATATAATTCGCAGCGAGTGTCACTTGTGATAGAACAGTTATTACAGGCACATGTAGAAAAAAAATGCTAAAGGTATTTTGAAGTTAAACATGAGGCGACTCACACGATAAGTTGTCCAATTACCCTCGATAATAACTTGAATTTCTGCTCCATGCCATTGATCCTTGTTTTCCCTTTTCTCATGCAAATGGATGTGAGGGATGTTTCTGAGTAGCAGGAGCAACAGTCATAAGCGTAGAAGTTTCAATTTCAAGCCTAATAGTAACAATTAGTCGTGCAGCATTAATCCAGTCAATCATGTTCTATGGATAATGATGCATACTTGTGAATATCAATATCTAGTCGACAAAAAGAAGTGTAATTTTGGCCTCTCATGGCAGATGAGATCTCAATAGGTAGTCCAGTGCTCATCTTGGACCAGATCAAAGCCTGTACCATATAAGTAACAATTCAACTTTACATATCAGAAAATTCAAAAAGAATTCTTTAAACATAGAAATTGATAAGCTATTTCAAGAATTACATTTTCCTACTAAAATAACAAGGTTAGAAGTACAAAAGCAGAACAATTCATAAGAAAAGAAAGTGCCACAAGCTAGCAGAAATAACCTAATGCTAGAGATATCTAGAAAGTAGAACTAGTCAACAATGCGAGATGAACTTCAATCATGCAATATAAATATAAAGGCGAGCATAAATTCATTGCAAATAAACATATAGCATCGTCCTTAATATCATAAAAATTTTAAAGACTATTTTTACTGCAATAGTTCAAGAATGTTTTGATATGTTATTGTAAACTATGCATCATAGGTTTCCTTGCCAATGCCAATAAAAAAGAAAGTCAAGATAGGGCAAAAGACAATTAATAATGAACAGCAACCCCTAGTCCGGCCTAGCCGTGCTATGTGGTCTATGTACTCTTCTATGTAGAACAACTTTGGTGAATAAAAAATTATTACAGGCATTGTCCATGAAGCCAAAAAAAAAAAAAAGAACTGGCAAGACAATGCACATGGACGTGAGCCCAACAAGAAAAAAGGATGCAGTTTCAGATGTTATTGATTTTTTACTAAGAATTCCATCATCAGCAATGGCCGCTCAACAGTCTTCCAGGAAAGCCTTAGCAGTGCCGATATTAATTATAGATTCAACTGAGAACGATGGACAAGATGAACAATTTTGCAGCTTTGCAATTCATCCGATTCAAGAAAAGGATAAAAGAAATTTCTTCAGTAACCTCAACTAAAAGAGTTCAAAAAAATAAATAACAAGAGATTGTGTTCTTTTAAAAAGAGTTTGAGAAGAGCATCCTTTGTAATACCCCTTGAAAGTTGAGGATGGTTTGGAGCTACCCTCTGCTCTATTGTTTTGATTTTAGATGTTATATGCGCTCTTGAAACTTTTGTGTTTTTGTTATGTTGCTTTCAAGCGTTATCTATCTTTGATTCATGTTGTGTATGAACATGAAGATAATGAAAATTAGATCAACTTCTATCATAGAGCATATGCCAAGTCCAATATAGCAGCAGTCGTAGGAGGTGCACATGTATTACAATAATAATTTGAAAAAAAAAACACAGCGAGATTTCACTAACAAATGATGAAAAGAGGGGGATTTATTGGCTGACCATCCAAAAAGATTATAATATGCTATGTTTCAAAAATAATTTTCATTGATCTTTTACCTGACTAAAGAGCAAATACTGATTTAATGTAAAAAAAATAAAATAAAATCAACGAACACGAAGATGCTAGCAATCACTATTAATACACTAGCATGTAATAATTCAATTGTATCACTGTTTGAATGATTTCATCATTCATGTGCGACTATATCACGGAATGTCAAAGCAAGTATTCAATCATTTATTCAAATGTCAAAAGTAAATGAGATAGGTCTAATTGATCCTCATATAAGAAGATACCAAAAGAGATTATTGATGATTCTAAATATATGTCATACTTCAAAGTATATAGTTCGATAATTTTTATATTCCTTGTACATGTTTGAAGATTTTTGCATCGTTATTATAAAATTATGTTTATAGTGATAGGCTGCATGTCAATGCAGATATCCCTTACGAAAAACATACTGCAAATATTTCATTGTGATTATGATAGTTGGACGCGACTTTAGTATGCACTTCACATTTCTGAGTAGTCGGAAGGGTTATGTGCATGATAGTCGAATTTTCAATAAGCTCTTAATAGACAACACTTAATGATCCCCTATGCCACCACCATACAAGATAACCAATTTAATATGCTATGTTTGCATTTAAGATTTTATTAATAATTTGTACAAACAGAAAAATTTTAACTATTACATTGCATATCATCTGCAAAGAGGATTGCTAAAGCTTTATAGGGATATAAGGTATCAGAATTTGCACAAATCAGACATTTACTGCCTGGCTTTAAGACATTGGAAGCAAAAACTCATAGCTAAGGTTAAAACTTATATGCATCTTGAAGCACACGAGCGTTACATTGACCACCACATTGCTCAATCAGATGAAGTGCTAAATTACTTTTTGCTAGTGAAACCTAGACTTCATACTACTTAACAAAAATGCAATGCACTAGATAATGATTTTGGTAGTGCCACATACCAAGCAATACAAACAAGAGAGGAGACAAATAATCTCCTAAATGAATATTGGATCAATCAATCCAGTGTGTTGTTTATGTGAGCTTTAGTAGGGTGATATCAGAGGACACAAACATCAAAAGAAAAATCAAGTCTCTATATGACATTATGTCATTGGAGGGCTATGATGTTGAAAAATTTTTGCAAAATTTTGAAATTGATATTTTACATTTGTTCAAAGTGATGGTGATAAAGATGGTGAGGTTATTAGCAGAATTCAAGTTGGATGGTTGAAGTGGAGGAATGCACCATGCCTATTGTGTGATAGAGAAGTACCAATAAGACTTAAAGGAAAATTTATAAGATGGTCGTAAGACCTGCAATGTTTTATAGCACAAAATGTTGGTCTATAAAAGAGTAAGCATAAAATTAAGTTAAGTGTTGTTGAGATGAGAATGCTTAAGGGGACGAGTGGTTTTACACTTAGAGACAAAATGCGAAACAAATATATCTGTGAAAGGTTTGGTGTAGCTCTAGTGGCAGACAAGATTAGACAAAGTCGTCTTAGATGGTTTGGTCACGTTAAACGTTGATCATTTGATGATCCGATTAGGAGAGTAGATGTTTTAGATTCAACTTATGAAAAGAAAGGTAGAAGTAGACCTAAAGTGACATGGGCATGTTATATAAAAAATTATCATAATTATTAGAATTAAATGAAAATATAACACTCAATAGAACATAATGGAGAAAATTGATTCATGTAGCCGACCCCCCTTGGCAGGATAAAGGCATGTTGTTGTTGTTGTTGTTGTTGTAACTTAAGCTCCGGGGACAACAAATCTAGTTACATAATGTTGGCCTAGTTTTGAAAAATGATTCCCCTAATTACTCATAGAAATCTTATGTTTATGTTTACAGACATTTTTGAACTTTTGACCTTTCACAGCACATATAAAATGCTACAGCCAAACTAAGAAACATGAGTTGAAGATTTCATAATGAGGCAAAAGATGGCAGAAATGTAAATAGAAACATTGTAGTCATGAGGTAGATTTATAGAATGCACTAAAGAGGATTAGAGAGTTCAGAATTACATCATTTGTGTTATATTCCATAGTGTATTTGTGAGTATATATAGAGACAAGAGAATGTCCGAGATCCTAAGTTGTGGTCCCAAACATGTCCTGGTAGTTATGTACTGAGTGGATAAAAAATATTCTATGACGAGGTTAATTTCAGCAACCAACCTATGGTTATTACCTCCCCTCGAGATTACTATCATTTGGAATGATGATAGGCTTGTGATGCAGTTTGAGAAAGTGGGTTGCAGGTATACATTTAATGAATATGTATGTTGTTTGGTTGGGAGAGGCAATGTATTGAATTTGAGTGTCTCCTGTTGCAATATGATCACTAACAAAGTGAAGATTGATTTCCACATGCTTAGTTCTAGCCTGAAAAAATTGGATTAAGAGCTATGTGTCAGGGACAATTAGTCCCACATCGGCTAGGTGTAGGGCCGAAAAGCAGTACATAATCCTGGGCTGCCCACCTCCTGAAGAGCTCTTTTGGGAGCGTGACGAGCGGTATCGAGGCGGGCATCGCTCGTCGGGTGTGGGGACTCTCCACGGTGCAGGGCCCTCGGTGGAGCCCGATCCGTGACGGGGCGTCACGTGATCGGGTGGAGGAGAACGTCGGGGACAATTAGTCCCACATCGAGTAGGTGTAGGGCCGAAAAGCAGTACATAAAGATCCTGGGCTGCCCACCTCCTGAAGAGCTCTTTTGGGAGCGTGACATATGGCAATTGTTGAAGTATCACAAAACAATTGTGTGGCTTCTGAGGAGGGTATATGTCAGTCTTGTAGGAGTCTTCTTAACCATATAATATATGTTGTAGCCGCAGTGAGAGCCTTGTATTCCGCTTGATGGATGAGCGGGCAACTATCTTCTATTTCTGCATCGCCATAATATAAGGCTGTTGCCAAGAAATGAGCAAAAAATAGATGTCGGCCTGCGATCATGAGTGTCTCCCGCCCAATCAGATTAAGAATAACATCTAAGTTGGAGGTTGTCGTGTTTGAGTTGAAATCGATTGTTGATAGTGCCCTTGAGATAGCGTAGTAAATGTTTGATCAGTTGAAAGTGATCAAGAAATGGATCTTGAATTTGTTGACAAATGCAATTGACTGAAAATGTGGTATTTGGTCTTTTGATTGTGATGAATTGTAGAGAGCCTGCTAATTGGCGATATTGTGTTGGATTGAAATATTCTTGTTGAGTAATAGAATCAAGTTTGAGTTTGCATGGTAGAGGAGTTTGTACAAGCTTAGAATTCACATTCCGAGTTGGTCTAGGAGAGAGTTGAGATGGGAGGTTTGAGTGAGATGACATCCGGGTGACTTTTGTCTAATTTGAACTCCTAAGACGGTATTCAATGTGTCGACTTCTTTGAGTCGGATAGCTGCCCTTAAATCTGCCAAAAAAGATGTTTATTGTGGAGTTGACATTGCCAGTTAGCATAATATCATATACATACACTAGAAGATAGATGTCAACCACATTGTGATGGTAAGTAAGAAGTGAGGAATCAGCAGTGCTTAGTTGGAAGCCCTTATTTTTTAGATGATTTGAAAAGGTAATATATCATTGTCTTGGAGCTTGTTTGAGGCAATAGATAACTATATTTAGTAAATAGACGTGATTGGGGAATTGTTTGTCTTGAAAACCTGATGGTTGGCTCATGTAAATGATTTCATCCAGCAGCCCATGTAAGAAAGCAATCATGGTGCAGCTGTTGTACATCCCATTGTCGTTGTAATACTAGTGTAATAAAGATTTTGTTTGTTGGTAGTTTGGCTGCTGAACTAAAGGTTTTTGTGTAAACATAACATCTTTCTTGTTTGAATCCTTGAGCCACCCATCCGGCTTTGTATTTGAAGATGGACCCATCTAAGTTGAATTGTTATGTATGTCCATTTGCAGACTATGTCATTCTAATTTGGAGAGGGATATACCAAAGTCAAAATTCATTGTTTTTAGAGGGCATGAAATTCGTTGGACATTGCCTGTCTCCAGTAGATATGGTTCACTGCTTGAGTATAGCCGGTGGGATCAGCTTGGATAGTTATGATGGTATGAAGGTCAAGAACGCTCTTTGGTTTGAGTGGTCCTATTATGGATCTGGTCAGCATGAGATGTGTATTTGTTGGAGGATGAGGTGGGGGATTTGTGGAAACTGAAGTGGGTTGTTATGCAATAAAAGCAGGGGGATTAAGTTGAATGTTAAATTCAGTATTATGTGAGGATGTGGGTTCATGTTGGTGTGTAGAATGTGGTGATGGTATGAGATTGGGAGTTAAGATGAGAGGTGTAGTGCTGCATGGGGGAGTTGCGTGGTAGGTTGATAGTTGATAGGAAAAGGAATTCACCGAAGATGACATATCTAGAGATAAATGTTTTGAGAGTTTGGGGACTGTAGCATCTAGCCTTTGTGGGAGGTTAAATAGCCTATAAAGATGCATTGGGTGTTGGGTAGGAGTGCATATGGTGTGGGACGTATTTTTCATGGAAAGCAATGGCAACTGAGTGCTCTGGGGTGATTATACGTTGGGAAAGTTTGATGTAAGAGTTCATATGTGTTTTTCTGTTGGAGGTTCTTGGAGGCATCCTGGTAATGAGAAAGGTTGTAGTTAAGAGAGCATCTGAACAGAATTTAATGGGTAGTTTAGCAGTGAGGAGCAGGGTGCAAGTTGTTTCTATGATGTGTATGTGCTTGGGTTCTGCCACTCCATTTTGTTGGGGTGTGGAGGGATAACCATGTTGATGCTTTTGCAGCAGTTATGTTGTCCACTAAGGTCTTAACGGCTAGAAGCTATGGAGAAATGGATAGGTCTTCCATTGAGATATGATGTAGTTTATTTCTCAGATGTAGAACCCCGGACCTGTTGTGGATTGAAGCACTTTAGCCAGTGTATGTCAGATTTCAGCAATGGAATCTAAGTTTAAGATACATGGTACGATCGATGGAGATATGATGGAGTATATGGCAGTTGAGAGGTTTTGATGAATGAGTTGCTATGTAAGAAAGGTAGGATTAGCTGAGGTTTATCCATTTAAATCATAAATTTGACTGGGAGGGGAGATAATGGTTCCTTCTAAGAAGCCATCAACCCCATTTGCCATGAATAGTTTGAGGGTTTGTGATCCCCATGTGGGATAATTGTCAACTGTGAGCTGAACATTGAGCAATGTTTTGATATTAGTCATGATAAACTTGAGTGAAGGTGCTGTGGTCATGTTTGCCATTGTTGTTGTGGAGAAAACTTGTGCTCGACTTGAACAGGAAGGAAGAGAGGTCTATGATTGGAACCTTAGCATCTGATATCACGAGAAACCTGAGTTGAAAATTTCAAAATAGAGCAGAAGACGGCAAAAATGTAAACATAAACATAGTATTCATCAGGTAGAATTATAGAATGCAATGAAGAGGATGAGAGAGTACAGAATTACATCATTTGCATTACATTCCATAGTGTATTGCTGAGTATATATAGATACAATAGAATATTCTGGATCTTAAGTTGTGGTCCAAGACCTGCCCTGGTAGTTATGTAGTGATTGTGTAGAATACTCCCTGTAGAGTTTAGTTTCAACAACCAACCTATGGTTATTACAAGCAGATGAAATCAATTATGCATAGGAAATAACAACTCAATCCAAGTCTACCAAACATAATAGAAAACATTAATAAAAATAACTATTCACCAAACATTATCCAGTAATAGCTTCTCACAGAAATTTCTGGACAACAACAGCCATACCAAATGATTTTTTAAGTGGAGTCATTATAGAATTTGCCAATATTGAACTATTTTGACTTCGACGATACAGCATGCCATGTTGGACTAAAGAGTGTAAAGATGGAATTTAAGTGAAGTACAACATTAGTCAAGGTCTCATACTTCAAGACATGCATCTTAATAAGCAAGATACAGCACGTATCAAAATAAGAGGCACAATCAAGCTTTCTACAAACAAGAATGCAGATCCAGTGATCCACAGATCCTAGATTGCATGTCTGAGGTATAGATACATAGTGGCATGACAAAAATTCATAATGCCTTTCTAAAAACAATAAGTCCATCATTCCAATTACCACATGGATTACCCAAAACAGTAAATTCCCACATAAAAAGAGATTGTTAGAACCCAATATAAGCTGCTATTCAATAAACGGGTGCATTTACTATCATAAACAAACTACTTGAAGTCAACGTAATATGCTACTCCATTAATATACCACCTCCTCGTTGAAATTATCAAGTTCAAACAATAATCCAAGGATGAAAACATGAACCGAATAAGCAGAAAGACGTGAGCTGTGAAAAGTTGTAAGAAACTCTATATATTAGATCGTGCTATTTAACAATAGCACTGCATGCAAGGTTTGGCAAGAAAAAGCGCCCAATGGCCTCCGATAAGTGTTTCAAATGTTGATTTTATTTTTCTAGGACGGTGCCACTAAAATAGAAAAACTAAAAGTTAAAAATCACTGATAAAAAATATGCAAGCATAAAAATTATATTTTGTACACATTCTGTTAACAAAAAAATTGCTCTAACCATCTTGGCACCAAGTCCAAATTTCCCACGAGTTTGCTTCAAACCATATTTTGTACCAGATAAAACTGCAAATCAAAAGATAGCAAGATACAAGTATTAACATTGCATTCATTTCCCGATTTTCAGATCTATCTGCATCACATTAGTTACTTTTAAGACAGTAATGTAACAACTACTGGATGTGCAACAATAATTCAATGGCAATAGCTTCATACCTGTACCAAACATATTTGGGATATCATCATGTGGCATTCCTCGCCCATTATCCTGGATCAACCAAGTAACATAATTAAATATAACAGAATGAAACATACACAAGTACACATAAAAATAACAATGATATGTCAGAAGCCCTTAAATTTTAGCATAGAATACAACACCTTGCAGATAACCTTGAAGAATGATGTTTCACCTCTACCTTTAGGGCCCTTCATGTTAGTTGAAGGCTCTTTCGTCTTCTTTCCCAAGGAAGCATTCTTTGCCTGAATTTCTTGAAGTCGAGCTTCTTTGGCAAGTCGTTTCTAACCAACAGAAAGTTTCTTAGCAAAGAAAATTATATCGTTACATATATCATCTCCATTAACAGCATCATCAAAGTTCAGTATTAACATTAAACCCATACATAAAGTAACAAACATGATATAGACTAAAGGGTTTTATGGTTCAAAATTATTGAGATATCAGAGGTAATAAAATGTAGTTTTGTTAGATGCCAATATTATCTCAATATTATTTATATTAAAACCCAGAAAGATGATTATTAAGATATCATGACATTAGATGTTGGCCAATTTTACTGTCATCAAATGACGGTAAAAATAGCACTTAAATTTCACTTTTAAAGTGTTATTTAAATATATGAATGAAACAATAAGTTAAAACAGAAGGATACTATATATCACTAAACCAAACAACCCCTTAATTTTATATAATATTTTACGTTTGAGCACCATGAGTCCCACATGGAGTTACAGAGACACACCTCACGAACTTTGGCAGACTCAAAATCATCATACAGCTCTTCATCTACACGGTCCCGATTGACAAGACCAATCATGGTATTGAACTCCGTTTTATTGATCTCTTCTCTGCATAACAAGCAAACGCTAGGGTCGCACCATTTAATGCCACCTGACTATAATGAAATACACTGATCTTACATTGTAACTTCAATGGACGGGAGAACGTTAATAGACTCCGCGGAATCCAATGAATTCTCAACTAGCTCGCGCACTGTTGTGTATAACGATTTTCCAGGCTTCAAAAACCAAGAATTCTTCCATTTACAATAGCTTACTTGCCACAAATCGAAAATAGCAGAAATTGTAAAATGCCACGTGAAAGAGATAGGACAGAGTATATACTAACATTATCGAATCCAGCGATGTTCTTGTTTTCAGCAAAGAATTCCGCAGGAGATTCTAAAGCAATAATTAAAGGAAAAAAAAAAACAAATACGCGAAACGTCACAGAGAAGCACAGAACAGGCGATAGAAGGATTAAAACGAAGTTGGCTAACTAACTCTGCTTCAGAACACTCTCCTTCGTCTTCTTGGTAGCCTTGGACTTCTCCTTTTTTGGCTCTTCACTGACTCCGTTGTCTTCCATGTGAATTCGATTTAGATCGACTTAGGACCGGCAGCTGAAAGTAGATCAGGGGATGGGAAACCCTAAGGCGCCAACTCCGGCGAACCCTAGGGATCCTAAATACGGCAAAGCTCAGTAAATCAGGTCTGGATTAGGGTTTTGGTCTAGGATCTTGCGGTGATTATGTTTTCTACGGTGTAAAGACAAATGACTCTCTCTTTTATTTTTCCAAATAACGGCGCTCGAATTTATCTCTGTACTTTCTGTTACTATTGCGGTTGGAATGCAACGACTTTTTTTTTTTTTTTTTTTTTAGATTTTTACATATTAGCCCTCCAAAACATTCAATATTATATTTTAACCGCCCCACCATTGAAGATATTAGAGGTGTAAACGAACCGAACACGAAAGAACAGAGCTTGTGTTCGTGTTCGGTTCGTTTGAAATTTAGTTTGTTTGAAATAAGTTCGTGTTCGAAATTGTTCGTGAAGTCAATGTTCGTATTTGTTTCTTAACGAACGAGTCGAACATGAGCCGAATAAAAGCTGTTCGTGAACGACGAGCCAGTTTGACAACCCTAATATTAATATATATAAATAATATATTATATTAATTATAACTTATATTATATAAATGTATAATATATATATTAGTATATTACTAATATAGTATATTAATATATTATTACTATCAATTTATTATATATTATAATTTATAAAATTTAATTTTTTTATATATAATTATTTTAAATTATTTTATATTTCGAACAATAACGATTCGAATACGAACGAACGCATCATTGTTCGTGTTTGGTTTGTTTAACTAACCGAACGAAAAAAAAAATTGTTTGTGTTCGTCTCGTTTACTTATCAAACAAATCGAACACGAACTCATTGACGAACCGAACATGAACTGTTCTCGAACAACGAGCTTTTTTGACAGCCTTAGAAGATATTGAGTGAAAGTTTTTTTATGGTTAAAATATTATATTTAAAATTTTGAATGGTTAAAATGTAATATTTAAACTTTGGGTACTTAAAATGCTATATTAAATGTTTTTGGGGGATTGCTATGTAAATATATATATTTTTTATTTTGGCAATATTATTATTTCAAGGGATATTAGATTTATAATCATTTAAAAGTAGTTTATTATAGTTTATTATAAGTGATCTAATTAAAAAAATTTATTATTTTTAATATTTATAATTAATTAAAAAATTAAATGTTTATTTATTCCATAAAAATTTAATTATATTTAGTAGGATTTCTTATGACTTGAAAATAAAAAATCTCTTTTTTTTTATAAGGAGAGCACTTGATTTATTCATTTTATTTCTAACCAATGAAATACAAACTCAAATGTCATATAAATATATATAACAGTTAGACTTCTTAAGGTGTCGCTCATTCTAATATTATTATCACCCAAATAAATGGAGTTTTGATGGGATCTACTGCACTTTTACTACAATAAACATGTTCAAGAGAAAACTTTCATGACGGGATACCTCTTGTTGAATACAACAGGGCCAACAGGCCCGTTGGTGGTGGTTCCGCACGAGTAGCAAAATTGACAACAACGAGTAATGTTTGATCTGTAAATTTTCCTGAGAGACTAATATGACAGGTAACATCTAATCGGTAAAATTCACAGCAATGGATAACATCTGATTGGAAATATATATATATATATACAATTCTACCCACAACGATCATGCATTGTAACAACCCATGTCTCATAGCTCGAAACGAGTCAAGCTCTAGCGGCAATATTTCATACCCATTAGCAATGAGATTTGCGGTGGGTAGCATACGAATCAACCTAGCAGTGAATCTAAACGGTTACTCCTATGCAAATTGCAACAATATTCTCTTGATATATATGTCGTAGAGTACGACTCATCCAAGATGTTGATCAAATAAAGAGACCAAAAACATCGAAGGTGTGAGACCTGGGTTAGGTGGTGACTCAATGAACAAATCGAAAACATTGTTAAATATGTTGAGTCATCAATTATCATGGTCAAATGCATTTTAGAAGATCATTAAGCAGCAAAATGCTAAAGAAAATTATAAAGGTGTGACTGACAAAAAACCTCATTTTTTTCATAATTGAAAACTTACAAAATTGTCTAACATCTTCTTACTTCAAAAAGAAAAAAAAATCTATAAGTAACTAAAAAAAGTCGAGAGCTGGTCACACATTCGATGGCCTGCCCCTGTCCTCTTCACTCTCATATCCCCCCTCCAAATAAGACAACAATGTGGAAAGCATCTCCATGTCAAACCGTTTAGGGGAGACCAACTGAATCTTTATCATGCGCCAACACCAAAAGAAAACTCAACCTTTGAAATTTCTAGGGTCAAGAGCCACCTGAGTAGAGTGGGAGGAGAGTTCGATAAAAAAATTCATCAGAAATTTTCATCATTGTTATCTGATCTTTCATGGTTCAATTCTCCTCTTGGCTAATCAAAAGCAAACCTAACTATCAGAGCCCCTTTGACTTGGCTGCTTTAAACCTCTCTTTAGCCTCTGCCAATTTCTGCTTGATCTTTAGACGTTCATGACATTCATGGAGAAGGATGGTCGATTGCAGATAAGAAGCTTCCCTAAACTATTAAATGTAACTTGTTAGTCATTAGACACAAAACTGGTAAGTCTTGTTCTAGAATAGCCTATTCGAATATAGGAGACTATATAACATTAACTATTATTAGAGGGCAGCGAGATGTTGCCGTGAAATCATAATACCAGTTATTTTGGAATCGATATGCGCAGACCCGCCATCCGAGCTTGGCTCACCTTCGATTATGCGCCTTGCATCGAAATCCACTTGAAGGAGGATCCCTTGCGCTTCTTCCGAGATGTGTCGAAAGGCAAGTCACTCAAAATGATCGCAGGTACTTTCCCCTCACAACGACGCCCCCCCTTGTGACTGATTGGCTCAGGCTCTACCTCGATAGATCTAACAAGGTCGATTGAAGAATGACGATTGGCTTCCTCCCTTACAAATAAATCAACGAACATTGGATTGACCGATTGAGGAATGGTAGATCATGCTTCCTGTCTTTCTGTTAATGCCTTCCCCTCACAACGACTCGACTTCACCGGACTAGCCTTACTCTTGACCTCTCACTGTTGCACGCCTGATGAATCTCCAATTGCCATAAAACGCTTAGGTAACACTTAAATTGTTGACATCTCGATGAGATTTAATTCATATTTAGTAATTTTTTTAAAAATAACAGTAGAATCATAAATATAATAATCCAGTTCTGGACCTTCGAAGTCTTCTATAACATAAACCACCCTATCTTTGAGTTGACCTGCCACTCCGACAGTTCCAATGTGAGCAATCGAACAAACCTACTTTTTGGCCGCCCGAGCAGCAACCATTGCCTCCCTCTCAGCCTTGAGAGCATCGGAGGTTTTTCAGTTCACTTTATTCATTCAAGCAAAAGCTTCAGACTGAAGCACCCGGTTGGTAGTCACTAAATCAAGATATTGGTAGACAGATATATGGCGCCCCTCAACATCGCTAACTTCCATCAATGCTCTCGTCAAAACTTTCTTCTTTGCTTTTGTTAGAGCTTTGTCAGTCGCAGTCTGGATGTACCGCCCCTAAATGGAAGAAACCATATAAAAACAGGGTTTATAATCTTTCATCTTCCTCTCCAATATCAACATCTAAAATTTGCCGACAATTGCAATTTGTATGAATCCTTTCAGACTAACCAGAAATAATAATAATAAGTTGAAGATTTCGAAAAATCACATAATCCTCAATTGGTAGCAAAAGACGATGGAGTTCATCACGACTGCTACGAAGTTGGGTATAATTTGGGTAGGGATGATGCCATAATGGGGAAACATGTAGCATGACTCCAAACAAAAAGACAATCAAATGCCGAAATGAAACTGATCTTTATAAAATATGAGGTCGATACAATACAAATAGGTAGCTCAGTTGGTCTCACCAACGAGCTTGAGCTTAATGGTGGGATTGAAGATACAATTCTTCTGCAGCAATTGACCTCTCCCAAAGTCATCCATGATTGTTTGTTTTGCATGACCAACAAAAAAGTCTTTAGAGAATTTCATGGAGCCAATGAACAGAGCGTGGATCAAGATTCGAGGGAATGATAATAAACTAAAAAAAAAGAGTAACATCGCTTACCCCACACTCTTTATGTATATAGGGAATAGAGGAAGTTGAACGACCTCGCATGGATAAAAACAAAATTCTACAGTAGTTTCCATAATGCGATGAAAATGGGATCACATAAAAAAAGACGGAAGAAAAATAATATTAAAAAAAGATATTGAAATTAGAAGAAAAAACACGAAAATTAGCCTGAGATAAAATATTTCACAAGAGGATGTGTCGCCGCCTCATCCAAGACATACCCCAATAGAAGTAGCCTCTTACACAATGTTTTTCTCCCTAGACGTAAACTAACTTAGTTGATCCATCTTAACTCAAGTCTAGAGTACCAAGGATCTCTCGCGGACATCCTACAGTTCCTAATAAGAGTGTCCAACACCTCTTCCACCTTCCCACCTTCTTCAACTTCTCCACATTCTCCACTCAAGTTGACATCTCGCTCAATTTCTCACCCTGCTGGATCTCTACCGACCAAGAAAAAGAATTCTCAATTTTGTCCATATGAAGAGCAAGCCAGGGGTGTCCCGAGTCGATCAACTAATTCCACACGCCCTTCAAGGGAGGCGTCAGGATCGTCAACTTTACCATCCTCACTTGAGAGTTAGCCATGTTAGCCTGATGCGTGTTTCGATATCGTAGGCACCTCGGTTGAATTCTCTCAGTTGTCAAACAAGGTTGGATCCTCACCCATACCTCTCAAAACCGAGTCATCTACACGAAGGGACAACATAAAACAAAAGGGCTTCAAAAGAAAATGAAATGAAATGAAATGCAACAAAGAAGACAAATGCTTCTCATGCCTGGAAGCTGATCCAAATCAAAAGCCATAATTGACACATCATCCTCCCTATGTGGCTTGTTCAATCGGTGAGTTTTGCACCACAATAGTAAGTTGCATGGTTAGATAGATGGCATCGCCATTCGATTGAACTAGGGGTGAGCTTTCAGTCGGTTCGAGTGGATCGGCCTTAAAATTGGTCAAACTGATTGCAACCGAAATCCAAAATCCAAAATCCAAAAACCTGAACCAATCTAAATTTTGACAAAAACCAAATTGACCAAACCCAAATTTTTTTCGTTTTAAATGGTTCAGTTATGAGCAAACCAAAATTTAATTATTTATTGAATTTTGGCTAAGAACAAACATTACAAAATATAATTTTTAATTTCATGAATCTTCTATTTATTTTAATCAAATTTTACATATAATTAGATTATTATTTTTTTAGTTTATTCGGCATGAAGTTAAAATATAATAAAGAATTTTAATAAAATTTTGGTTTTTCGGTTTGTTCGGTTGAACGACAATTAAAAACAAACTGAAAAACTAAAATATTAATATTTTAAAAACCAAAAACTAAAGTACATTTTTGAAACCAAGTCGAACCCATCAAATTTGATCGTTTCAGCTCGGTCTTTTCGGTTTTGGCCAAACAATGCACACCCCTAGGCTAAACATTCCTTTGGCTTTGTCGAGGAATGAATTAGACGATCCTACTTGATACATTGGTGAGAGTGCAACCACTTTTCTCTTCTCAATGATGAATTTCTTCTTCCTTTCATCTTTCAGTCTGTCCTTATTTTTTTGATTTCATAAAAGTAAAACATATCATATCATTGTTGAGGATATCAACGTAGGGGTTTGATACGTTCTCCATCATAACACTCAGAAGCCGATTGATTCAAATGAGAAGTCTCACGGAGCAAATAAGAAATGAATGAGTCCCTTCACTCCTTTTTTATAGGAATATGATGTGCATAAATTGAAAGAATTCAATCATTAAATCACTAATAATAATAAATGTAATTATGGTAAAATCATTTAGTGTTACACATCACTGTTTCTATGTAATGAGAAAATTGCAAAGCTAAAATATATACATAAAAATGTATCAGGGCTGATTCTAGGGATATCTATTATCCGAGAGGGAAGAGTACAACCTTCTGAAGCCTGTTTTTGACTGAACTAAGTCATCAGACAACCCAAGCCCGAACCAATTGGCCAGATGCGAGGTGATCGACATCTGCTGTAGGAAAGCCGACCGGATGCAATAACTAACCCTCCCATAGAATCGATTCATGGGAAGATCTAGTTCCACAACATCTCCGACCATTTAAGCGGCACCCTATAAGTTCCTCATCAAGGACTAAGAGTCGACACTCATCCTATATCAGCCGGTAAATCCATATCAACTAAGATAAGCTGACCAAGCTGATATTGCGGAGCTAAAGCTGGCTATGGACAGCTGAACAAGTCAGAAAGTAGCTAGACAACGAAGTTACGCATGTAAAATACCAAAATTACCCAACAAAATTCCACAAAAAACAATAGAAAAAATGTAATTCATCGTTACATATCATCTCCTCTCCAAATTAAAAAAAAAAATTATTTTATGAATAAGACATGATTAATCACGAAATATTAGCATTTATTATATTTTTATCTCTCTTTCTCTTTACTTACACTGTATTCCTTGGGCATTATTCACAAACAAATCATAATTCAACAATCTTAGATTTTAATATAAATACAATTAAGTTTGATATAAATTTGAGGGATATTTAATAAAATATATTATAACTGACAGACTAATTTTAATATTTTTATTATAAGAAGAAAAAAAAATAAAATTTATATCTAGGGCTTTAATCTAGCCGAACCGAGTCGAGTATATCATTTTCAAACTTAGCTTGCTATGATTATAAGATGTTCATATTTGGCCTGAGCTTGTGTCAATGTTTCTTTTTTGAACTTGATTTGTTTATGGCAAGTAACCAAATTATGAAACGAGCTAATAAACAAGCTAAAAACTTCAATGAGAATCTAGATTTTCATATAAAATATTAAAAAAATAATACTGCAATTCTAATCGCAGCTTCTAATTTGTCGATTATGAACTTTAAAATTTTTTAAATTTATTAAATAACAATATAATTCTTATGGATAGGACTGCATTAGTTAAAATTTTGTAAGTGGAACAACTAAATTGATCATGAAAATTATAGCGATGATCATTTACTTAATCATATTAATTAAAAATTAATAACAATAAGACAAACCACATTAATGTTGTTGGTAGTATGATATGTCATAAAAAATGAACTCATTACATTCAAGGTTAAGAAAGCTCTACAAATAAATTTCCTTATAACACTCTTTTCAGCTGTAAATATCTTATTCAAAATTATTTCACTTATTAAAATAAATATATAATTAATAATGAAATTAAAAATATTATTGACATAATAATATATTACTATTTAATCTATAATTAAATAACTTCCAACCAATTAAATTTTATTTAATATTATTATATATATAATACGATTTATTATTGAGCTTAATATAGAGTATTTAGCAAGTTACTTGTCGAACAATAAATGAGTTTATTCCTGATCATAAACGAACAAGTTCGCTTATATTTATGTTTGGTTCATTTAAACTTCAAGCTTTTAAAATTGTTCAAGCTTATATATTTACTATAAAATCCAAATTGTTCGACCTCCAAAGTCATTCGATGAGCCATGCTCAAGGAATAGAGTTGGATTCCGAGGGGCTGAGAGAGAGAGAGAGAGAGGGAGAGAAATCGAGTAAGGGTTGCCCCTAGAGGGGCAAATTGGGGTTGTCCCAGGCTCTGCGACCCCTTTTATTCCACACATACTTGTATTACAAATTAGAGAAGGGGGCGGGGGGAACTTCGGATGCAAAGCGGTTCTCTATTTACAAAGAAAGAAGAGGGAGTTAAAGAAATTACATTTAGGCTATGTTTGGTAGAGATTATAAGTGCGGTAGCGTTTTGTAAAACGCCGCCGCATCGTGTTGAGGTCCGTTTGGGCAGCTAGAATTATCCAGAACTACGCGATGAGCGATTATCCCGATAATCCGCTAATGATCGACTGATATGGATAAGTTCGTCTGATCGATTTAGTTGCAGGCGTTTGGAAAACAGTTCGATTCTGAAAAATTGACCATTATGCCACCCGTTCGAATAAGTTCGTTTAGTTGTTTGGTTAGTGCGTTTTGTAAACGAACTTATTTGTAAATTGTTTTAATTAAATAAATAATCTGTGCAGCATAATTTATTATTTTTCTAAATGAAATTAAATAAAAAATTGTATGATATCTTTAAAATAATATTATATGTAGTTATATATTTACATAAAGGGTTTAAAAAATAATTTTTAACATAAAATTATTTCCAAATACAAATCTTGTTTTAAAATATAAATTATAAATTTTTAGTATGAAAATCTTATTTTCAAACTTATGAGAAATTGTTCCATAATTTAAATTTTCAATCGGGAAAAAATCAAATTCATAACCGAACCAAATTTTGCTGCTCACTTGACTTAAATTAGAGTTCAAGACACCTAATTAAGATAAAAATACATAAAGAAACTACAATTAGTAATACGACTATAACATTCAATTTAAAATGCAAAAGTAACATCTCCTGAGAACCGTTGTTTGGTTGGTGCACGATCGAACTCCGAGCATCATTATGTGGCTCTGAAACACTAGAAGCAGAAGTGATAATCTCTGATTTTGATACCGTGGAACACCGTGCAACGTTGTCCGATTGGGATAAAGCCGAACCTGGAGGTGTGATAGAAAGATCATTCGGAGTATGGAAGAAGAAGTGAGTGATATTACGCGATATGTCCAATTACCCATTTCATAAGCAAGTGAAGATAGTTGTTGCCACTATGGCATTGCACAACTACATCCGACGGCACCACTCCAGATCAGATGCGGACTTCACTTATGCAGAAGATGACCACTATCAGATTCCACCGGAAGCATATGAATTTCATGTTGGACGGCCCATACCGCATGATGATTCACATCGAAACAACGTTCGTGAAGGTGAAGGGGCAAAGGAGATGGCTGCGTTGCGCGACCAGATTGCCGACGAGATTGCTCGATCCTGATGATACATATGATGTTAATGTTAATGTTAATGTTATTTTCACTCTTGTTTGTGATGTTCTTGATGAAGCCTACCATTGAGCATTTATGAATTGTGGTTCTTAATACTTATTGTGTTTAATTAAGATCTTCAAAGCTTTTTAATTATCAAACTAGCAATATTTGTGAATGCTTATATTGTCTTCAAAGAGGTGCAATCAGCTCATGCTGCTCTGTTCTATGAAAAACAGTGGGTATTTTTTATTTAAGACATAGGAGTTGTGTGGTTTTTAACTAAATGCAGACTTACTACTTTTCTTTGTATTGTAAGGCTATTGAATTATTGTTTGCCACCCAAATGCATGCTTACTAATTTTGTATCAACAATTGTTCTTGTGTTTGTTGAAAATCCTTGCTTTTCTTTTGCATTATCCTGTTAATGCAGTAACCAAACGACCCTTTAAGAGCTTTAGAAGTCATTGGGTGCATTGCTTCAAGTGCAGTTTCTTCCCGGATCCATGAACAAATAATAGTGAAACCCTGTAAATCTTTTGAAGCATATTGCATCATTAACCCTTTAATATGTTAACCTGCAAGATAAATGGAGGCAGTGGCTGTCCAATTTAATGCTTTTTACCATGTGTATTGGTAGTCTTGGCAGAGGTTCTCTATATATATATGAAAAGTCTCGGCTGCATCATTAGGCTCATGACGTAACAATTGTGTGGTATGTATGTAAATTCCCCTGAAAAGAAAAGCTCCACTGTAAATACATAAGCATTGTTTACTCGAATGCTTTTGTGGTGTGAAGGCTTACACATAATAATTGAATGGTATGTATGAAAAAGTTCAAGATATTTAAAATTTTGTGATGTGAAGAGTAAAGATAGAAGATTTTCATATTTTATTTAAAATCTTGGATACTCTTCATTTACTGCTATCCTAAGGGAATATTGGGTGTTGGTTTCATGGAATGAGTGCTTCTACAAAGTGTGAAGTAGCCTGGATGGCCACAAAATTATGTTCAATGGCAACCGTTGCTTCCACATTTTGCTTCACAGAATGAGAACATATATTACAAGGCTGCAATGTATTATTTATTACATGATTTGACAGACTATTTCTTGAGAGGAATTTTTCGGAATTGTTGCAGCTTGGATGGCTCCTCTTTAGGAGCAACCGCTGGTCCGCAAATGAGAACACCATAAAGAAACATTGATAGGCTTGCTTGTTTTAAGTGCTTGAGCCCCGTTTGGAAGGCCAAGGAAGAAACATTGATAATTCTATATAGGTGCAGTAGTTGAAGTGGCATTAATTATATTTGCAATATTAATGCCTAGCTACAATGGGTATTGATTCTTATAGTTTTCTTTTCCACAATGCAAACTGTATCATAGATGTTTCATTACCATGTTTAAGTCAATGAATTTCATTTAAACTTGAGCAAAACTCTTCAACTCTTCTCTGCTGCTCCAAATATGGATGAAATGAAGTAAAACTTCATAGCATAACGTATGCTTGCAGGGCTATTATATGAAATGGCGTGCATAAAACAATGTAGTTGTTTGTAAATTCTTTATCAAAGAAGCAATGCAGTTGTTTATAAATTGATTTTGTGCTCCTATCCTCCCATTTTTATTTGGAAAGATTGTTTTGGATGAGATTTGCGCGTCTGGTAGCTCATTACAAAAATAGCTTGACTTTTGTTTTTACAGTTGAGCTGATGTGCAATGCAGTTATTTATACTGTTGTGCTGCTACAGTATGAAGAGAAGTATGCAGTTATTTATTAAGTATGAAGTATACTGTTGAGCTGCTACAGTTATTTATACGTATGTAGCTGCCTCTTGAATTTTTAATCGACCATCATAATTCAGAGATTCAAGCATGGAAAGTGCTGTCCATTTCGTTGTCGTTCTTTTGCATATAGATAAGTATGCAAACATTTTAAAAGTTTTATTGATCTCCTGTCAACAACGAAGAGCAAGTTTCAAAGAATGGATAATGAGCTTCATGGTTCGTATACTCATAGTTTCTAAAGTGTAGAAGTGTTGTAGATGACTTAACTATTAAGCATAAATAATTTTGTCCAGCATTGCTAGGTTAGAACTTCAAACTCCTCTTATAACTTCTCTGTTTGCCTCTTTTTTTCTTTTCTTCATGTTTACAGTTCCATCTGTCATCTTTTTTGGATCATTATTTGCAGATTTGCATTCATAGCTACCCAATTCTTATGTATTTACATATCTTCCAAATAAACTTAATTATAGCAAATGATGAGATGTGCACATCAAATATTTCTGATTATATTGTCTGCTTAGAATTTGTGTGGAACAATAGATAAAGATTGACTATATTTCTGATTATATCTTATATGCATTCCTTTCTTAATACTGGAATATTTCATTTGTAGTGTGGTTGTAATTTATGTTGTACTCATTCTGGGAGTCATCTGGTTTAGATGTTGATGAATGCAAAGAAGTTGTGGTTTTGAATTGATGTTGTACTCATTGTAATTGATGCTGTACTCATTGTAATTTATGCTGTACTCAAAGTTAAATATTAAAGTTGTGAGGGGCATGCAGCTAGACGCGGGCGATGGCCCAGTTATTATGGGGAGGGGAAGTATGAATAACTTGATAGGTGATGGCTCTCATATCAGTTCTTTTCTACTATATTTTACTTGTAAATTTCTTACATATCTTAAAAATGAATTTCTTGTGTTTTCATGACATGTTTTTATGAGATTGAAAACATCCTACATATTAGTCTGGCAAAGACCACTAAAGTTATTCACTGTGTTTGGCTTCTTTGAGGACAATGTTTAAGTTTGCTTTAGGCCTCATTTGTTTGCTTCAGTTTAGAAAATATCTTTGAAATATGATGAATTTTTTAGATTCCATTAAATGGTTGGTTTTAGATAGAAATCAGCACTAATTTTCAAATCTCGAGTCACCTTTAAAATCCCTCTAAAGAAGTGGTCCACTTTTAAAATGAATGAAATCAAAATTATTTCTTTCTAAGGCATGTAGTGATGTTTTGGTGTTATGCCGCGAGGTTACTCGCTCAATTTTATTGCATATTCGTTCCATTTTCTTGCTAATTCTGTAAGAACTTGAATGCAAGAAGTTTGTTTTTTTCTCCAGATTTTGTTCTGTATATATGGTATTTTGCACATAGATATAGTATTTCTAAGGTTAATATTTGGCAAAGATTTTTTTTTCACCAGATTTTTTTTTCTAAGCTTAATATTTGGCAAAGAATGGAAGATTCCTGCAGCATTATTATATATTTATGCAGCATTTTTTTTATGGCATCTCTGCAAAATGCCTGAGTTGTTGGTGAAAGAATGATGCTAGTAATTGAACTATGTCTTTCTCTGGTTTTTAGCTTTCTCCTCTTTGTTGTAGTATGTTGAAGCGGAATGAAGTACAATATAGGAAGCTTATTCGTTATCTAATATTGTTATATTAGTTTTAAAAATATAATGCAAAACTAACGGTGTATTTTTAATTGAACTGCTATGGATGATGGCGTAATTTTCTCCGTTGTTTTGTATCTTATTTTTTCCTTTTGTTGATGCTGAGTGGAAATTCAAATTCATACCACACAATTCTTATGTATTTACATATCTAATACCTATATTTTGTGGTGTTAACGCAAATATGAAAGTTCAAATGTTATATATGTAGATATATAAGCATTGTGTGGTGTTATGTAAATGCCCCAAATTTGTTTTGTGCTTGAATTGGATCGTGTGTTCTAGCAAACTTTTATGGGTTTTGATGTTTTTAATTGAGCATCGAAGAGTAAAAATTTGATACATGTTGCACAACATAATGTTGAATCCAACAAAATTAGAGATAGCATTGTTTTAGAAAGTGAGAGTTCTAACTAATCTACTCTCTTTTTAAAATAACTACAGACGATGAGTTCCAGATATTCAGTGAAGCCCAAGCAAGTCATGTGCAGATGTGAATCGCCGGCCTTACTACTTACATCACGTAAAGCAACGTAGCCTACGGCGACGGTTCTTTGTTGCTTAAGGTGGCAACACGGAGTGGACGATCGCGGGTTTTCGGGTGGGCGGACGGACCTCCGTGTTCGGCTTTATCCCAATCGGACAACGTTGTACGGTGTTCCACGCGTATCAAAATCGTAGAATATCACTCGCTTCTAGTGTTTCGTAGCCACATAACGATGCTTCTGAGTTCGATCGTGCACCAACCAAACAACGGTTCTCGGGAGATATTACTTTTTATAATCATATTACTAATCGTAGTTCTTTATGTATTTTTATCTTAATTGGTGTATCTCAACTCTAATTTAAGTCAAGTGAGCAATGAAAATTTGGTTCGGTTATGAATTTGGTTTTTTCCCCATTAAAAATTTAAATTATGGAACAATTTCTCATAAGTTTGAAAATAAGATTTCATACTGAAAAATTGTAATTTATATTTTAAAACAAGATTTGTATTTGGAAATAATTTTATGTTAAAAATTATTTTTTAAACCTTTTATGTAAATGTATAACTACATATAATATTATTTTAAAAATATCATACAATTTTTTATTCAATTTCATTTAGAAAAATAATAAATTTCGCCGTACGTATTATTTATTTAATTAAAAAATTTACAAATAAGTTCGTTTACAAAACGCACTAACCAAACAACTAAATGTTTATTCGAATGTGGCGTAACGATCAATTTTTCGTAATGAGTCGTTTTTCAAACGCCGCAACCAACAACGACGAACAGCCTTATCTAGATCAGCTGATAATCGATAGATTGTCGTGATAATCCGCTTATTGGCAGTGTTCTGGATAATCGTACCATGCCTAAACGTACACTTACTAGCATAAAGGCAAGGCGGCTGGTTTGCAGGTGAGGAGGCCTACTAGAGGGCGGTCAACAAGATTTGTTGCGTGCATGTAATTTGCTTTTTTTTTTAAGAATTGGTCGGCCACATTGGCTGGTCGGTTGAGGTGGTCCTTCGTATCGTCAGCCTAAGTGGGCCGATGTTGCAGGTCCGTGATTGCTGGCAGCGGCGATTCTTCGAGATCAATAATTTCTTATTTTTAAGTTATACATTTACTAATTTGAATCAATATGACCGAGCTAGAGTTATATGTATCCTATTATTTTTTTACTCCTAAAGATCGCCGTCAGTTAAACTTCTCCTGCGGCACACTCGAACAGGCGAACCAGAACTTCTCTTTCCAACCGTTTTAAGGATAATACACATCACTGTGGCTTCAAACTCTCTTCAGCTCTATTGCTCGTCCTCTCCAAACCCTAGCGATTCTTTTCTGAAACACTAATTTCCTCCCCATCCGAAGCAAATGGCAGGAATCTCTCCTCTGTCATTGAGCAAAGTCCCATCTTCGCTCCGCATCGAATCTTCTTCCCCATGCTTTCGAGCGCCATGCAATCGGTCGATGTTCTGCTACAGAAGTTTAAAGAAATACCCTACAATCTACGCCGCAACAGCTGAAACACCTACCGCCTCTTCAATGGATACGGGGGCGAAGCGTCGGCTTTACGTGGGCAATATTCCTAGAACAGTCAGTAACGAGGAGCTGGTTAATATTTTTGGAGAGCATGGTTCGGTTGAGAAGGCTGAGGTATGTGTGCTCAGTATTTTATTTTTGTGAAATTTTGAAATGTTGTGATGGATGGTTTGCTTGTTGAAGGGGATGAAGGAAGGGAAGCTGATGTAAATGCTTAATCATTCATTGCAGGCTGTTCTATCAGTTCCTTGTTAGAACTCTTTGAAGAAATTGATAATGTAATTTTCCTCCAAAATAATCGATGATCTTATGATTGAAAATACTTTTAATCTGAGATGGCTTTTCAATGCTGTAAGCTCCAATCAGGTTTTTTGCTAGCTTAGAATTCCTTTTGTTAGATCTCCGTAAACAGGTTGTTGGAGTTGCTTGTGAGGGCTGAACAATCATAACTGGTCAAAGGGCAATACAGGGTTGCTCGGTTAATCCTGAGAAAACAAACGATTATTAAGTTTGAGCGAGGAACGCGCGTACTAGGAAAACAGATTATGGGGATGGTCCAATAAACACGTTTTTGCAAGGATTTGTGATTTTTCATTTTTTGCTGTGATGGTTGATGTTTCTAGGGGCATTTTATTATGTTTCAGTTAGTTTAATTTGATTTTATTTAGATTGTATAAGTCTAATCTTAATGAGTGAAATTATTGTGGTTATTGTAATGCCTTAGGATTTATTATGAATTATTGAAGAATTATAAGATGTTTTTCAATAGTAACCTTCCATGAACAAAAACACCCCCAACGCTCCCTTCTTCTCTCTTGAAAATTTGTTGTCCCTTCTTTACTCTCCTGACTAGTCTTCGTTGGAAGATCTATAGAAAAGACTTCTTTTTTAAAACTTCCTCCCTTTTTCCTTCTTTTTCTTCACATTCTCATCTCTAGCGTTGTAATCAAATTAATCTAAGCTATGGAGACCATGGATCATACTTCTCTTGGTTTACAAGTTACTCAAGTTGTGCTTGAGTTCGAGCCAACACTTCATGCACATGATCATATTTGGCTTGTTTTGAATTATCCATGATAGTGGTTGGCACATTAAAATTACCTGAACGAGTATTTTAATAGGCTAACAAATAAAATCAATAAACGAATAAGTATTAAATGAACTTTCATGTTGCTATTAAATTAAAGAATAAATTTACAAGTTTAAATGAATAAATAATTCAATAAATTTGGAATTAAATTAGCTAATTTACACCAATTGAACATGATAATAAATAAGTTGTGAACAATTTTTTTTGTGGTCATAAAATATAAAAAAGCACGGACAAACTTATTTATTAATATAGACAAGAAAAATGTTGAACAAATGGGATGAGATGAGCATAATATTTCAACCAAATCAATGCACCAAAATTAAAAATAAGTAGCCATAATTCATAAACAATACTTCACAAAAAAAAGGTATCAAATTAATATGAAAAATTATATAGTTTAAAACCATCTTAAAACAAGAAAATAATTATAAATTATTATATCGATAAGGAGCATTTAAATTCATTAAGGGAGTAAAAAGTGACCCACATGGAAAATGCCACATCGATCTAGTATTTATTACATCAAAGTTGCTTTTAGAGCAAGTCAATGTTGATAAGGTTCATTTAAAGTGAAATGAATTGCTAAGCATGCATATCGGATGCTATTTTTTAGGGTCCAAGCATCTATTCAAATCGAACTAAATCACTATATGAGCCACTATGTATTATATTTTTTAGAGTCTAATTTATTTCTTGCAATAATTTTTTATTTAATCTTATAGATTATTACAGACAATTAATTCAATAATAGTTAGTGGTTATAAAATCCATGTCAAAAAATATATGTAAAAAATCAGGAAACAACGCTATCAATAAAGGGCTTCATTAGAGATATTGATGGAGTGTGTTGACAAAAAGCACTGATAGAGCAGAGATGGAGTGGTTGTTTTTATGAGGATAAAAGACGCCCGCACAATTACTATTGGAGAACAGGGGTGATCAGAGAGGAAATTAGTTGTAGATTGCCTTTGGCAATGTGAAAGATGAGTAGATGTCAAGAGTAGATGTCAAATCTACTAGCATAAAGGCAGTGAAGCTTTTTGCATGGAAGAATGAGACAATTTGAAGGGGACTTGATTGTGATTAACAAAAAAATCACTGCTGTGTTACAGATCGGTGAAAGGCTTTTGTGGAGATGGCACGAGCAACTGTGGGAGTCAAGAGAGGGATCAAATTTCTCTTTTATCATATTAGTAGGGGGATAAAATTGTAAATAGTCATATCTTCACAAGAGTTCTAGTACAAACATACATGTTCTTATGGAAAGTAAGAGGATAAATAAATATAATAAAGAATAATATCCTCAATAATAAAAAAATATTATATTAGATTCCTAGTATGAATAATTTAGCGCATGTGATTGTTTAATTATTCTAAGACTTCAAAAGTTGGTTTGAATTGCTTAGATTACATGCATAAAGGGTAGATAATCATGAAAAGTACCAACAATGTCATTTGAATCACTATAATGTATTATGATCTTTCCTCACATCTGGTGTAGGTTATGTATGACAAATACTCTGGAAGAAGCCGACGCTTCGCATTTGTTACTATGGCTTCCACAGACGATGCTAATGCTGCTATAGAGAAGCTAAATGAAAAAGTAATTTCAATCACTTTTTCTAAATTTATCTTCTAATTTTTATTGAGCTTTATCCTTCCGTTATAAATGGAACAATGCTTGCTGAGTTATTTGTAGGAAATTGGTGGACGGAAGATCAAAGTTAATGTGACAGAAAAACCATTGAATCCTATTGATCTATCTCAACTGCAAGCTGATGAATCTAAGTTTATTGATAGTCCCTATAAAGTTTATGTGGGCAACCTTGCAAAGACGGTCACAACTAAATTACTTACAAAGTTATTTTCAGAGAAAGGAAAGGTTCTTAGTGCAAAAGTTTCCCGGGTGCCTGGGACCTCAAGATCAAGTGGCTTTGGATTTATTTCATTCTCTTCTGAAGAAGATGTGGTAGCTGCTATTTCCTCATTTAACAATACAGTAAGAAGATTACTACTTTGTTGGAGCTTCCATTTTATTTAATTTTAATGTTAAAGGTTTCAATTTCTTAGGAAGCCATCTATACTTGTTGTTTCTCTTCTAGTTGTTACAATGTGCTTGCATTGCTTGCTGATAAAAGAATGCCTTGTTGACTTAAGGTGCGAATTTGTAAAACAGTTTTATGTTAGTTGCTAAACTGGATCCAAATTTTTGCCGGAAAAATGCTATAAATATTTATGAGGTAATAAGAATAGCGGAGAATAGTATCAGCACTAGTGATGGATGTACAAGGCTTTAATTTATGCCATAAGCTTATGCTTATGTGGTTTTAAGGAGTAGATTATCAAAATGTTCCCTAGATTTTATTTTTTATTTTTTATTTTTCTATAGTGTCTATTTTACTCCCGGATATTTTTAACTATAGTGTAATTCCTAAAATTAATAATTAATCAATTTGATTCTTTTGTCAATTCTATTGTTTTTTTTGATGGAAATTGGCAAAGGAAAAATTTTAAGGTGTAAATTTTGGGCTTTTGGTAGTAAATCTCATCAGTTTGAGTTGTTATTAAGTAGTGAGATTAGCCTTAAAAAGTTGAGTGCCCTAATAGAACTCTTCCCTCCAATTTTGGTCCAAAGAAACGACAAATTTGATAATAGAACCAAATTAATTCAAGTTTGTGGTTTGAGAGGTTAAATTGAACGCTTGAAAAATCTGAAACTAAAGTGTACACATCTAACAAGTCCATTAACCATTTTAATCATTTATTCCTTATTTTAGCTTAGCTGAGAGGATCTGGACACACTGATTTAAAACAATTGGTCATGTTCATCCTCATCAATAGCTTACTCCTTGAGAAACATTGCATCTATTAATAGGCACAAAAAGCGTGAAAGTGTTAAATCTGCATAAGGACAGTGAGGCGGTGGCTGCTGCTGAAGAACTTAAAGTGACATACATATATATATGCATACACACACACACACACACACACACATACATTCATACATACATACATACATAGACATACATACATACATACACATATATACATATACATACATACATACATATAGATGTATACATACATATAGATGTATATATATGTATGTATATATTTATATATATCCTTTTTTTATACAAAGGTTTTAGTGAGTGGGTACTAAGAGCCCTCTCACAGGGAATACAACTCACTCAAAAAGAGACTCTAAACAACTCATATACCCAAAAAAAAGAAATACTCGTAATTGTGGTGGGTGTGTTTACCACTTATCTTTCCCCTCGATCTGGGGAGGGAGTCCAGTAACAAACTGCACCAGACCTTCCGCATGAAACTATCAAACAGTCATTCTGAAAATTCCTGAGTTCTAGCATTCCTTTTTTCTTCTTCCTAGATTTGTAAACTTGCCATTTTTTTTGCCAGTGGTTGTCCCATCTGATCAATTGGTGGATCTTCGATGGAGAGCTCACCCTGGGGGTTATGTTGATCCATAAATTGTTGTGCAGTCTCAGCCTGCAGCAGACCTTCATCATGGTGCTCCTCCAGGACTTGAGTACCCTCGTCTCTCGCAATAGGTGGTACCAAAACACTTTGACTAGCATCTGCCACAACCAAATTCTTAGTATTTAAGATTTGAGGAGGAACCTCAACAACAGTGGGAAATAGCTGCTGAACTGGTTGGTGAGGAATAGCCCGATGAGTCAAATTTTCATTCAACATTTCTGGAAGGTCTTCAGTTTCTGCTATATTTTTCTCCACTTGGATGATGTTGTTAGGAACTGCAAAATCCAAACGCATAGGAAGGTTGGATCTCAATTGTGGATGAAGCTTGAAGCATTTGGCAGGGGTGTGCCCAAAGAGTTTACAGTGAGTACAATACTAGGGTCTTTGTTCTGCAACAATTGGCTGCCAATACCCATTTTGGGTAGTACCAAACCATAAAACATCCACATCAGGGAGGGTGATATCCCTTTTAACAAAAATCCTTGCAATCGAAGGTCGGGATAGGTTGAAGGTGGGTATGTCCAACTTCATTGGTCTCCCTAGTGCAGCTCCAATAGAACATAGGACTTGGTTATTAAAGTAGTGCAACTTTAGGCCAGGTAGTTTATACCAGATTGGAACTATATGAGTTTCTTGGCTAGGATCAAATCAGGAGACCACTTGAGTAATTTCATATATTTCTTATCAATTGTCATAAACTTCTTGGAAAAAATTTTGGCATAGTCCTCTACTTCAAATAATTGTATCATCACATGGCTACCATTAAAGAGACCAACCTTCAAGTGTCCCAATAGTTTGAGATCTTCAAAATCCTTTCGAATGATTTCCATTTTAGGGTGTCCCGATTGGAACTTCCCAATGAGGGTAAATTTGCACTTATCAACCAGATTGGAAAGTTTAACATCTTAGAAGATTATAGCTAGTTTGCCACTCTTCCTACTTGCCTTCTTGATGATGTTACAGTCCCCCTGGCCTTCAAATGATTCATGATAACCCGAGGGAAAACCTGATCTGATCCCATAGAGCCAACCATATCAACATAAGAAACCTTGGGCCTTCCCAAGGTTTAAAACTTAAGTAGTCCGTGGCTGAGGAGGAAAAAAAGTCATAAAGCTAGGAGTTGAACAACGACAAGCTACTGAGATTGAGACGGGAGTGCGATTGGAGCTCTTGTACGTGTAAACCGTAAGCACAGGAGGAGGACGCGAGTGTAAACACTCAATCCTGAGCAGCCGAGCTGAAGGAGAGGGAGTCAAAGCCGAGTCCTCACGCATATAGGGCTCCGCGACAGCGGCAAGAAATTCACGAACGAATCGAAGTGTTGAAGCTGACGAATCCTCATAAGGCAGTTGAAGAGGTCGGCCTAAGTAGACGAGGTCGACGATGAAGCCGACCGAGGTGGATGAATCAACGAAGAGAACGAAGGAAATCACCATTGGGCGAAACACTAGCAGAGCCTCCCGCCATTGGGCAAAACCCTAGCAGAGCCTCCTGCCATTATATATATATATTGTGTGTGTGTGTAATTTTCTCAGTCAATCATTTGGCTGTCTTTGCTGCAGAAAATTGTCTTGGTGATTCATGTCCCTTGCATATTTTCTTAGAACTTATATAAATTTTCTGGTAATTTCATCTCATGGAACTATTTTGCTTTTGCTTATTGAAATTTATGTATTTCATTTGATTTACTTTTACCGTATATTCAAAAGAGTTTGCCACATTGTTAAGAGTTCCTAAATGTAACCAACTAGTGTTAAATTGTGAAAGAAAGTTTAATTTACCTCAATAGATGGGCATTTTCATAACATTGCACTTGGCCTAATGGTTGGGAGCTTAAGGTATTGAGTTCAAAGACTAGCTTGAATGAGTGTGTGTGATGAGTTAAAAAAGGCGGCATTTATAACATACCACCTAATTCCCATGTATTTACATATCTAACATCTAAGCTTTACTTTTTATATTGATAGTATCCAATTCTTTCACATCACATAACAAATACCACCATTTTAAATTTTAAAATTTGAAATGCACCTTTTCATCCATATGTAAGTTGGCATGTATGGAAAACTTATAGTTTAGGTGTGCGATACGTGAATACTTAGAAATTGAGTGCTATGTATGTAAATCTTCTTAAAAATATATATATACATTTTTATAACATTAGTGGTTTATGCTTTTTTATGGCCTCTTTCAGTTGTTTGAAGGGCAAAAGATCCGTGTTAATAGAGCATAGCGGTACCGATCTATCTCGGCATACAGGAAGAGTCATCTGATTTGTATGTCAGGTTAGTTTTTCCATTTCAAGAGTATTTTTGAGTGATGTGTTTCAGGTTATTGATTTTTTTTTTGGGGTTACAAATTTGAAATTAGAAAGCTTTTTAAAGAAGTGATGCCGTTTTTACATTGTCATTTTGCTGGGTATTAGTGTGTGCTATGTATTTGTTAATTCGACAAATGCATTTAACATAACTAAAATAATTTGTGGGTTTTTACGATTTGGGTGATTTACGAATATATCACTGAACTTTGATGTATTTACATATCTAAATTTTTGTAGTTAGATAATATTATAGTATTTATATCACGTCAAAATATATCTATTAAAATGTGCAGTTCACTTTAGATATGTTAATGTCAGTGTTATTTTTGATATGATGTGGAGATTATGATATTATATAAGTAAATATGGATATTTAGCTGCTGGATATGTAAATACATAAAATTTTAATAGCCTGTTTGCAAATGTGGCATCTTTTCTCCGCAGAAAAAGATAATGGAAGTTTTTCCCTGTGAAAGTTATGTATCTTCAGATTAATAGATTCAGTTTAAGCAAATTCTGTACTGTAATGTCTGTAAATCCTTAACTTATTCATTTTTGTTTGAAACAGTCATGATATTTCTTGATTTTATATTGAATTTAATTTTGTCTTTTTGAAATGAGTTGTAATAGTATTTGTTTATTTGTAGAAATTTATGTCTTGAGAATTTAGTTTATATGTTTAGTTGGGCTGGTGTGAATTTTATTTCTGGGGTATTTGCATGCAGACCACACAATTCCTATGTAATTGTATATTTAACTCCTAAAACTTAACTTTTGTATTTATAACATTTAAATTATTTATGATTGTGGAGTTCTTCAACTCATTATGTGTATAAATTAATTACCTATTATACTTGAAAACTTGAGCATTTACTTGTTAGGAATTAAGATGTATAGGATTTTATAGTTTCATTGAATGTAAATTGTTTCTATTTAGCTCTCCGGTCAAAAACATTGATGAGAAAATGATCAATATGAACCAGGTAGTTAAAAAGAAAAGGGGAAATTTACATACATAGCGCACAATTTTAAGTATTTACATATCTCACTTATACAACTTTTATATTTACATGTATAGCACTTTTATGCTTCAAACCTATGCATAAAGAAGTGTATTTCACTTGTAAAAAGTTATAAAAGTGCTAGTTTTGATGTCATATTAGAGATTTTAGTGTTGTGTAAATATGGAAGTTTTGGTGTGAGATATGCAAATACATAAGAATTGTGTGCTATGTAAATGCTTGTATTTGTTTCTGAGCCAAAGAATGGATTTGGATGTAGAGTGAACTGATCATAGAGCTGGTTCATGGTTGCACCAGCAGATTTTGCTGGTTTTGATCCAATTTTAATACCTTAGCTTTACCCATGTGTTTTAACTATTAAAATTTGGAAGATTTACATACATGCCAATCAATTCCTATGTATTTACATATCCAACACTACAATTTTTACATGCATATATACATTAAAAGCTGTATTACACTTTTTAAAAATTAAAATAATAATATTTTTGATGCTATATAAATGTAAAAAAGAAAATTTTTGTGTTAGATATGTTAATTCATAAGAATTGTGTGTTATATGTAAAATCACCTTAAATTTTTCTTGGGAGATTTACATAAATACAACTCAATTCCTATGTATTTATTTATCTAACATCTATACTTTGAGTACATGTCATCTTACCCATCATGAGAATGTGTTTTTTCATAGTTAAAATGGTGTTATTTCTCATGTGAATGAAATAATTCGGTGGTATAAATGTATAAAAAAATAAATTTTGGTGTTATTTATGTAAATACATAGGAATTGAGTGGTATGTATGTATGTAAATGCCCTGTTTTAATACTAGTCGATCAATCATCTATTTGGTTCCAATGATCTTCACATTTTGTTATTATGATTCTCTTATAATTTAATCAGACATCCATAAGTTCGGTTCCATCGATAATTTGTTAATTTTTTAAACTAGTCAAGTTCCACTAAATATTTAAGACGTTGGCATGACTGATTTGATTTCAAAAGCATACTGTTCTAGTGGCTGGTCATTGATAACTTGAATTGCATGTGATTAGAAGAAATGGCAAACTCATTGGATAGTGATGACTAATGTTTAAATCTAGTTTCTCCTTATTGAATCTCTGAGCTTGTCTCTATGGAGAATTTTGATTAAATAGTAGAGTGAACACTGTTTTTCATCTTCTTCTATGAGAATAATTTATATTGCCTCCATACCCATTATGAGGTAAAGAAGTGATTGCTAGGTGCTTAGCCTATGAGAAGAGGTTTACATGGAAAGCAACAAGTTCAACTAAATTGAATGCTTAGTTTCACTTGCTAGCCTACTAAAAATTTGATTTGCACTTATGAGATTTTCTTATAGGAGGAAAGCATTTGTAATTTGACTACAAGATGAAACAATAAAGAACTCATCCTATTAGAGCTTTTCTTTAGCAAGTTGATAACATAGACTTCGACGCTTCAAATTTTTTGACTTTTTAACATATTTTTTATGCATCGTAACAATATATTCCATTCAATGATAATGGAGGCTATCTTTTTTCAATGAGTAGAATTCATTAAATCTAACGATTCATTGGGAAGATTGAGGAAGCTCGCGATTAATCCTTTGACTAATAAGCCGATAACAACATCTGTGTGTGAATAATAAGCACATGGCACAAGCACTCCATCATAGGTGTCCGAGCGCAAAGGGGAATCAGTTTTTTGGGCCCACCTGACTCAAATATTTATTCCTTTTCAATATACACACACACACACATTCCACTTTTCATATGCTTTCAACAAGATAACAATATTGTAGATCATGGCCGTGTACATTATTTTTGAATGAAGTCGGCCTCTAACAATTTTTGGTCCTCATTATAGATCTGCTTAACCAAAGTCATAGCGACTTTTGATTCTTTATTTGATAGGCTCGATAGATCTACAGATATACAAATGATGACGGGCTACATTAATGTCCACACTTGGCTTTTTGGGATGTAGGCCAAAGTGAATGCATTAGTTTTCAACTATTGTTAGTTAGTATGTGTTCTCAATGCTTTAGGTCGAAAGAGGCATTAATTTATAGGATTTATGTTGGGTCATTATCTAAGAATGCACTTTCATATTTTAATTAAATGGTTTTGGCATTAGATCTTCTCATGATGTTGATTTGTTGGACCTTCTCTTGGATTCTTCTGACTCCATTCAAGCAACATGCCCTTGATTACAATAATCTTCTAGATGATAGAGCTCGGTCACGCACTAGAGATATGTTTGCTATATAATACATTAAGATGAATTCCTTGATTGGTCTTATTAGAGAAAGACCAAATATATAATTGTACACTATTAAATATTTAATATTATAATGTCAACTATGAAGTATATTAAAAGTCAACTTCCCATTAGGTTAATGGTAGCATAATTTATCCTTATGTTATCCTTTGCTCTCTAGAAAGAAATATATAATGGGGGCCAACAATGGTGCAACCTAGATGGAGCTAAATGTATTTGATAAAAACATTTTTTAATATGATGATGATCAACAAAATTTTCTATTGGCCTAGATGTCGTGGATGTGAAAGTTAGCTACCAACAATGTGATCATGATTGCATCTTTATAAGGGTTTTTGGTTCATGGTTAAGGAATGTTGGTGAAGGTAATTGGTACCCTTTAAGGAATAGCTAAAATTGGTGGAATCATGTACCTCTCATGATTGGGGTTATTTGAGGTTTATCTACCCGGCGCACCTGCCCTAGATTTTCTAGGAACATTTGAAATGGCCCTTGTAATTTTTCTCAGCGATACTATAATAATATTATGTTGCAATTTTCTATATGTGCTTTACCAGGTTTTTATCTGCTAGGTCAACAAGAATAATTTATTTTAGCTTTCCACCATTGATGAGCTAGTTGATTGAGCCTTAAAAATGGCGACAATTCATTGCATTGTGCATGTGATCATTATAAATAAGCAATATTTTGTGGTTTCAGGAGCATTTGTTACGAAAAATCTTCAACAATGATCAATGAAAATACTCTTAATAGCATTTAACATCCTCAATATCCGCCAACGACATGTAAGGTATATGCAAGCTACCTTGATGATTTCACGTCATGAACTCCAAATCTCGTCTTCGAAGGTAAAATACTCGATACCACTTTTACTAGTGGTGATAATAATGCAATTACTAGGTCAACTAATTATGTTTGTCATGTGTATTAGTTCATCCATCATGGACTCCAAATGCTTTAGCTTCAAATTTTGTTATGAAGTCATATGGTCATCCTCGTTTATATTAATATGGTTGTTTTTCAACTCAAACAAATCAACCTATGGATTTGACAATCACATGGTAACTTAAAAGAGGTGCTAGAAATATATAAGATTTGGAGTCTATTGTCACCCAAGTAGCCCTTAGGGCCACGACCACGAGGTATCTTCCATCATCGCTTACGTATCATATCCGTCAAAGCTTGAGAATTCTTTTACGGCGTACAAGTGTTATGTGTTGAATTATCGCTTGAAGCGGTTAAGGAGGTAATGCATCTTGGAAAACTATGAACAAACCATCACAATGGTGCTTCTTTTGAGAATGTTAAAGAAAAGTCGACACTTTACCGCGTAATTGATTGCGAGGAGCGAGATGATTGGCTCGAGGGGAGTGATGTAGTCTACTTAGGTCTAGATTCTCTTGGGAGGATTCTAGTATAGCCTCTATGATCTACATCAAAAAAGTTGTGTTGTAGACCTATCACTTTGTTGTATAATGAGGAAGAGTAGATATTTTATTTTATTTTTTATTTTTTTGGTATTATTTCGTTCGTGAACACACAGGAATTAATAATAATAATAATAATAATAATAATAATAATAATAATAATAATAATAATAATAGTAATAAATAAAGTGGCCTTTCATAAGTAAATCTAATTACTGCCAATAAGAAGCTTAGTAATACAAATGATTAAGAGCTGAAGTCACAAAAGTACAAAGAGATCCCAACAATTTACTGAAAACCTTAACTTCCCCCAAACACACCAAAAGAATGAACCCTCCATTAGCCAGCCCTCAATCTCACCCCATGTCATCAAAATCACGAGAAACCTTGCTTTTGATACACATCTCTCTCTCTCTCTCTCTCTCTCTCTCTCTCTCTCTCTCTCTCTCTCTTCAAGAAAACATTACGTGCAGTGTCCGTATTTATGGACATCAAATCACGAGAGACCACTAAATAGCAATTTCACGTACATGATGATGTAGGGTCTGTTTGTGGCAGCTTGTGCGTTCCAGGATAAGCAGCTTATCCTGAAACACGACCTGCGGGGATCGACCCGCGACCTGCTTTTAGTGTAAAAAATTTAAACGCGGCATACAACGTTTTCAAAAAAACGCAAACTAAACAGTTAGACACCACCGCAATTATAAGCTGCCTCAAACGGACTCGTAGTCTCCAGTGATTGGTTGTTTGGACGTACAATTATTCGCACGTAATATCTTCTCTACACGCACATGCAAACATGCATACGTCACAAAGCAAGAGTTAAAATGCTTCACGAAAAGAAAGCTTACTTTCACTCCCTCAAGGATGCGAAGAAATCTTCCTTTCACTTTACTTGGCTCGATAATTATCGAGCGAAATAAAAATGAGTAAGTTTATTACCAAATCAAATAATACTTTTCATTTTTATACCTTTTATTACTACTATTTTACCTAATTATACAATGCATTTAGTGCTTTATTTAATTCATTTAAATGAAGGATGAATCATATTTGATGAAAAATTAATATAAGCAAATCTTAATGTTTACGCGCACAATTATGATTAGAACTGTGAATTTAGTTTGAAGATCGTTAATAGCTCGAAAATTAATTCAAATTTTGACTCGGATAAAAATAAATGAGCCGAGTTATGAGCTAAAACTTTGGATCAAATTTTTTGGGAGTTGATTTCGAGACATAAATGAATCAGCTAGAATCGACTCGAGATTGGCTCACAGTATTTTTTTATATAAAAAAAATTATATATAATGCTAAGTAAAAGTTAATATAACGAGTCAAAAGCAAATTTTGAGCTGCAGCGCATTCAAATTACTAAATTTGAGTCATTTAGTTTCAATTTTGAGCTGGATTGAGCCGTCTCAAACTGCAACTGATCCAAATAACTCAATTTGAGTCGGCTCATTTTGATTTCGAACTGAATCGATCTCGATTCAATTTGGAGCCGGCTTGGCTCGAATTCTGATCGTTAATAGCCGTACCTATAATTTGTTTTTGATACATAGGTGTGAACATTTGTGTGAAAAGCCATTGTTCAAAGAAAAGAAAGGTTATGATGCTAACATCTTTGACTGAAGCCAGCACTTTGAAAGCAAATTGATAGTAACATTGGATTCCACACAACCTTTAAATTTATCTATTCTTTCTATATAATTACTGTTCAAATATCTTTGGAAGCAAAAGTGTTAAATGTCTACCATAATGTAGCAATAATGAGCCATACTTTTCCTTAGAATCCAAGTTAAATAAGTACAATTGAATGACATTGATTTATGCACACTAGTAAATAAATAGAAAATAATTTGTTTATTCTAAAAAGGAAAAAACATATCATTTCAAATTCAGTGTGCATTATTCCGTGTGTAATATGAATGACATACGATCTGTTTGGGTCAACTACAGCGTATTAAGAAGCAGCTGTGTAGCGGTTGGAAGTTTAATCTAATATTGCAAAATGCTACGGCGGCTATTATAAATTTTTTTTGAAGATGTTAAACCGCAAAAGTTGTCACCGCACATAGCCATGACCGATGGGAAAATGTTGATTTCAACAGCAGTTTTTTGAAAAAAAACTGTCAGAAATGCAGTTTATCTAAAATGGCAAAATTACGGTGCAGTGTGACACCGGCATCGCACGGTTGTCCCAAACAGACCCTTAGTCTTTATTTCAACAGAATACAAGCGATACAATACACCATTTTCATTTATTTATCTTGTTCAATAATAATAAGTAAGAATTCATTTAATATAATCTATGCATGACGTATATATAAATCGAATAAAAATAAACATAGAAGTAATAAAAATAAAATTTGGTTTATTGACTCGAATCATTTTGATTCGGTTCTACCTAACTCAAATTAATTATGATTTCGACTCTTAACTCACTCTCATTCGACCTAATCTTTACACCTAATTTAACTCGATGTATAATCGATCTCTTCATTATCTTCTCGTTACTTGGGTTAGCTTCTTTCAACTCTTGTTATTACATTCTAGTTAAAGTTTCACCAAAATACCCATAACTTATATGAATATGACATTTTTACCAAAAATTAATTACATATTTACACATGTAATAAATTTATCTTCTTTTTCACAACAAAATCTTAAGCCCATAATTTACATCAATTGCATTATTATGCAACAGACCAAATCATACTTTCAGAAACATGTTATTGGCACAAAAGGCAAATAAATAAATAAATAATTAATTAAAGCCAATGGCAATCATGTGAATTCAATGAATATAAAATGGCAATTGTATGAACACCATTGTTTATAAAGCTATTACCCCTCATACTTTTTTCTCCACCTCATGGCTCAACAGCCTCACCTCACATCTCATTCCTATAATTCCTCATTGAAAGCTTCATGCCAATCCCTCAAGATCAAAACTCATGTAGAAGCCTACATTCTTCGGCACTTGTGCCGCATCGTTCGAGCTCTATCGAACACTAAAGCCTTCATCATCGAGCTCTTGAACTTGTCGGCTCTGATCACTAGCAAGAAAACAAGCAACTTTGCCACGAAGATGCATGGGAAGAAGAAGAAGATGATGATGATGAAGAGGGTAATGAAATCAATCACCACGTGGTGTAACATGTCTTCAACACATGTAATTCCGATTTCCGAGCATGCAGTGAGCTTCCGGGGTCTTAAAACAATAAGCCAGGCTTACTATTGCTCAACGCGAAACTCGATTGTTGTTGTTGGTGATGATGATGCTGGCTTGGAGCGGCAACTCTCAGGCTACCTCGAATGGCTCGAAGAGAATGAGTTAGGAAACAATGGCGGCAACAATGATGACGACGATGATGCGAGTGAAATAGATCAACTTGCTGAAAACTTCATTGCCAGGTGCCATGAGAAGTTTAGGCTGGAGAAGCAAGAGTCCTATAGGAGGTATCAAGAAATGCTCGCGAGAAGCATGTGACTCTGGTGTCCGGTATTATTAGTTTTTTGTTGTTGTTTCTTTCGATGATTTGGTCGAGCTTAGTTAAGAGTTGGTGAAACAACTTAGAATTCAATTTGATTGGAATCTACATCAATTGTCTTCAATCAAAGTGATATGTTTCGTGATTTTGTTTTTTCGCGAATAAAGATGTATAAAGTCGAGATTTTCAAAATTTACATTATTCCTACTTTTTTTTTCGCTCTAACATACTTTTTTTTCTTCTTGCTTTCTAGAATTTTAAAAGATTTATAAGTTGTGTTTTAGTTTAAATTTTTTAGATTCTTCCATCGTTGTCTGAGTTTTTTCTATCAAGAGTCGAGTAAAAAAGAGAAAAAAATCAACTTGCTCGTCCAGTTAGAACCCTCTAAATAAAAAAATCAAATTGGACAAATTTGGCTCTTTATGTAATTATAAAAATTGCACTTTTTCAACATAATAATAATCATAAAAAACTTTTTTTTTATCTTTTTTACATAATAGCAAATAAGGTTTGATGTATAAATAAATTTATTTTTTTATTATTAATATAAGGTCTTTAAGCATAATTTTTATTCTTATTTTATGAATATAATCTAATTTTTGTGAATGTACTAAAGTGGAAACTTTATGGATACACATTTTAGGCATTGGGCACTAATTTAGTTATTATTAAATTGGATAGCATTAGTTGTTACATAAATAGTTGATGAGGCATTAATCTAAATATTAATGCATTTTTAATAATTTAGCAACACACTTCTAATTAATTATCATATATATATGCTTAATGAGCATGACTTTCCTATTTAATTTTTTTATAAACTATGTTAACAAAATAATTATAATACGTCGTTCTAAGTCGAAAAAAAAAAACTCAAAATTATAGTGTTATTAATGGCACAAAAATAAGAGACATCGATTATTACATGGGGCAAAATTTTAAAGACGATCTCGTGACACACACGTGCATATTGAAGGAAATGATAATCGTTTGTCGTGCAATATCCCACAGTCTATTCGATTAGGCTCATATTTCTATGTTATTGCTAGAAATCACGTGCTGACACCCATATCATTCTTTGATTGGCATGCCATGGGTATATAGGGCTGTCAAAAAAGCTCGTTGTTCGCGAACAGTTCGTGCTCGGTTCGCCAAGAAGTTCGTGTTAGATTCGTTCTATAAGCAAATGAGACGAACACGAATAATTTTTTTCGTTCGGTTTCTTAAACGAACCGAACACGAACAATGATGTGTTCGTTCGTGTTCAGTTTGTTATAGTTCGAAATATAAAATAATTTAAAATAATTATATATAAAAAATTTATGATATTTAAAAAAATAATTATATATTATAAAAATTTATCATATTTTAAATAATTAAACTTTATAAATTATAATATATGGTAAATTATTAATAACAATAGTAATATTATAGTATTAATTATATTAATATAAATATTATAATATTATAATTAATATACTATACTATATATTAAAATAAAACCCTAAACAATACCCTAAACGTCTTATTCAGTTTGCTTCATTTTGAGGAAGTATGCATTACCTGATGTGTACGGAATACCTGATCAATTTGTTTCATTTTGAGGAAGTATGCTATCAAAGCTAGGCCTGTCAAAAAAGCTCATTGTTCGCGAACAGTTCGTGTTTGATTTGTTCGATAAGCAAACGAGACGAACATGAACAATTTTTTTTCGTTCGGTTTGTTAAACGAACAAAACACGAACAGTGATGTGTTCGAACATTTCGAACACGAACACTAGCTCTGTTCGTTCGTGTTCGGTTCGTTTACACCCCTATGGGTATTGAGTCATTCAAAAAGAAGATGATAGCTGAGATTGAGATAATTCCATGATATTAGATAATTTATGATATGTTATTAGTTTGTTAATAATTTCCAACTATTATTGATGTGCAAGCAAATTTTAAACTTTTGGCCACATAGATCATTGAATTGTGCATCCCCTTTGTTTTAAATGTCGTAACCATTAGACTAACTTGAAGTCGAACCACTGAGACAATCACTCCATTAAAGAAATAATGGCGAATGTTCCTAAGGGAGTCGATACAGTGTTGCTGAATCCAAAATTGCCCAGGAGACACGCCTAAGAAATAGAGCGCGAAAGAGAAGAAGAGAGCAGAGAGTTTAGTAATGAACATGAAAGTCGCGCAAACTTGAACCACTATTTATAGGAATAGAGGTTGTAATATTACATTATGTATCCCTAATAAAGTAAGTACAACAAGGGGTATTTTGTTCAATAGATAATTTATAGGGTCGGGAAGCAGAGATGGCATCCAACAAGGTTGGGTCGAGAGCCGGAGAGGGCGCCCTATCATATTTTGAACCAAGCTTCCACATGTCTGGAGCTCGAGGGAATGATCAACCAGTCATTACCTAGGCGACTTTGACCGAAGGTTGGGATGGGAAGTCCCGACTGATTGCTCAAGATCCAAACTGTTTCATCGTTCGCCTGACTTGGTTGAGGATTGTCGGAGGATTCGTTGGACGAACTAAGATGAGATAATTCATGTAACACATACATATACATTGTCCACCACAAAGAGGATCACATATAGTATATAATTTATTAAGTGACATTATTTTATTTAATTTCAATGATAATAATAATATTATCAGTTGATTGAGTAATCGGTTTGATGTTGAACTTAGCTAATGTTTTCTATATTGATGTTGCCTAATGCTACCATTTCTTATATTTTATACATTTTAAATATGTGAATATTTTCTTTATATTATATGGATTTATAATTTCTACACATGCAAATTTTGAAAAAAAATATATTAATTTTGCAAGTCGGTGGCCTTCAATATGGTGCATGTTAGGGCTGTCAAAACGGCTTGTTGTTCGCGAACAGCTCGTGTTCAACTCATTAAGAAGCTCGTGTTTGGCCCGTTCGCTTAGTTAACAAGTCTTAACGGGCTCGTTTTGGCGCGAAATACTATTCCTCAATTATATACATATATATTGATGAGAAGTATTTTTAAATAATTTAAAGGATTTATAATCAATTAAAATTATTAATTAAATATAATAAAAATTATTAAATTAGATTAAAATGATATTTTAATATAAACAATAATTCATAAATCTTGCCCCACAACCTTAACATCTTATAGTTACGTGATTATTGTTGTCAAAATAGCTGTTTGTTCGTGAACAACTCGTGTTCGGCTAGCTAAACAAACGAGCCGAACACGAACACACTTTTTGGGCTCGAAATATAAACGAGCCGAACACGAGCTGAGCCCGGGCTCGCTCATGTTCGACTCGTTTACACCCCTAGTGCATGTTACACTCTGAGCAGGCATAAGCATATGAAATAAATAAATAAATAAAATAAAAATTAAAATTATCCAACTAAAACTTCATGATAGAGATTAACAAGACACATAATTTCATAAAACTTGAAAATAATTTAATTACATATCAAGCATATAAAAATAAGGAAGATTTACATACATACCACCCAAAATTCACATGTATTTACATATCTAAATATCTAATGCTCAAAACCTACAATTTTTTACATACATGCCACCTTACCTATGCATAAAAAAGGTGTATTTCACTTTTTTAAACTTCAAATAGTGACATTTTTTATGTATTACCAAAGATATTTGTATGCTATAATTTAAAAAGTAAAAGTTGGGGGTTAGATATGTAAATACATAGGAGTAGGGTGGTATGTATGTAAATGCCCCTAATACTAAACTAAACTGTGAGAAGATTCAATAAGTTCACTATATAAGAAGAATAAAATCAACTGGAAAAGTAAATGATAATAAGCCATTATGAGTAGGGGTGTAAACGAACCGAACGCGAACAAACAGAGCTAGTGTTTGTGTTTGAAATATTCGAACACATCACTGTTCGTGTTTGGTTCATTTAACAAACCGAACGAAAAAAAATTGTTCGTTTTCGTCTCGTTTGCTTATCGAACGAATCAAACACGAACTTCCTAGCGAACCGAACACTAACTGTTCACAAACGAATTTTTTTGACAGCCCTAGCTTTGGTAGCATACTTCCTCAAAATGAAGCAAATTGATCAGGTATTCCGTACACATCAAGTAATCCATACTTCCAAAATGATGCAAACCGAATAAGATGTTTAGGATTTTATTTTAATATATAATACAATATATTAATTATAATATTATAATATTTATATTAATATAATTAATACTATAATATTATTATTGTTATTAAGAATTTATTATATATTATAATTTATAGAAATTTAATTATTTAAAATATGATAAATTTTTATAATATATAATTATTTTTAAAATATCATAAATTTTTTATATATAATTATTTTAAATTATTTTATATTTCGATCAATAACGAACCAAACACGAAAGAACAGATCACTGTTCGTGTTTGGTTCGCTTAACAAACCGAACGAAAAAAATTGTTTGTGTTAGTCTCGTTTGCTTATCGAACGAATCGAACACGAACTTCTTGGCGAACCAAACACGAACTATTCGCTAATAACGAGCTTTTTTGACAGCCCCAATTATGAGTAGTCTGACAAGATTGGAAACAAATACTATACAAGATTCAGCACAAGATATAAAAACTTAAAACATTATGAAGCCATTTTAAGCCAAACTAAAGTTTAAAATATGCAAAAATTTGAGTGCTTTTCCTAAAATAAGAAATTTTGAAACATACAACAAAGATTAAACTTTTTTAAGTCGAGAATATAAGTGTGGTTTTTCGAAAAAAATATTGCATCAGGACTCGGAGGCCAATGGCGGGGCACGCGCCACGTGGAAAGTAGGCCCTACTACCATACACTCCCATTGGCTAGTGTATGGGGTGGCGGGGCTCACTTGCCACGTGGAGCTCCGTCATTGGCCTCTGCATGCATGCGGAGTCCTGATGCAATAATTTTCCGTGGTTTTTCACAGTCCTAACAAAATTTAATTTTTTAATAATTTACACATTTGGTGTTTATATATGTATATATATATATTAAATGCACCTTGACCAACCTCCATTAGGAATTCTGTCAAATATGCGGGGACTCCAGCCTGGGAAAGTGAGCCTCCAATCTGGGTATTGTATCAAATAGCTCCAGATTCTGCACCAGAAAGAAACACAATAATTAAAACCAAAATCTTACCAATAAATTATTAACGAATTAAAAAAATACCAATAAAATTAGGAGCTAAACAGATTATTAAGAGCTAAACAGCTGAAGTTCTTCAGGAAGTAATCTGAGAGATGTTAATAATACAAACCTTCTTTCATTCTCAACAAAATCAGGGGCTTCTGCAGCAGGAGAGGTAGAACATCTCGTCAGGATTTCATGATCAGAAAGCTGCTGCAGTGAGAAAGCAATATCTCCCCACTCTAACATCCTATAACATATCAAGCCAAAATGAATCATTATAGGGGAAAATATATATGAAATCAAAAGAATTAACATTTTGCAAGTGGATGGGTTGAATTAAAGAACAGAGACAACTCAGTTTCAGTAAATTTTACTCGAGATGACAAAAAATATTCTTTAAGATTAGCTATATGATAAAACTTTGGAATTTCAAATATAATAAAACTTGACAAATTTTGATCTTCCTAAAAATAGCTCACTGGGATGAGTACCATTTCACATTGTTTTTGTTATAACTGAAATAACTCAGCTTGGCTGACAGCCTAAGGCCGACTTTTGAGATAATACAACATGCAGAACAGTTGATATCAAAGAATTCCGTAATACAATATCTTTATGTTAAGATAGTTTGGTTTAGGATAATGTCAAATAGATTCAGTGATGCACTCGATTGGAGTTCCAAAAAAAAGAAAAAAGAAAAAAATAAGAGATCCAAAACAAGAATATTAAAAAAAAAGGACCAAATTACCATAAGTTGCTTATGCATTAAATCAAAGCAAACATAACTCAATTGCGGACATGCTTTTATTTTGTTCTAAGGCTCTTCAATAAGGCCAGACTTCTTTTTTGTTTAGACTGTGTGAGCACTTGAACCTGACACGTTGGAACTCTTAATTTTTTTTCCAACCGATGTGCTACTGAGTGAAAATGAGGCCAGAATGGCCTTGCAAAAAGAAGAGAAAAAAAGGGTAGGTAAAGTTGATGAGGTGAAGTTCAAGTCTTTAGCATGCAATGTTTTTATAGCCGCAGTTACTGTTTAATCTTTGGAAAATGCATTTCTGGCCTCTTTTTTTTTTTTTTGTTTGCAGAGCTCTCTACTTAGTTAAGTAATCAATGGTTATCCACATTATTTGGAAGATTTCTCGGCCAAAAACTCAGCCGAGAAAGCATTATTCTTGAGCTTTTGATCCAAAAAAGCAAACGACCAAAGAAGTAGAGCTACTTTGCATATTTGTTTGTCGGTATGTGATTGTTTGCATGGTTGCGTGACAACACTGAGATCCGGCACTTTTGATTTAAAAACAATATTAAAAAAAGAATTAAATTACCAGGTACAAAGAGCAACAACAATTCTATAAAAACAGAATTCAATTACCAGGTACAAGGAGCAACCACAATTCTATCACAAAGTGTTTCATATGTCTCCAGTAACCTCCCCTTCCAGTAAGGATCATTAGAAGAGACGGTCACCCGAATTCGCCGAACAATTTCATCTGGAACTCTTGAAGTTTTGTCAAAGCAGGCAGGCACCACTGATCCAGATGAAGTCTCCACCTAACAGCCAACAGTTAAAGCCTTCAAATGCCATAAAATTTTAAATTTACAACATAATGAAAAAACTATGGCATAATAAACCATCATCATAAAAAACATTAAGATTAGGGAGAAGTAATTTTGCCAAAAACAACACCACCACCACCACCAAGCCTTTACTCCACTAAGTGGGGTCAGATACATGAATCCTTTTTCTCCATTGCGTCCTATTAAGTATCATATTTTCATTTAATACTAATAAATTAAGATCATTTTTTATACAATCTGCCCAAGTCTTTCTAGGTTTACCTTTGCCTTTCTTAACGTAAGTCAAATCTAAAACATTTACTCTCCTAACTGAATCATCAGATGGTCAACGTCTAACGTGACCAAACCATCTAAGACGACTCTCTCTAATTTTGTTCGCCACTTGAGCTATCATGGATATATTCATTTCCCAATTTGTCTCTAAGTGTAAAACCACTCATCCACCTACGCATTCTCATTCAGCAACACTTAGCTTAGTTTTATGTTTCCCTTTTAAAGGCCAACATTATACACCATAGAGCATTGCAGGTTTCCCCACCATCTTATAAATTTTTTTTTTCAGTCTAAGCGGTACTTTTCTATCGCACAATAGACCCGAAGCATTCCTCCACTTCAACCAACCAATTTGAATTCTACTAATAACATCTCCATCTATATCACCATCACTTTGAACAATAGAACCGAGATATCTAAAACGTTCACACCTTTTAATAACTTGATCACCCATAGTTAACAACTATGTCACTAAAGCTACTACCAAAATTACATTCCATGTATCTAGTTTTAGTTCTACTCAAACCAAAGCTTCTAGATTTCAAAGTAGACCTTCATAATTCAAGATTTTCCTGAGCTCTTTCTCTAGTCTTACACAATCTTATACACAAGAAGGATATCATCAGTGAAAAGCATACACCAAGGCACATCCTTCTATAAATGTTCAGTAAGAGCATCCATAACTAAAGAAAAGAGATATGGGTTTAAAGTCAATCCCTAATGTAATCAAACTGAAATAAGAAAATACTTGGTCAATCCTCCTCCTTTTCGAACATAAGTAACAACTCTAGTATACATATCTTTAATGACTTGAATATAAGTTATATCAACACCTTTCTCTAGAACTCTCCAAAGAATATCTCTTGGAATGTTATTGTAAGCATTTTCTAAATCAATAAAAATCATATGTAGATCCTCCTGATTCTCTCCGTATTTCTCCATCAAACCTCTCAATAAATGTATAGCTTCCATAGTAGACCTGCCCGACATAAATCCAAACTGATTATGAGAAATCTTTGTAATACGTCTTAACCTATGTTCAATTTCCCTCTCTCATGATTTTAAAGTATGAAAGATCAAATTAGTTCCACCATAATTTGCACACTCTTGTGCATCCCCTTTATTCTAAAAAATGGGGACCATAATACTTTTCCACCAATACTTTGGCATCTCTTTTGTTTTTAAAATAATAATAAAGTATTTATTAAGCCATGAAACTCTCAAATCTTCTAAATATTTCCAAATTTCAATTGGGTATCATCAAGTCCCATAGACCTTCCACGCTTAGTTTTCTTTAAGGCCTCATCAACTTCATTTTTACAAATGTGACGGTAAAAATGAAATATTTTACTATTATTAACGATCTTAAAATCACTAAGGTTGATTGAATTCTCAAAAGTTTCATTGAAAAGTTTATCAAAATAATTCATCCACCTATGTTGAATATCTTTTTCTAAAAATTATCTTTAATACACTTTACTTGAGTTAGATCTTCACTTTTCTTTTATCTTTGTTTAGCTAGTTAAACATATATTTTTCATCATCTTTAGTATCTAATCTATTATAAAGATCACTAAAAGAAGAATTTTTAGCGTCGCATATTGTTTTCTTAGACTCCCTACGGGACAGTTTATCTTTTTCCCAGTTCTCTAAGCTTTTACATTTAAACCAATTTTTTGTTATATAATTTCTTATATTTTATTTTTCTTTCATATTATTATTCAGCCATCAATTATTTTTATTTATAGAAATTTTTCTTTTTGATTATACAAGTACATCTTTTATCACTTGTTTTAAAGGTGATTATTACTTTATCCTAGATTGAATTTGTTCCTTCATGAACGTCCAAATCTTGAAATCTTGAAGTTTCCTTATAAAAATAATTTTATTTGTCTTTTAGGTGCCCCCAACTAATTATGTTACAATGATTCATAGTATTATTTATTTTACAACTTTTCATCTTAAAATTTATAACAAATAATCGATATTCAGTACTTAAATTCTCACTTGGAATGATCATAAAATCTTTACATTCTCGACGATATATTCTTTTCATAAGAAAATAATTAATTTGTGTTTTATTAGATCTATTCTTATAAATAATAATATGTTTATATCTTTTCTTAAATAAAATATTAGCAATAACAAAATCATACACTAAAGAATATGGCTCTACTTTAATCAATCCAAAACTGTAGATATCATAAATATTTCTAAAATCTTCTACCGCTCTATCGATATGTTCATTTAAATTTCCTCCAATAAAAATTATTTCTTCAAGAGATATCATTCATATTAATTCTTCCAGGTTATTCCAAAATTTTTCTTTAGAACCTATATTTAAACCTACTTAAGGAGCATATGCACTTAAAATTAAAAATCCTAGTATCAACAACAATCTTCAGGGCTATAATTCTATCTCCAATTTTATTAATTATTACAACATTATCTTTCAAACTCTTATCTATAATTATACCTACATCATTTCTAGTGCGACTCTTACCTGAATAACAAAGTTTAAAACTTAAGCTATCAATATCTTTAGTCTTTTCTCCAACTCATTTAGTTTCTTGAATACGTAAGATATTTATCTTTCTATGGATTATAACATCAACTAATTTCATTAGTTTACTTGTGAAAGTATCTATATTCCAAGACCTTATCCTAATATTAATTTTATGGACTAACTTCTTTACTCACATCCATTCGTAATATGGGAACCCTTGTTTATTTGATAGTACACCAGGGCTCCGGTGTAATGACCCTTAAACACTTTTCACTATATTCAGGTCATACAGTGCGTTGCTTCCAGAGGACGCCCTGACATTTACACAATAATTAAAAGGTTTAATGTCATGATTTTTAGACAAATATTACATTGTATGAAGCTCCACTTTTTACATCCGGGGCTTAGCACCCAACAATGGTAGTTTTGAAGAAGTAATTTTGGCAATAATAAAAAATCTCATATATTATGTAATTAGAAGAAGGCAGACCGGTTTAATTCCGAAAACATAGTTAGTACATATGATCTATATGCTATAAAGACTGCATCTATTGTAAGAAAATCTCTCAAATGAAGAAGGTTATTTGATAGTGTTTAATTACCACAAATCCACTAATGATGGGCACTGCACTACCATTCAAATCTCTTTTGGTGTTATGGGACAAAACACAACATGTTCGGAGTTGAAATCTCTCATTCCTATTCTGCAAAGCGTCAATGATTTTCGCACATAATGGCAATGAATAATGATTTGGTATGATTTGCCTTCCTCCTGATTCGTTGCTACCAATGACAAGCTGCAATAATAATCAACCATCCATGGAAGTTGGAGCTTAAGTTTTTCATTTCTGGAGAAAAGAAAAGACAAAAGCAAATAAAGACCAATGGTAGCAAGTCAGACTTCATTAGACATGTCTTCGAAGCTGCCAATCAGATGAACCTGAAAATTGTGTAAAGCCTTGAAAATCAGTCACAGGAAACTCGTCAAAGAAGATTATATGAAAAAAGAGAGAGAGAGAGAGATAGAATAAGGAAAACATACATCGAAAGTTGCATCGACATCATCATCAGCAACAAAAGACAGCATCTGTGTCAGGCCCAAGTCAACAACTTTTACAAAATCCATATGGGCAATGGAGGTCCTGCAATTAAAATGAAAGATCAAAATCACATGTTGATGCATGCATAAAAAATCTTCCACATAATTTCATAGAAGATAGGAATTACTATAATGTAGTTTAATATCTTCCTTACATTTTAGTTTTCTGGTTCCTTATGACGAGACCTGCGCAAGTTGTTGCTTCATCTGTTCCCACAAACTACCAGAGGAAAAATCATATAAATTAACTGATAAACCACATTTTATAAAGAAATCAAAGTTCTGATATTGTTAGATTTCATATTTAATCCCAGAAGAAAATTTCGTGGGAGAAAATTAATAAGAACTAAGTGTGCTTCAAAATGAGTCAATTAAAACATGAAAAAAGTTATAATACCAGCAAAAGTGGGTGCGACATGGCAGAACAGTTTATGAGAGAGATAGAGGAAACAAGAAACATATTTCAGCTGTCAGACAGAATTATGCTGTAGTACATCTATAGTATCATCCCATAATTATACCTAACTCATCAAAGAAGGGTATATAGCTTTAAGTTTACTGTCGTTATATCCTTTTGAGGTAGTGCTGTTATATGTGCGCTTCACAAGCAGAGAATTATGACACAATGAGGAGGTGCTTCGTTTCCACCTCACACATTAGTTGGTTACAAAGTAGACACGACGCACCATCAAGCACTAAAATGCGAGAATTGCTTGCATTTTTTGCAACAGCTTTTAGTTTGGTTTTTTATTCAATCAACAGTTCATTAAGATAAAATAAAACGGATGAATCTGAGGCATAGCGATGGCAATGGCCTATCTATAGCATACTCATTAGTTGTAGCTCTATTAGGTTTCATTTTCATCAAAAGTGCTAAGCTCCGTCTCCATTAACATCATTCATCTCCATCTCCATCAGCAGCACTCACCTACATCAATCGACGTGTCCTCTCAACATTCGTGCAACACTTTAGTATTTCTTTTGTTTCCTCGAGGAGCAGTACTTATTGCTCAACCCTCCACCATATTCAACCTACTCCCTCAAGCCCTCCGCATTCTTGCATAGCCATCTTCTTCAGTCTCTAATTCATAAGGTAATTTTGTTATAAATCTAAAGGAAAGGTATATTTATTTATGCATCATAGTTGTATAAATAAGTTTCTAGCATTTGTGTAATCATAGAAGGAAAAAAATATATATGAATATGAGTACTTGATCAGAAAAACACCTATTTGTTTATTATCTTCTGATGGACATCTTTCATTTATATCATTATCTGTCAAGCAATGAATAAATTTAGTTGTTTGGTAAAATATGATTTACTACATTTGTAGCAATATATTTTTTATAAATATCACATAAATTTTATGCAGACTTTTACTAAATAAATTACACTTTTCTTATGAGAAATTCTGGTTTAATTTTTTTGGCATCATCTCTTATCATGGATAGATATATGCCAAGTATATTATTTTGATTGTTTCTAAGTTGTGATCTCTATAAATAAGGTATTATAAAAAGGCATTTTGCATTAGTATGAATAAGTAATAAGAAACAAGTCTTTTTTGTTTCTATTATTTGATCTATCTGATATAAGGGTAAAAAAAAACTAATAAGAAAAATACACCAAAATATACATGCCTCGTTTGGTTGAACATTTCTTTTAAAGTGAAAATTTTTATTATTTAAAGATAGTCAAATTTTTCCATTAAATGGTAACTAAATTTTCAAACATTTATACTTTTAATTATTATGTATGAGAGGCGCGGCTGATTCTAAAAAGTGGAAGAAGGATCTAATTTAGAAGTACGATCCATATGCTCATTGCCATTTATGTATTTATCATGAGACAGATAAATGGAGGTATATTTTGAGCCAAGAAGCGCTTTATCGGTTCTTTTGGATCATCCAAAAGGAATAATATGACTAAATGCAAGAAGAATCCTTTAAATGTCAAATAAACAAAAGAGGAAAAAAAAAGAGACAAATGGGATCAAAGAAAATTTAGATAAGGTTTTAAGAGATAAAATCATGCACTCAACACATAATAGGATTGTGCGACCAAAATTGAGATGTATTAAGAGAAGTTGATTGAAAGTATATAGAGAAGTGTTAATAGATTTTTTTTTAAAAAGATCATCCATAATGAGGGTTTGGTTTATTTTGATCTTCATTCACTTTTATTGTTATTTGAGAAAGAGAATATGAAATTGTCTCAAAAGAAGAATACTAAAATTTTGAAGAGAGAAAAATCCTACTTGAATTAAAAATAAATTATATGAATGAAAACAAAGCTAAAGACTAACAATTCCCCCAGAAATTGTTTTATAAAACTTGAGAATTTATATAATTAAATTAATTTTTACACTAAAATAAAATTGTTTTAACGCAAACTTAATGTTTCTTAAATCTTACATCAAGCTGCTACACAATTTTTAATCTTTTAATATATCCTATGCATGATAAAAAATGTTAAAATATTCAATTTTCAGTTTACTTTTGATGATTGTCTTCAAATTAGATATGCACATTATACCTCTTTTTTATTTTATATCAAATTTTAAGTCAATTATTAAATATTCCATATTAAACAGTTGTTATTAAATATATCATTATATTTATTGAGAAGTATTGCTTGATGTAATTTACGTTTGATTAAATAAATGCCTGCCATACATATGATATATAAATTATGAGTGCTCAAGTTAATAAAAGCACGACATTACACTATAAAAACACCAATTTGAGGTTATTGCATTTATGGAGAAGGAAAATTTATAAACCCAATGCCAAATAGTTATGATAGGCCTAATGATGTTTAGCTAATTATAAAAACTTCAATTGTAAACTAATGGTCGCAATAATGAGCACTATAATTAAAATGATGAGGATAATCATGACTAGCAGCGATTAACAAGTAAAACTGCATTCAGAGTACTAAATCAAAAGAGAACCGTGCTAGAAAAACAACTTTAGAAAAATTTTGGCTTCTATAATCAAAATTGTTAAGGAGGTTCATCAATTATAAGAGCAACCAAACAATAAAGTTGCCTCAATATGTCAAAATAAACAGATGAAATGGGAAAAAAAGCTCCATTGACAACCAAGCATCAAAACCAAAAGAAACTAATTTTGGATTTCAGGGAAGGAGTTGAAATCTAAATTGAGGATCTGTTTGGGTCAGCTGCAGCTTATCCAAATAAGCAGTTTAACCTGGTAAGCTGCTGATCAGTAACTTATCCTGATAAGCTGACTGACTGTTTTGTTCGTGCGTTTGGAAAAAAGCTGATTTGCAGCTGCTTATGGATAAATGATCATTCTGCCCTTGATCTGGATAAGCTGTTTTGTTGTTTGATTTGTGCGTTTGGAAAATAGCCGATTCGCAGTTTTTTCTGGATAAATGACCAATAGCATGAAGAGCTCAATATAGGGCCACCATTTAGTGAATTGCAAATGCAAAAAGATGAAATACTAAGCAACTGTAGGAAGCAGCTAAACCAATTGCCATAAAGCAGCTAAACCAATTGGATTTCGTTGTTGGAACATATGAAACATTTCTAAACAAAAGAATTGCAAGAAAAAATCTAAACCAATGCCAGACCTTTGTTGTCAGAGCTTAACAAACCTACAGATCCCAATGCTCTACCTCACACAGGCGAATTATAACATAATCTAAACCATCAACGAAATCCAAACTATCGATAATGCTCAAAATCAGAGAATGATTCTCATAAAGAGAAATGAATCCACATTTTAAATTATTCTCAATAATTCAAACAAAGCATAGAGCACAAGCCAGAAAAGTTGTAAGGATGCAAATGTGTCAAGCATCCATGTGCAGAACTTAACAGATTCAAATTGAAGTTAAGAAGTAAAGTAAAAAACCTTGGATAGACATTGATTTGAATTTGTTGCAGTTCGAAAACAGTTAACATATTCAGAGCTTCATTCATGTTGTATTTAAATGGATTGACACCATAACAAAGTGAAAATAAGTAATCAATCACTGTAGACCAAATAAAAAAAAAGTTTTACATACACCAGCAATAGATTCCTCATGCAATAGATTCCAAAAAAGATCTACATTCCAACTATCACTATTGAAGAAATCAACCACTTATAAGCTTATCATTCTATGGGCACACTATCAAAGTAATCAGCAGGAGGTCCTTCTAAAGACTAGTTATCAAACAAATAACATAATTACTCATTATCTAACCTTTAGCATTTATTTCGAAGTACTGGAATCTAATTTATGAAAGGAAATAAGTGTAGGATGCACCTTAACACAATATTTGATCATCATATATATGTTCTAATTGCTTCATACCACTTTGAGATATATAACGTAATGGCGCCATCATATGCAAAAGACAATTTTGTTTTTTTTTACAAGCCGATGGTGTGGTAGTGCTTGGGTTAAGAAGGAAAAGATCAATTGGTGGATGTGAATATAATCACTATCGGTTAACATAGCTGCAACTAATCAAAGTGCACCATTCCTCTACTAAAAGGCCGGTGTGAAGCATTCTGGAGTCTCATCAAATCCAAAGAGCAATTCCAACAAATGAGCAAGTTGTAAAGATGCAAACGTGAATATTCAATTGTGCGTTAAAACTTGATTGATGAGGAGATTGGACAATTTATAAGGCACAGAAAGACAAAAATTCTTGCTACTTGCACTTGAAAAATATTCTACAATTAGGGTCTTGAAAGTTAGAGATGTCATAAAGCAAAAGTAAAGCTTAACAGAGAGACAAAAACCTCATTCAAGCAAATTGCAATAGAAACGAATTGCGCAAAACAGTAAAACAATAACGAAATCCAATCCATTGTGAATGCTCAAATCAGATAATGCCCGAAGCCATAGAACCAAAATAATGCTTAATAGAAAGCCAAGAAATGCATGAGGAAGAGTTCCATGGCATAGAGCCAAAAATACAAAAAAAGAACTCCAATCCATCGAAGAGGGATACTTACAGATATTATGTGAGATCGACGTAAGAAGAAGAGGAGACAAACTTATAAGATCGAAAGAGAGAAGCGAGAGCAGAGGGCAGAGGAGAGGAGACGGGTGCAAGATAGGGCAGAGGAGAGGAGACGGGTGCAAGATAGGGCAGAGAGGAACAGTTCGAGGGTAGCGGGGTCAAAATGGCAAGATCGAACGTGGGTCGTGGGGTCGATCCTGCAGCCGCGTTTACTTAAGAATAGAAAACATCGTTTCTACACCGCAGTCCAAACGTGGTCTCCAAACAGTGCGGCGACGTTTTCAAAACGCCGCCCGCACCTTTAATCCACCCCAAACGACACCCGAAATAAAACATGCACTGACGATGATCATCACATAAAAAACACTTAAAATAAAGCAACTCTTCATGCATTAAAAAACCAAAAAGACCACATAAATTTGAAGAAAAGCAAGATTAGAACAAATTCCATCAAGATTCTCTTCACAATCACAAAATACCTCCTAGCAAGAGATATTTCAAAGTAGTGAAGTAATAATAAGTCAGTTTCATTGGATCAGTCAATATTTTGGTTTGGGCTCAAGTTGAGCTCAGTCATCTGCTCTCTCTCTCTCTCTCTCATTTCAAAATGATTTTAACTGAATCAATACAGTAAGTGATTCATTTTTAACTCTGATCAAATCCATTTCAACCGACTGTCGACTAAAATTCGATCTCTTGATGACCAAGTTTCAAATCCCGAGCATAATTATCAACACTAGCAAGCAGCATTACCAGAAACTATCAAGAATGTTTGGTCATCTGAACTCAACACCTCCTAATAATTGCTCTATGCCGACGATCGATCCAAACTCCCGCTGAACAAAACTTAAGTGCCCGTTTGGGACAGCTTAAAAGTGCGACGGTGTTTTCAAAAACTCCGTTGCACTGTTTGTTTATCGTGTTTTGACAGCTTTTTCTAAAACCAAGTTTTACTATTTCAAATAACTTCGACTGTAGCACCCTACCCCCGTTCCGCATTCGCTAAGCCTCTTTTTACAGTACTGCCCTGGTCCTTCGCCCTAGCCGCTCCCATCTGCTCTCCAATCGCATTCGCCACAGTGCCTCCAGTCACCTCTCATTCGCCGATCTGCCCGCTCCCGTCGCCGATCTGCCTCCAGTCACCTCCCATTCGCCGATCTGCCCGCACGATTCGCCTTCCTTCTCCCATCTCTGTTCGACTTCCTTTATTTGATACGCTTTATCCATTTTTTTATTTGATAAGTATGAGGACGCTTGGATTGCGAGGGCCTTTTATTTCATAGCTATGCATCGAAGACAACTCTTCACCCACTGACTGGCTTTCTTTTTGTATGTGATGGGGGATGAAGATGAATTCAATTTCATAATCTGATCTTTCCCTGTTATTTGAATGCTTAAGTGGGAGTTTTTTTCTTTGCAATACCTTTAAAGAAAATAGTTTTATGATCTCTTTTAGTGGAGAAGAACCGTTCTTTTCTGGCTTTTTTTAGATCCTCTGGAAGCACGATAAATCCACTTCAAGTTATTTGGACTACAACCAATAATACTAGAGAAAATAATTCAGGTTGGTCTGTTTCTTCCTGTAATTGGAAGCGTCTGTGTTATTAACCTGTGGGATCAATTACTTGTATTGGTGCCTAGGTTGGTCTGTTTCTTCCTGTAATTGGAAGCGTCTGTGTTACATTACCGGCAGCATTTTCAAGTTACTTGTATTGGGGTTTGATGGATTTGGCTAGCATGACAAAGCGTTTATATTGTTGACTGTGTTGAAAAATGTACTAGGCCACTTGAAATGGGTTAAAACTAGTTGGTCAGGTTCTTCCTGTAATTGGAATAATGTAGAGAGGAGGCATTTACTGGTTATTTTTTTCTTCATTTAGATACAATCTTTATGCCTTCTCCCATATTTTTATCAGAATGTAATGCACGCTTGTCTTTTATTTTTGGGAAATTTACACACATCTGATAACTAAACTGTAATATTTACATACACAGCACCAAACCTTTGCATGAAAAAGTGTTTTCCACTTTTATAAAGTGGTAATGTGTGTAAATATGAAAGGAGAAATCTAAATACATAAGAATTGTGTGCTATGTATTTACACGCCCCTTTGTTTTTAGCGGTTTGCAAGTTTCACTTTTCTGGTATATGCCATGCTTATTTTGCAATCTTAGGTTATTAAAATATTATGCATTGGTATGTTAAAAATTTTACTAGCAGTTTTGTGTTTGTAACTATTTTAAAGTCCTATGAAAAAAGAGCTTGACTAATTTTAAAGTCATATGCAAGGACACTACAATATTGGTCGTTCTTGATAATTACTACAATATTCAATATCTCATCTAATTGTTGGTTGACGGTTTTTCTTATTAATAGCACTAATTTATGCTAGCTCGTTTATCTCACGTTTAAAATAAGTAAACCTAGAGAGGTTGGATCATCAGTCATATGGGATAGAGAGTCTACTGTTATATTTTGTGATTTATGTATAAAGGAGATCGAATTGGGCAACAGACCAAACACCTATTTAAATAAAGAAGGTTGGCAGAATCTTGTGAGTAAATTCAAAGAACAAACCAGAAGGGATTACGATTGAACGAAACTCAAAACAAGTGGGATCAACTAAAAAAGAATTAGAAAATTTGGAAAGAACTCAAAATGGGATCAACGGGGTTGGGTTGAGATCCATTAAAGCGTACAATTGATGCACCAGAGGAGTGGTAGACTGAGAAGTTAGAGGTAAACGCATACATAATATTACTAAATGCATAAAATTTGTTATTGAAATGATATTGCTAATAAAATTTATATTATATTACAGGTAATTCCTGCAGAAAAAAATTCAAATTTAGCGGTATTGATCCAATTTTAGAGGAGAAGTTGGACGACATGTTCTCTGGGGTTGTCGCAACTGGATCTCATGCCTTCACCCTAAATGATCAGGGCTTCGTTGGCTTCCCATATGAAATGGAAACTGAGCATATAGGTGACTCAGGAGAAGGTCCAAGCCTAATCCCCACAGATGTCCAATCGAGTGGCGCGACAAAGCGTCCCAGAGTTCAAAACAAGAAAGAAGGTGGTGCATTCGTCAGAGAAACAATAGAGTCATTGTTTGAAACCTGCAAAAGCAAGTTTGCATCATACACAATTAGAGAGTCCATTCAGCTCCTAAATACATATCTCGGTGTTAAGAAAGACAGAGTTATGTATTTAAAGTATGCGAAGCTACTGGGAAACGCATCTCGCAGGCAGTTTTTTGTGAATTTGGACCCAGAATTACGACTCAATTACTTGCGCTCTTTCATGAAAGATTGACTACTTATGACATTATTTTTTGTTTATTATCGATATTTGTAATATTTATCTGATAGACTATTTACTGTTCTTCTTGTATGCACTTTTAGACATTTTTGTATGCACTTTCAGATGTTTTGGATTTTTTCTTTCCCATTCCACAATGTCATCATCTATGCATTGATGTACCGAAGTTATTTTTTAATCATGTTTATGAAGAAATAATTTTGTAGATTTTGTAGAATGAATGACGAACAAATTAACCGCAATCGAAAAGTCGCTCTGATCCTTACCCTGCTTTACTGTTACTACTGTACATATGTTGATCGAACCCCTTGTATGACGTCGAGTTATATTGGAGATAGATGGGTCGGTGAGTTATTACGGGATCACCCGACATGTTTTGCCAACATGTTCCGTATGACGAAAGAGATATTTCTAGATCTGATCAATGAACTTCAGATCCATCATGGTTAGCACGGCTCATCAAGAACGACGTCAAGGGAGGTATTGGCAGTTACTTTATACATCTTATCCCAAAATCAATCAATTAGAGGAGCTATGGAACGATTTCAACATTCCTCGGATGACCCATGTCTTTAGGTGCAACCGCTGCTCTAATGAGGCAAATGTTGCGAAATAGTTATATGTAATTATAACTTTTGGATGAGTTAGTAGTTGGCATTTGAAATAAATTTCTTTTTTCTTTTTTGCATATGGTGTTTGATATGTAAATTCATGGAATTGAGGGATCTGTATATTGTTATTCATTGTGGTGTGCACACCATTGGGGTTAGCAACTCCCATTTAGGTGAGATGGTTGTCTCCTTCTATCCACTTATCTCCCTCTCTCTCTCCCCCTATCTCCTTGTTTCATAGAGATATTTATAAGCTTCATTTGAAGCTATATCTGGCACACAAATTTCCACATGCTTCGTTTGATGAACATTGTGCTTTCACAGCTTGCTTATTTGCATGAATGATTAGGTGAAGCATGGATCTATCCTTGTTCAGGTGAAGCATGGATTTAAACTTGTCCAGGTGAACCATGAATTTAAACGTGTTCAGGTGAAACATGGATTTAAACTTGTTCAATAGTCATGTGCTGGATCAATTTTGGCTAAAACTGGTATGGTTGAGCGTATTGCTTTCACAATTAGAAAAAAATATATTTGTATATAAAATAAACACAAAAATGAGTTGCTGCATAATCATTTCTGGGCAAATGAGGACTCTAATTGTATTGTCTTCCCTCTATACAGAATATGAAGTGCTTGTGTGTTGTTTATTCCTATGATTGTAGCTGATTGGAATTCGATATGCAATGTTGTTTATTTATTCTTATACTTTTAGTATTATTACTAACTACTTCAATGTGGCTTATAAGTTCGAAATTATACTTCAATGTTCCTCCACAGGCCTCAATGGTTTGTTTCATTTCTTAGATTTATTTTATTTTCTAACCTGACAACTGTGAAGCAGCTTGAATGACCACAGAACTTTATTGTCGGCAACTACTGAGTCCATAATTTGATATGTACATTGTCTTTATTTCATCTATTTTTTGACTGAAGCAATCTATTTTTAATAACTGCAGGATGATGAGTTCCAGATATTCAGGAAAATTCGGGCAAGTGATGTCTTGGTGCGAGTGTCGTCATTGCTTACTTACGTCGTACGAAGAACGTAGTCATGGACGACAGTTCTATTGTTGCCCAAGATGGAAGCAAAGACTGGAGGACTGCAAGTTTTCTAGGTGGGCAGACACCCCTTCGGATTCAACTTTCTCCCAATTTGACAACGTTACACGAGGTTCCACGTTATCACAATTGGAGAGCATCACTTCTGGTTCGAGTGTTTTTGAACCGCATAATGTTGTTGGGCGATCGATCGTGCAACAACAGAACAACTGTTCTCATGAGATGTTATTATTGCATTTTAAATTGAACGTTATAATCCTTTTACTAGTTGTAGTTGTAATATGTATTTGGGTTTTAATTGGGTATCTTAAAATTTTTGTTGAGTAAAGAGCGCATCAAAATTATGAACTGTTATGTTATTATTTTGTTTTGACTTATCTAATGTCTAATGCAAATGCTTACTGATTTGATATTTATTGGTGTCACATAGCATTATGAAATTATTTGGTTTCAGTAGCATTCGTCAACTGTTCATTATTGATTTTTGTAGCATTACGCAAATGCCTTTAATAAATATTGGATAAGATTTACATACATATCTCCATTATTATGTATTTACATATCTTGCACCTAAACTTCAATTTAAATTAATTTTAAAATTTGTATAAAATGTAAATTATTAATTAAAAGTTATGGTAAACATAATTTAAGAATAAATTTTTATAAATTTATGTTAAGATAAATTATAACGTATAAATTTGAAAAATATATCTTTTGTTAAAATAAGATTTTATATTTTAAAATAATCCTTTTTAAAGTTAAAATAAGATTTTAAATGTTAATGAAATTTTATTAATCTTAGAGGAGCATAAATTGTTATTTTTCTACAAACAGCTACAAATAAGTTGTTTTCGAAATCAAACGATAAGCAGATAAACTCAAAGCGAAAATTCAAATCGAATATTGATTAGCGATTTTCAATCGGATGACGTATGAGATCGATGGCATTATGTATCGACTGATTAGACAGATACCGCGTATGAAGTCTCAGACGACTACTTGAGGAAAAGGGATAGGGAGAGATACAACGATAAACATGTCGTATAATGGCGGCTCTCAACCAGACGCAATTGCTATACCTCCACGAGTGAGGGATCGACGGTCGCATACTCTCGCTGGAAAACGTACACGTAGTTGGCTGGCGGCGAGTCTTCTGAAAAGGAGACCATTTTCTCCGGCGTTTCCTTGAGGCGATTTGAAGCAGCGATCAGCATCGGATGTTCGAGTAGAAAGGGTAAGATCTCGTTGCCCTAATCAGGAAAGAAAAGAAAATGGCCGAATTGAGGCGGGTAAGGTGAATCGTTTCTTGATTAAACGTAAAAAAACGAAAGAGAATAACCTTAGATGAGGTCTCGGAGTTGGTGAGAGGAAGGTCTTCGACGTAAATCATGGTTGTCTCGCCGGCGGCGGAGACGATGGCTGCGCAGCTTGGTGAAGTGACCGTCGAGTACTCCTGCTGATTAGGTGTGGGATAGTGTTATTTTTAACTGTTGTTGCTGTGGTTGTAAAATAATATTATTTATATTTATGAAAATTTTCAAAATAATTTACATACACGCCCCTTAAATTTTATTTATTTACACATCCATACCTAAACAATAAGAGACAATTACATGCATAGTGCTCTAGTATATCTATTTATAAATCTAGCACCTTCCTACGTCCATTTTTCAAGTTCTCGCTCAAATATCAAATTTCACGATAAAATCTCAAGTCATATTTTTTATTTTTATCAAATTCTGAATGATTTGATCGTGCCACGTATAAATTAACTGGGTTCGGTTTTGTTTATGCTTTGAAGTGAAGTAAATTATTTTTAATGTCTTAAAAATATATTATTTTTAGTTTTTATTAAATATTAAAGAAAGTGATTTATGTGATGTGTAGGTTATTTGGTGGAGTATTGATATGATCGTGAGGCAATGATAATGATGGTTGATCAGTTTCAAGTGGAGGCGGCATTTGGCGATGGTTAGAAGCTTGCGACAAATGATGACTTGACGAAGGTAGTTAATGGATGGTGTGGTGATTACTTTTAGGGTCATTTACATATATATATATATATATATGTCATCAACAAATTCTCATTGTTCGGCATGAATCTCAAAGCTTGACATAGATCTCAATACAATATTTTGAGTAAAAATATTCAAACTACGGTAAAGAATCATCGAGAAGTCTAATCTCAATAAATTTACAGTCAAACTGACTGGTTTGATAAGACGGACTCAATTGTAGCAATATTGATCCAGTCTGAACTAAATTGAGTCATAATCAAGCCATGAAACTGTGTTAGGAAGTCTTTCAGACACATTTGAAACGTTAAACGGATGTCGAGTCCGATTAGTTCATAGTTAAATCGAGCGTCTCAGCAAGTTCAATTCAACGAGTCCAAAATCACTCAATTCTTATATCATTAAGGCACTCAAATGTTCATTAAATGTCGTCTGATCGAAGAAAACTCTCTAAACCATCCGATCAAAGTGGGCTATATTCCAGCGTTAATTGCACTCATACCAATATAAATAATGCTCCACCCCTCTCATGGGGGAGGGGGGGTTAGTTTAAGGCATGAAAGAGAACTTGAAGCTTTGAGGAGCCGAAGTTCAACATCACTCCTACCATCATAGATCATCGTCGACCGCCATTAACCACCGCCAACTGCCATTGATCCCCGTTGACCGCCATCAATCACCGCTGATCACTTTCAGCCACCATCGACCGTCGTTGCCCTCCATCGATCACTATCGACTGCCGTTGACCGCCACCTGCTTGCCTCCACCAATCACCATCAGCCGACGCCCACTTCTTACTGTAATTTCATTCGTGCACTGATGTAGTAACTCTGAAGAATGTTTAACCTCTTCCCACGTGTCGGACGAGGGACTGTACGAGTAATATCTAGTTTATAGTGGATTTCTTTAATTAGGCTAGACCCTGTGGTTTTTCTCATTTATTGGTTTTCCACGTAAAAGCTTCTGGTGTCTTTGCTAGTTTATTTTTTTCTTCTGAGTGTATGTTGAATCTTCATAACACGCTAAGACAATAATCTACTACGTTACTGTCATAATTTTCTTGCACGTATTATATACATACTTATAATTTCCAAATTATTTACTCATGTAACACATAAATTATATTTTCTTATATTTATACAATCTAAATCTTTCATATTACATCAATTTTTTAAAAGTGAAATACATATTTTCATGAATAGGTAAGGTATCGTGCCTGTGAAAATTAAATGATTCAGCTCATTCTTTTCAACACTCTGCTCTTCTTCTAGCTCAAGGTCTAAGCTCCCTCTGAAGAGGAGATAAGATTTTATTTACAGAGTCTACAAGGGACCTCCCTATAAATAAGAAAGGAATCCAGACCATTATGTCCAACGATCTAGAGAGGTTCTTTCGATCTTGAACTCATTGGATTTGTCTTATCAAGACATTTGATTTGACTATTAATTTATCAGATTTGAAATCTATTTGACTTTCTAATTAAACAATATTTTTGTGGTAGGATAATATATATATATATATATATATATATATATATATATATATATATATATATATATATTTATTTATATATATATATATTGCTAATACGTTTGGTCTAATTCTTCTATTGGACCTTTCGATTGATAGTTGTAATAGGTTTATTGTACTGATAAATTCAACATTTTGTGCATATATTTTATTATTTAAAAAAAATATTCATTTTATTGCCTTAAAAAAACTATTATTTATTTTTAAGTCCCAAATTCGTTGCATTTTATAATATTGAAATAAATAATTTCTATAAATGCACTTAACAGGTACAATTAATTCAACATTAATAAAAAATATAATAATAAAATTAAAATGTGACAAAAATAATGTCAATCCAATCATGACAACAGCTTTATTCCATATTAGAAAACTTCAATGCACGTAGCAAAGGACGAGAATATTGTGTATTACAGACAATATTGTTGTACACTATTGTATAACATGTATATAACAGAAAAATATTGTATCAGGATTCTAATCAGAGTCAGTCACGTGTACATCCAAACATCATTAATAAAAAAGATAGATTAATATATAGGAGTCTATCTGTACACGTGACAGACCCTAATTAGAACGGTATACAATTATGAAATCTGAATTCAAATCGGAACTCTGCAAATAATAATTTTTCTAACAAAATGTGATATTGTATAATGAACTTAACTATAATTTTTACACAAATTCAAATAAATATTAAAAAAAAAACCAATAATATTATATTATATAAAAAAAACAAACAAGCTCTTATTGTCATGTCAGTAAAATATAAAACATCAATCCTCAAAGCCTTAAAGACAAATCCAACCCACAGTCAGCAGAACCCAAACTGAGCTCCAGATTCACAGAGCTTTCCTGCACATCATCCATGGCTGCCTTCTCCTGTTCCTCCAAGCAACCCATTCACCTGAACTTGACCCGCATGCTGCTTTCTCATCTTCTCTATCTCCTTCCTGTGCGCAGTCTGATGGCCTCCCAATGCCTGCAACGTTGAATAAACCTTACTGCAGTAGGAACAGACATGCCCTGCATTTGAGTTTAATGTTGAGGAACAGTGATCAGTTAGTTGATAAGATGTTCCTCTCATTTTGTGAAGAAGACAGAGAAGTGGCAATGGAGGAAATATGGAGTTTTGGAGAGAGAAAGGAGATATTTGGAAGGGAATAAAGATGAGAGAGAAGTGAGGAGGAGGTATTTGGAAGGGGAGAAGGAGAGTTGTTCAGTGGTTTTTGTTTGATTTATGAGGAGGAGATGAATGTGGCCCTTTTATGCATTTATCTTTGGGTGGAAGGTCTTCGGAATGTTAATTGAATTAATTTGGAGCAATGTGCATGAATTTGGTCTGTTTTTATTGAAATAATAATTCCAACTAATTTAGCAATATATATATATATATATATATATATATATATATATATATATATATATATATATATATATATATATATATATATATATATGAAGTACACGAGAGAGAGAGAGAGAGAGAGAGAGAGAGAGGGGGGGGGGATGAGAGAGTAAGAATATAATATCATTATTGTACAATCTTTCCTGACTTTTCTTTCTAAACTCGTGTATTATGTTTAATTTGAGTAAGAAAATGTGTTGCCTATTGTTTAATTTAGCCTATTTCTGGCGGTTCAAAGCCATCAGTTAATTTTATAAAACAATCGGTTAATAAATTTTCGACAGCTTTACGACAGATGATTGAGTGTAAGTAAATTGTTTGTCGGTAATTAGATAAGCAATGTATTTACTAATGAGTTTTTATCTCTTGATGGTTTACCAACGGACTATGGTTGTCATTGTAAAATGAAAAAAAAAAATATCGGTATGTCAGCAGTATCTGTTAGTACTCATAACCAATGAAACAAAAACCGCGGGACTAGGAAGACAGTGACTATTGGTAATAAATTGATAAATCATCGGTATTAACCAATGGTTTTAGTCATTAGTGAACTGGGACATAAGATGAAATAAGCAATTGTTCGTGGGTTTATAAGCCGTCCATTCGAGCCATCGGTCCATTGATAGGTCGTTTAGGGATTGTTGATCCAATGATAGGCCTTCAGTATACTAATCGACAAATATTATCCGTTCGATTACATGATAGAGCTGCCATAATTTCAATTGAAAGTTGTTGGAAAACTGTTAAACCATAAAAATAATAACAATCATTCTTTATCATTTTAATTTCCACATTTTTAATCGTAAAATGTGATATAACCCACAATACAATTTACCAATTCAAGCATTTATAAAACTAAAATAACAGTAATGAATAAAGAAATGAAACATTGAAATAAAAAAAATATTGAACCAACCTAAAATAATATATGTATAGAAAAATAAGCTATTTACTCAAACTGTTTCAGATAAGCTTATATAAATAAATAATAAAAAAAATCCTCCTCAATCTCTTTATCATCATTCTCCTCAAAGTCATCTACTGTCGACTGATTACCTCTCACCTCTACCCAATGTTGGAACTCATCTAACACCAATTTCATTTTCAGCTCCATCTCATGTTAGAAATTATCTTTAAATTTTCCAAATAGATTTTGATCAAATCAAAATCTCTTAGGAAATTGCCACGAGAATCTTTCGTTCACGTTCAAATTAATAAAAAATGAATCGATACAATAACGGAAGCGTACTCGAATCCATTTGATCTATTGCAAGCGATGATCTTCCAATCTGCGGATTTTCCGGAGTTTTCCTTAGCTTCTCTCGTTGATGGGGAACCGAGAGAGTTTAGAAGTATGCGGATCGGGGACCATTACCTCGTATTTATTATAACCAGCTAAGTGGTTACTAAAAGGATTGCTTAATTCGATTCGCCCCTCATTGAATTGGAATTTGCTCTTATGGTATCCACACTTATAATTTCATGACAAATGTGCCTAAAGTCATAAATTTTATTAATTAATTAGACCACAATAATTTTGACTTGTTAAATAATGACCCAACACATTTATTAATTACATTGTAGTCCCATAAATTATCCAACAATCTCCCACTGGACTATATATGTAAAAATAAATGTGTCAACCTTAGAGCGCTCAAAAATTTGTTGTCATTATTATAAAGACACATTACTGATACGATCCATTAATCGTATCGATATAGGATCGAAACGATCTTCATTGTATTTGTCACAACTAAACCCATCGATAGTCACATATATTAATATAATCAAATGACATAGATCAATCATGAATGTGTGAAATGAAAATTACATGCGAAGGTGGTCGGTTCATGTCGATTTTCAACTGGTCCTACTTTACTTAAGTGAGATCGAACTTTAATTATACTGAGTGTCTTGAGCTGAATAAAATACCATATTTCGATCGGAAAATATCCAAATATGTTTTGTACATAAAATAAAACATATAACTAAAAACACAAGCTAACAAACTCCATTGAATCTAAATTTTCTCAAACTCTATAACACCCATATGAGTAGTATGCTCATGAAAGACCACAGGTATCGGACCCTTTGTAAGAGGGTCCGTGATCATGGAGTTTGTTCCGATATGCTCTATCGCAAATCTGTCCACTCTGTATTCTTTCCTTCACAACAAGAAATTTGATGTCGATATGCTTTGACTTGGATGAACTCCTGTTGTTATTGGAATACAATACAAGCGATTTATTGTCACAAAATAACTTTAGAGGTCTTTCGATTCCTTCCATAATGCGCGAGCTAGTGACAAAATTTCTCGGCCATATGCCATGGTTGGATGCCTCATAACATGCTTATATACTCTGCTTGCCATAGTGGATGAAGCTATTAGTGTTTGTTTTGCACTTCTCCAGGGATATAGCTCCACCACTTAACAAAAATATAGCATCGATGTGGATCTTCTGTCGTCTTGGCATCCGACAAAATCGGAGTCGAATACCCGATGATCTCCAAATGATCCGATCTCCTATATGTAAGCATGTAATCTTTTGTTCTCCTTAAGTACCTCGTAACCCTTTTGTCGCTTTCCGATGATCCATTCCTAGGTTACTTAAGTATCTTCCTAAAACTCCAACGATGTACGCGATATGCGGCCGCGTACAAACTTGAGCATACATAAGACTCCCTATTCGTTGAAGCATAGGGAATCTTTGCATTTCTCGAATCTCGAGGTTTCCTTTTGGGCACTCGATTGAGACTTGAACTTGTCTCCTTTAGCGACGAGGGTGTCGATTAGTCTACGATTCCGCATGCCATATCTTTTAAGCACTTTATCGATATAGCCTCTTTGTGATAATCCAAGAATACACTGAGAACGATCTCGGTGAATTTGAATTCTAAAACAAATGAGGCATCACCAAGATCTTTCATCTCAAAATTATTTGATAGAAATCTTTTGGTTTCCATGACATGTCTACATATCATTTGTGGCGAAGCGATATGTCATCCACATACAAAATCGAGAAAAATATGTTTTATCCCATTGAATTTATGATACACACAATCATCAATCGCATTCATTTCAAAACCAAATGATAGAATCACTTGATGAAATTTGTGATACCATTGACGGGAAGCTTGTTTGAGCCCATAAATGGATTTTGTCGATTCTGCAAACCATATTCTTTGGATCTCCTATTACAAAGTTTTACGGTTGCACCATATAGATCGTTTCATCGATGTCTCCATTGAGAAATGCGGTCTTGACATCCATTTGATGTAGCTCCGTATCATAATGAGCAACAAGTGCCATGATTACTCTAAAAGAGTCCTTTGTTGAAAGCTTGGAGAAAAGGTCTCTTTATAGTCGATCCCTTCCTTTTGAGTAAAGCCTTTAGCTACAAGACGAGCTTTATGTCTTTCCACATTGCCTTTTGAATCCCTTTTAGTTTTAAAAATCCATTTACAACCAATGGGTTTCTTTCCTTCAGCGATGGAACAAGTTCCCAAACTTTATTGTCTTGCATAGACTTATACTCCTCATTCATTGCTTTGATCCATTTTTCGAATTGGAACTTTGCATAGCTTGATGAAAGTTGATAGGATCATCTTCCATCATACTAATATTTTCCTCATGTTCTCGAAGAAATATAATATAATCATACGAAATAGCATTTCTTCTTTCCCTAGTGGATCGTCGCAAAAGCACTTGCTCTTGAACTTGTTCTTGAGGTTGTTGAATTTGTTCCTCGAGGGTTCTTGATTTGCGACTTGATCGATGTCGGAGTAAGATCCCGATCATTATCGAAAGCGATTACGAGGAATAGGAACCAATTCCTCTTCAACAAGTGTAGTATGGTCCGATTCCTCCTCAAGACAAAGTCTCTAACCTGATTTCTCCCCCAAATTCAATATCCTCGAAGAACACCTGCGGTTCCGTCTCGAAAATTATCTTTAATTTGGGATCATAAAACTTGAAACCCACTAGATCGCCTCGAATAACCAACAAAGTAGCTCGCTTCTTGTTTTAGGGTCTAACTTTTTCTCGAAGTGGCTTGTAAGGCCTTGCCTCGGTAGGCGACCCCGAACATGAAAATGCTTTAAGCTAGGTTTTCACCTCGTCCAAAGCTCATAAGGTGTAATTGCGAAATTGCTTTAGTTGGTACTCTATTTAGAATGTAAGGCTGCTTGTCTTGAGTGCTTCTCCTCGAGTGAATTTGGTAAGGTAGAATGATTGATCATACTTCTTACCATGTCTTTAAGAGTGCGATTTCGTCTTTCAACTACACCATTCATGCTAGGTGAACCCGGCATAGTGTATTGTGGGACAATTCCACACTCCTCAGGAATTTAGCAAATGGTCCGGACGTTGTTCACTCGAACCGTCATATATACCGTAGTATTCACCACCGCGATCAGATTTGACTTTCTTTATTCTTTTGCTTAGTTGATTTTCAACTTCGACCTTATAAGATTTGAACACGTCCAATACTTGGGACTTCTCATTAATAAGAAATAGGTATGCATATCTTGAATAATCATCATGAATGATACAAAATATTGTTGACCATTCCAAAAGTTCGTAGAAAATGGTCCACGAACATCCGTATGTATCGATTCTAAGACTTCGTAGCTCTATATGCACCTAATTTCTTCCTTTTGGTCTGTTTTCCCTTAATGCATTCAATACGGACATCGAAGTCCGTAAAATCAATGAAATTTAGAATTCCATCGACACCAAGTCTTTTAACTCTATTTCTAGAGATGTGACCTAAACGCTTAGTGCCATAATGCTCTCGAATTTTCATTATTAATTTTTCGCTTAGTACCTCGTGATTCCACATTCAAAGTTTCATTATAAGAAGCAACGAGTATCAAGCAAATAAAGATTGTCATATACCACGAGAGAACCGGTTCAACAATATTGGAATTAATAGATAAGTCGAAACAACTTGTTTTGAAATGAACAACGATAACCTAATTTGTCCAAACAACAAACGAAACCAAATTCCGTCTAAATGACGGTACAACAAAAGTATCTATCAAATCCGAATAAGTAACCGGTACATAATAACAATCTAAAATGCCCGATTGCTTCCACTTCTACCGATTTTCCATCTCCCGCATAAATGCATCTTTCGGCATCATTTGGTTTTCGGTAGCTCGAGCGATCCTGCATTGAAACACTTATGTTAGTAGTAGCACGCAGTCTAACCACCAAGTGTTTCTAGAGTGCAAGCCAAATTTACCTCGGAACGGACAAAGTTAGAAATGTACCTTTCTTTACACGCCAAACATGATATTTAGCACATTCCTTCTTCGATGTCCTTCTTTGTTGCAAAAGAAACAAGCGATATTTTACGAATTTTGAGCTTTATTTTGTTTCTTTTGAGAAGGACCCTTACTCTTAAGTGACTTCATTCTTTCTTTTAGAGCCCCTTTCCTTAGAGGTGTTTACCGGATGAGCACTTTCGGTCTTTCCTTGCTTGACCTTTCTTCCTCTTGCACACAATGAGAAATAAGCTCATTAAGAGTCCATTTCTCCTTTTGCATATTATAGTCGACTGAGAAATTGACCAAGCTCATGGAGGAAGAGAAATAAGAACTAAATGCACGAGTAAGTCATCCGTCGACTCGAGATTTAGTTTCTTTAATTTTGAAGCGATATTAGACATCTCCATGATGTACTCCCTTATATTTTCTTTGCCTCCGAACTTCATTGAAATCGGTTCTTTAAAAGAATACCGAGTTTCGAGCCTTATCGCTCTTTGCGAAAGCGTTTCTCGATTTCGACGAGAAAATTGCGGCATCGAGTGATCTCGGTAGACACCGCACCTCTAAAGGCCTCGGGTATGTCGCGATTTATGATCATTAGACTCGAGCGATTAGAACGGTCCCACTTCTCGAAGTTCCTCCTATCCTCGGAGGAACTTGCATCCGTAAGAGGAGCGGGCTTTTCTATTCTTAATGCTTAGATCTAGATCCAGTGCGGCAAGAACAATGAGAATGTTCTCTTTCAATCCTTAAAAGCTATCACCGCTTAAGGATTGGGAACCGAATTGAGATTAGCGGATACATTAGCAACAATTGAAAAATGAACAAAAGATTTAATTAATAAAATGTTTAAATTCGATTAATGGTAAATCTCGTCTCGAGATACCTAATGCGACATTAATATTAAGTCTTTGGACGGTAACATTAACTTCTTAGTGGTAATCTTGTTGTAATGATCAAACATTAACGATAACGTATATCAAGTAATAAATCTACTTTTGGATCGATTTATTACTCATATATTGTTCCTTATAATTGTTACGTGTTTATCAACACGAGTGTGTATGCGTTTCGTGCAGTATTAATTTTCTTTTGGGCAATTAATACTTTGCATATACACACAACATCCATCGTTACGTCATGAACTATCTACACATGAGAAGTCACTTTGCAACATCATGCTTCAATAAGTTCATTAAAAATGATGGACGATTTTAAAATACCATTTATTCGAATTTAATTTAAACTTTAATTTAATTTTATAAAATCTTATATTTATAAATAATGGAATTTAATTTATAAGCGCTAAAGCATGATTCTACAAAACAAAATTATTGATTTTATAAAATTAATCAATCACTAAACTTTACAATTAATTTACTCATTTTAAAATGAGTAACTTAATTAACTTAAATTTTAATTTACTCATTAACTAATAAAATCAAGAAAATCAATTTAAAACTAAATAAAATAGAATAAAATAAAATAAAATAAAAATTGATTTTATTTTATTTTATTTTCCGATTTTTTTTATTTTTCCGCGAACCGGGTCCGCGGAGCCGGTCCGTGAACCGGTTCCGTGGACCGGGTCCACGGAATGGTCCGTGGACCTGGTCCACGGACCGGTTCGCGGGCCGGTTCCGCGAGCCGTCGCGGCGGTCGCGCGCGAGACGAGTTCGCGGTCTCGCGAGCCGAGCGCGCCGCCGCGCGCCGCCTCCGGCGCCGGCTCCGGCGCCCCGTCCGGCGCCGCTCCGGCTGCGCCCTCCTCCGGCGCCGCTCAGGCGGTGCCTCCCTCCGGCGCCGATTTCGGCGCCATTTCTAGCGGCTCCTTTCGCCGCTCGTTTCGATTTTCGCCGGATTTTACTGCCGTCGGAGGACGCGCCACCGCACCCACCGACGTCGCAGTCCCGCTGCGGCATTCCTTTCTCCGTAGTCCCGCCGCCGCAACCTTTTGCGGGCGAATCCTTCGCGGGTAAAGGCGAACGAAAGGGATAAAAAAAAAACACGAAAGAGGAGGAAAATCTCAACAAGAACATGAACGGGAGGCTCTGATACCAATTGTTAGAAATTATCTTTAAATTTTCCAAATAGATTTTGATCGAATCAAAATCTCTTAGGAAATTGCCACGAGAATCTTTCGTTCACGTTCAAATTAATAAAAAATGAATCGATACAATAGCGGAAGCGTACCGAATCCATTTGATCTATTACGAGCAATGATCTTCCAATCTGCAGATTTTCCGGAGTTTTCCTTAGTTTCTCTCGTTGATGGGGAACCGGAGAGTTTAGAAGTATGCGGATCGGGGACCATTACCCTGTATTTATTATGATAGCCGAGTGGTTACAAAAGGATTGCTTAATTCCAGTCGCTACCTCATTAAATTGGAATTTGCTCTTATGGTATCCACACTTATAATTTCATGACAAATGTGCCTAAAGTCATAAATTTTATTAATTAATTAGACCACAATAATTTTGACTTGTTAAATAATGACCCAACACATTTATTAATTACATTGTAGTCCCATAAATTATCCAACATCTCAGACCTTGGGCAGAAATTGTGGTCCCAAGGTCTGAAGTAAACGAGACAACCTGCTTATGAACCTCCTCCTAGGCAGTAGAACTGGATGCCACAAATGCGCTGGATGTGGGATGAGTGTCGTAGGCCGGCACCCAATACCATAACCCGTAAACACTCCTTTCTTCTTACCTCCGGCAGCCTTCCTCCACAAGTGATACTCAAATGGATCATGAACTAGGATCATAATACCGCGCAACTGCTGGGTTCGACTATCATTCAGCATTTAGACGGTCACCAACAAAAAATTGGATAATAAAAGTTGGAGGCTAAATAAAGTCCAACATTTATTTTAATTGTATACAAGTTACACTTGTGAATTACCTGAGCGCCTGGGATTTGCTGTCAATCTGGGCCTGGTCCATTCATTGCTTATGGGGTGTGTGTGTGTGTGTGTAATTTAAGCTATAATAATATTTAATGCAAAAAATTAACTCTTACCGGCCTCCTCTTATACTCTGTATGAAGAAGCGCCTCACCATTATGCTTGGAAGCCCCTGTCTCCGAAGTCTGAGCATTGATTCTACTCAGCCTACTTAGAGCTTGTTTGGGGCAACTTATTTGGTGCGGTGGTGTTTTGAAAACGAACCAGACATATTTGGGTAAACTGCATTTTGGCAGCTTATGTGTTTTCAAAACGGTAAAAATAATGTTTTCACACCGCATCTATCTAAATGTGGTAGCAGCTTTCTGGCTGCGGTCTGGTCATTCTAAATAAAAAATAAAAATTTGTAATAACCACCGCACCTAGCGTATTAGCATATTATTTTTAACCACCTTATCAATAAATTATTCAATAAGTTCCTGCAGCCCCAAACATGCCCTTACTCTTTTTCTAACACTCCAGAGAATCGCAGACCCTGAGCAGTAACCTAAACACCTACTCACTAAGACATAAGGGAACTGACATGCTTTCATACGTCGCCAAACATGCTGAGAAGGTGACTACTTTCCTTGCACTCAAATTTCCTCTGAATGTGGGCCTCATGCTTAGGGCGTCAGAAGAACTGTTTTCGCAACATCAAAATAATATTAATAATAAAAGATTGATAAACATTTATAAATAACTTTAGTGTTTGACATATATGTACCCTAAACTCCTGAAATCACATATCCTGAATGGACATCTGGATCTCCTTCCACTATAAGTATGGAGAGTCATAGTTGCTTCAATGATGTTCCGAATGACATGAGTGGCCTTTGTGGGGGGATAAAACCTAAAAAGTAACATATAATTATTTTTTTGTTAAATCAGAAAAAATATAAAGCATAAACAAAAAAAATTACGTTTGCCCAACAGGCTCGAGCAAGTAGTTGCTGATATTGCTACTCGGCGCCTCTCACTCAGTAGGAACAACATGGCCCTGTGCTGAAGCAGATGACACCGCAGGCTTAACTGGTGGTGGTGCTCGTGTGGTAGGACTGGGGGTGTCATCGTGTTCTATGGTGAAGCTGATGACATTTGGGTAAAAGCATATCAAGGTGAGTCCAAAACAATAATAGCCATAGAGGAGAGTGAAAGAGTAGTGCCTGACCCCAGAGTCCCTCGACCGCCTCGACTGATCTTTGCCTTGATTGACGACCACCTTCTTCTATCGATATTGTCCTATGTCATGCCCCCTAGGAGGTGGATCAACCACCCCTCTCCTCCACAAAAACTACCATCTACAATAAGGAAAGAAAACTTAATTAGTGCATATAATTGAAAAAAAACTAGAAAAAGTAAATACACAAATCTGCATCGTAGACCCAAGACAAAAATGAAAAGTACAATATGCAAACTACTAATACTACAAACACAAATCTGCACAGTAAATGAAAGGCGAAAAATGAAAAAACACAAAACCACGTAGTCAACAGAAAATAAAATTGTAAAGTGCAATCTACAAACTATTGAAATTGAAAGCATAAAACTATACAGTCCACAAAATACAAAAATGTAAAGTACAATCAACAAACTATTGAAATTGAAATCACATAAACATGCAATCAATATAAGATGAAAATAAAAAATCAAATATACAAATTGCTGAAATTGAAAACACCTGATCACACGGTAATAGAAGACAAAAATACAATCTCCAATCAACAATATTGATAGTAACTTACACATCTTAGCCACATCATCTAATGAGTGACTAGATTATGTAGTTAAAATTTCTTCATCCAAAGCATGTCCAGAATCATACTAATCATTTGAAAGAATTAAGCTCAAAGGGATAGGACTCATAGTTTGATGACAATGTCATACAAAGCTTAAACAAAGCGATTTAGCCCATCCAGGGCGGGAGGTTTACCTAAAGGATTGAGTTTTTGGTAGTCGTTGAAGAGTTTGAAATTAATTGGTATTGATGGGACTGAAAAGGATTGGTAAGAAGTTGGATGAAATGAAATCAAGTAAGTTTGCTTTGAGAGTTCAAGTTTGCAGGTTTAAATTCAAAACATAGATTGGAATGATTGGTTTGAAGTTGTTTGAGTTCAAAAATTTTTGTGGTGGTTAATGAGTTTGAAATTAATTGGTATTGGTGGGATTGAAAAGGATTGATAACAAGTTGGATGAGGTGAAAGCAAGTGAGTTTGGCTTGAGAGTTCAAGTTTGGAGGTTTGAATTCAAAACACGGATTAGAAAGATTGGTTTGAAGTTGTTTTAGTTTGAAAGAATTCCTATCCTGAAGGACGAATTGGCTAGGAATGATTTCTAGATAGAGGTGAAATCATTTCGGAACACATCTAGACTCTACAAGAAATCCAAAAAGGTGGATTGACCTAGACATTGGGAATAACACCCCCGGGCAAGATGCTCATGGTTTTTCATTGTCTCGAGTGCATTCGTATTCTTCAACTATAACCAACCTTGTACTAAAAAATCTTCCATGAGCACCATCTCCATGACATGTGGACGAATTCTTCGTTTTGAGGAGGTTAGGAATGTCTTCATCGGTAACCATAGGTTACTTCATTTTAGGATATTTTCTTTAGTTTCAGGGATAAGTTTGTTTGTTGTTTTATATGTCCTGCTCCTTATCACTAACTAGGATATTTATCAAAATAATCTAGGCTTCTAGACTTGGACTAACCTAGGGTATGTGTGATCCTCGGTTCTTTTGTTTAAGTTAGCTAGCCTAGGGTTCATGCAAAATCTTCTTAGGTTTGGTTTTCATTATTTATGTTGGTGGATTTTAGATTTTAGTTTGGAGCTTGATATATAGTTTGTGGTTTGTTTAAACTCTTAGGTTTGTCATTTGATATAAAAATCAAGTTTTTCTTAAGTTTAAAGTTTTGTAGCTGCTTTTCTAGGTTGGTGTTGTCTGTTGGTTTCGTCCTTAAAAATTTCGATAACTTTATGTCATATTAAATGTTCTTGGAGAGAACCTACTTGTAAGAAATCTCCCTCCTTCTTTTTTCCTTCAGTCATTTTATTTTCTTGTTTTTAACATATGGAAAGAACTAAACATGGCATGTTAAGAATATGAAACGTGAATTACTACACATGAAATGCTACACATGAATCACTACACTTGAATCACTATACATGAATTAGACTTAATGTGGATTACGCTTGGACTGAGGGGAGCAAAGATTTTTTAGTTAGGACTGGTTAGGGTTAGCTAGGGTTCGATAAGGTCAGCTTAGATTAAGTTGGATAAGGTTTAGACTCGGTCGGGTTCAATTTGGGTTTCAGTTCATATTGAATCAAGTTGAGTTAGGTTTGGATTTGGTTGGGTTCGATTCAAATTCAATTGGGTTTAGTTTGGGTTCAGCTCAGGTTGAATCATATTAGGTTAGTTTTGGGTTTGGTTTGGTTTGGGTCAGGTCAGGTCAAACTGAGTTTGATTTAGGTTCGGTTGGGATTAGTTGGGGTTCAATTGGGTTTGGGTTTGGGTTTTTTTGGGTCAAATTAGGCTAAATTTAGGTATGGTTTGATTCGAGCTAGGTCTAGTCTGAGCTACCCTAAGTCCATCCCATACCCAGTTCCAAGGCTAATTATCTAAATTATTATTTTTAAAATAATAAATAAATAATATAGAAAACTTATAGGAGGGCTTCAATTTGAGTCGGAAAATAAGGAGGATGATTTTGCTGGAGAAGGAGGATCACTGGAGGAGGAGGAAGAAGTGAGTTCGAGGGAGAAGGCACCATAAATAGTGGGAATGAGGGGCCTATATATAAGGACTAGAGGAGGGAAGCATCGACAGAGGAAACAACTGAATCCCTCAAATAAATCTGGGATCACAGTTCGATGGCGTGGAGGGAGAATGGTTGTCAGATGAAGTGGCTCGGATCACGAGGGAGCTCCAAAATTTTTATGTGTAGAATTCTCAGACCCAAATTCAACTAAAAAAATATTTGGGTTGACCCTAACCCAAATTTTTTCTAGACAAGCTTGAGTCGTGTTGGCATGTCCGATCTATTTTTGACACCCCTGCTTTGAAGTAAACTAGCCACCGTCCGTGTGTGGTTATGTCTGTTGTTTTCAATACATTTGATCATGCCACAAAGGATACCAGACATAGATGTCAACAATGTAATCATAAAGTATTAAAAAATGTGAAAAAATAAGAAATAAAATAGTCCTAAGAATATCACATAAAATGGATTTAATTTGATTTAGAGTTTAGATATCATAGGTTTACAATGCCATGAACTTATTATATTTTTTAGTAAAATTATTAGAGATTAAACTATTTCAATATATAAAAGGCTACAATAATATACAAATACAAATAATAATTTTGCCCCTAAAATAAATTATATAATATAACTATAGAAAGTTAGACAATTGTAAGTACAAGATTCCATAAATATTCAACATAATATAGTATTAAAAAATATGTTCCTCATCAACAAGATGTTGAAGTTTCAACATTCGAGCACTAAAAGAAGTGAATTTACTTTGTGGACTTCAAGCCAATAAATATGTTATACAAAACTATATGCACAACGTTCTTAGTAGAAGTCTACATATATCTGCACCTAATAATTCTCTTGAAAGAAGATGATTGAAGAGAGTTCGACGAAAAAAAAATAATCTTATTTTTCATATCATACCTTCAAATTGAAACAATATGTAGCTATGAATTAAAAATCTTCATGAAATAAACTTTATCTATTATTACATAGATTTCATTAATAAAACATTATATATTTCCATTCTATACCATGCAATAATACAAAATGCAAACTATATATCATGATGGAGAAAAAAAATCATCTCCTTCACTGAGTCCAAGCACATATCATCATAATTATTCAGTATCATAATTGAGATATTTGAACCACTCTTCACCAGTCTCCTCTAAAGTCTCATTATTCACAAAATCTTCAAATCCTTCCCTCTCCTTCGTTGAATCCTTATCCACAACTTTTTCCATCTCTAAATTCTTATCCTTTCCACATGCAAAATTTGAAACTCCTTTTCTCCTTCTTTTCATCTTCTTCAAAGGGCTCTTCTTTGTCTTGCTATGAGAGCTCATGTGCCCTCCAAAAGCTTGAGCATTCGGAAACTCATGGCTACAAAAGTTACACTTATAAACCTTCGATACATCACCACCACATCGAACTTGGCTTCTTAAAAAATACACCACAGCCTCCCAATCGTGGTTAGCAAGATCTCCCAAAATACTCAATTTGTTCCTTCTCAAAGAACCCTGATTATTGAGGTGATAGATGTCTTCATGTGGGTGAGGGATACTTTGTTGTGTGCTGAAAGCATCCTTTTCATTATTGATGATGGTTTCAGGTGTCAAAAAAAAGGAAGAAAATGATTGATTTTCCATACTATCTTCGAATATTGGAAGTGATTGGGTTTGTTGCGGAGGAATGAAGAGATCGAAGTGATTATTCATGGAGTCTTGTATTTCTGTTAAGGGTGTTACGAGATTGAATTGAGGGAGAGAGGAATATGTCATCTTTAGTATAAGGGGTGAGGAGATATGCTATTTGTATTCATATGAACTTATATAATTGTATGAATTGTCTTATTTGGTAAGAAGATAAAAGAAGATAACTTGAGAGATTACGAGAAGATATTATCATCCTATGGAATGAAATTTATTTTTTATTTTCTATTTTTTTGGTTTTGGGGGCTGGCACAAAAGATTGGCTTTTTCTTTTTGTTAATATTGACATATTTTTATTGTCAAATTTAGAAGTGTCAACATAAATGCGTTAGGAAAATCTTTTGTCTTCTTTGAAAAGATTAAATGTGAGCATAATGAATTCCCTTAATTGGATGTAGATTGTATTAAAATTTTTGGAGGTATTTACAAGTGACTAAATGCATGTGCATGCATTACAAGGCAAGATATTATCATTTCTTATGTGATAAAGTTAATTTACAATAGTCTATGATAGGGTTGCAATCGTGTCGAGTATATATGCCTTAGTTTGAACTTGGCTTAGTCGAATCATAAGTTGTTCATCTTCAGTTCAATCTTGAGACAAGCTTCAAAAATTTATTTATACTTGTCTAGTTGAACATTTTTAATGTTCATACTTAATTTGTACTAGGCTTATCTATATTAATTAAAGAGCTAAAAATCCAAATGAGTATTTAATTTTTCATATAAAATTAATCAAACATTTGATTTGGACATAATTTCTCATATAAAATTAGTAACCATGTTTAAAATTTAAATGAATATTTGATTTTTTACTTAATTTTTTTATAAATGATTTTATGAATCTATATAATATATACAATTGAATAGATTTCAAATTAGCATATAATTAGTTAATACCAAGTAAATAAAATAATATTTAAATTATATGTAATTTATTTTTTGCAATCAAATAACAAGTATTAACAAACTACTTCATTGAAGTAATTTTTTTTTAATTGATGTGTATTTTGATATTAAATTATATTATGTTACTATTAAATATATTATTAAATACGCTCTAATTAATCAAGTTTTATTTAAGTGATAGCATTTAATAAGTTATTTGTTGAACAAATGAGTTTGTTCATGAACATTAACAAGCGAGTTTGACTATGTTATAATTTAGTTCGTTTAAGCTCAGAGTTTAAAAAAAAATATTCAAACATGTTTGTTTAATTGATCGAGTATTGATGGAGCCGAGTATAAGTTGTTCATCAAGTGCATTTGCTCATTTACTACTCTATTCTATGGTGAACGTTTTCGTATAATATTTACATATTTATCAAATATTCTAAAGATTAGTTGGAAGGCTTGATTTAAAGATTGTTTCTTTCATTATTTGAAGAATGTAAGTTCAGTGTTCATACAAACAATTTTCTTAAATTTTACTCCTTAGATCTTAAAGAGTTCCCCCTTTTGTGGAAAACAAATGAATTTGATACAAGCTAGAAAATTGACTGCAGTAGAGTACTATATTATAGTCTTAGGGTGTGTTCGGGGTAGCTTATTGCTGCTTTCGGCGTTTTAAATACGCCTAGATATCGTTTGGTTGGGGCAGCATTAAGTACCACACTGGCAGCTTGTGCGTTGGATGGGAGATTGGAGTTTTGATAGCCCTCTAAAAAAAAATAAAATTTTCCCTCCGAGAATTGGGAATGCGACCCGCGACAATAATAGGGAATGTGGGGCCGAAATTTGGCCTACTGAAATTGGGCAGGTGAGCCGACGCTGGAATATAGAGCCAAACTGTGGGTTGTACACAAACTGTGGGTTGTACACAAACTGTCGGGAATTTAGAGTCGAACCGTGAGATTTTGACCGAAAATAGTGGAATTTGAGGAGATTTTGATAGCCCAAATGATAGAATTTGAACATTTTTTTAAAACAGCAGTTTGCTTTTTTTATTTGTAATAAGAGAATTTGGAAGGTTAGAAGTTGAGAATATGAAAAGATTTCATTTTTCACTTCTTTTTTTTTTTAAAATCCAATTATTTTTAGAACTAGGCTTATTTATAAGCCTATAAATAGAGGTCATGGATGAAGAAAAAATTTTCAAGTGAACGAAGAATGAAGACGAGAAAAATAGAGTTGATGAGTGGAATTTCAAGAGAGGGATAGAGGGGTAGAGGAAAGAGAATAGGAAAAGTGTTGTCACGAAAGTTATCCCCGATCTTGCCTCGTAGGACATCTCGAATTTTTTTTCACAATCTTCTCTCATGGAAAAGTAGGAGAAGACTATCTGAATGGTATCACTAACTCCGTCATGCAAGACTTTCAGGATTTTTTTGCAAGGTTTTCTTTTGTGGAGAAGAAGGAGAAACACATCACGAAAGTTATCCCCAATCATGCAATGCAGGACCTCCAGTATTTTATTTTGTGGTCTTCTCTCGTAGAGAATCATAAGAAAACTGTCCCAAAAGTTTTCATTGACCCTCCACATAGGACCCTGTGATTTTCTTTTGTGGTTCTCTCATGGAGAAGCAGAAAAAAACTATCCTGAAAGTTATCTCCGACTCTGCCGCACAGGACCTCTGATATTTTATTCACGGTTTTCCCTCATGGAAAAGTAAGGGAAAGTTGTCCCCGACTTTGTCTTATAAGACCATAAGGATTTCCTTTCTTGGTCTTCGCTTGGATTGCTGAGATGTCAATATTCGAACTGGGTCCTGTCAAAACTCAAATGAAGAGTCGGAACTTTGAGAAGGTGATGTTGGAGGCAATGCTGACACTATTTGAAGATGAGATGACACTTTCTTCAAGGGAATTTAAGATCAAGATTTTAGAGATCGACTACATCCTTGGTGAGTATAAGAAGGTTAATAAATTTTGTGCAATAGATATATTATCATTGGGACACCAACTAGCGAACTGTCTGGATGACGTATCTTCGATGATGATTCTTTCTCTACCTACAACATAAGGATATATGGATGCTCAAGAAGAATTAATGGAGATGAAAGCTGACCTCAATCACCACATAGATATTGTAAGCTTTCCAAGAATGGATGTTGATCCTTGAAGAGGAGAATAGAACATTTTGATCATTGAGGAGATGTCTTTAATCAGAAGAAAACTGACCTGCTTCTAGCCACGTGGGGCGTACTCCGACTCCCAATGGATTTGAAGAAGGTTCAAATAAAATGCTACGATGGGCTAAATTGAAATGGACTTGTATGATTTGTTGTGTTTCAAGTTTACTAGCCCAAATGATTGACAACCAAAATTGGTCTTGAATAATATGAAGTCAACCAACTTGATCAAATCATGATGATGCCAAATGGGGGTGTGATTCAAAATCCAATGGATCAAAACAAACTTATTTTGGTGTGTGATAGACTAAGTTGAGGAGCTACTTAGCCTAAAGGATTGATCTCCAATACCAACCCTAATTTATCTAAGGTCAATCAATCTAGTCCCATCATGTTGGTACCTTATGAGGCGCACTCCAATTTCCAATGAGCCTGAAGAAGGTTCAAGTAAGGGTTATAATGAGCTACACTAAAAGGGACATATGTAGTTCATTGCATCTCAGGTTTACTAGCCTAACAGATTAACAACAAAAAATCAGCCCTAACTGATTCGAAATCAACCAACCTAATCACATTGTGATGGTGTCATGTGGGTCATGCTCCAACTTCCAATGGATCAAACCAAACTTCTTTTGGTGTGTAATATGCTAAATTAAGAAGATACTTAATCTAAGGGATTGATATCCAAAACCAACCCTGATTGGTCTGAGGTCAATGCACCTGTTCCATATGCCTTGTGAGGCGTAATCTAATTTCTGACGGACCTGAAGATGATTACATTGGATTCATTGTGCATTATGTTTGATTCATCATTTTATTGAGTTGGTTTATTAAATTGATTCATGGGCCATTACACTTCGTCTAAATAGTGGCTGGGATAATCTAACGATGACATCCTTAAGAGACTTCAATGTTTTAAAAATTTTGAGATTTTTCATTTTTGTTGGAGTCTTTTTATATTTAAATGTTTTTTTTTAATGGTTTGGATTGATTTTGATTGTTGTGATTTTGATTGTTTTATCGTTTATTATGATTTTGATTGTTGTGATTTTGGTTGATTTTGTGAATGCTTGTTTGGAAATGCCAATTGTTTTTTTGAAAAATATTTATTTGTTTTGATTGGTTTGAATTAATTTGTTTAAAGGGTTTTGGCCTGAACACTTCAGGATGGAAAGCACAATAGATCACATCCAACCTAAGGGGTGAACAAAGTGAATAGATCGACTTAGAAAACATAGGAACTCACATCTAACTTGAGAGCCAATCGAAAAATAATTTGGTTTGATTAACCTGAACATATTAGGGTGGAAAGCACGGAGACTCACATATAACTTGAGAGCTAATCAAAGAAATATTTTCTTTCATTAACCTGGACACATAAGGGTGGAAAGCACAATGACTCACATCCAATTGATTTGTAGAAAAGAATGCTTAGATTCCTTTGTATTTTTCACATTTTTTATAGATGAAATTACCTTTTAAAGAAATGTATTTTTATGTTTTTCTTATAGGTATAAATGATATTAAAATTGGAACAAAGTGGAGGGGACTTGGAGCAAAGGAGGTTGCAAGAAACTCACACCTAGGCGCCAGATCCTTGGGCGCCCAGGCGTCAGTCCCAACCCTGGGAACCTGAGAGGCTGGAACCCATTGGGTGCCTAGGCGCCACCTAAGTGCCAGATTTATGGGCGCCTAGGCACCCTTCTCGATTAGGCAATTTGAGAAACTAACGCCTAGGCGCTAACCCCGGGCACTTAGGCACCAACAACTGCCTGGGGGCAGTTACAAGCAATTTGACACATGGATTTAGAGAACTATTCGACTAGCCTAAGGGGATTTTAACCAAGTATTAAAAGCCTATATAGTGAACTAACATGTATGTATGAAGGGCTTGTTGCAAGATGAAGAAAAAGTAAGTCTAAGTTAGGGATTTGGATTGCCTTTAAGTTGTAGAGTGAGTAGAGTCTACAAGAGAGCAATAAGGGTTTGTGAGATCTTTGGTAGAGCATTATGTGAGCTTTGTAAAGGGGAGAAAGATAAGTATTGTTTGTTAGATTTCTTGTATTACTGTAAGCACAATTATTAATTGAATTCTCTTGTATTTAATGAAGCTTTGTGGCATTTTTTTGTGCTTTAGGAGTATTTCTTTTTACCTTTCCTTGTGGTGGATAAATAAGATGTGTAGGAGTGCAAAAATGCTTTCAATTTTTTTTTAAAATTGATGTTTATTCTTCTAGTCTTCATTTACTTTTCATTCTGGAAAAAGTGAATAATTAATATATGTTATGATCCATAATGACTCGAAAGATCTATGGTAGAACAACTAGGTCAATCATGTTAAACTATGGAGTATAAGTGGTTATACTTCGTAGGGAGATGCAAATATTAGGGAAATAATTTTAGAATGGTTCAAAATAAGATTTAAGGAATTAAAGTCGTTTTAACCAATATTTTTTTTGCACTTAGAAGAGGGTAAAGAAGAGAGTTGCTCATATTGGTCATTTGCCACATTTATAATTTTCACTTTTCCATTTCCTATACTCCATTTGTATCATTTTAAGTGAGGTTCTTTATAACTTGATAATTACCAATCCAACTAGGTTAAGTAGGATTTCTATAGGATTAAACCCTTATATTAATTTGCAATGCAATAGGATTAGATAACAAAACTTTTAGTTAAGTATGAAACTCAGTAGGCTAGAACTTTTCCTAAATCTAATTCCCTCGTTCTCAGTGGGATCGACAATCCAGACTCAAAAGTATAATATTATTAAAATAATAACACTCATGTGTAAGGTCCTAGAGTGTGAGTACACCTGGAATAAAAATAAGGTAGCGTTAAGATTTTTGTGGCACCATTGCCGGGGGAACGATGGTGCAGTTAACTTAGGAGAATTTTAGTTGAACCATTAGGACTTAGACTTAAAAAATTTTAGTGTTAATTTTAGTCTGTAATTGTATATTTGTTTGAAAAAGAAAAGAAAATTTCTAAAAATATTTTTGTTTGTTTGACTTGTGTTTTTGTGTGAAACATACTAGTTGAGTCATTAGTTAGTAAATGCATAGTTCAAGACATACAGGACTTAAACCTTAGTCTCATAGCTAGAGAGAACTATTAGGAGAATTATAAAATATATAAGACTTCACGAACTTGAGGAAGAAATGATGAAAAATAAACAAATCAATCTAGATATTCATGAATCAATTAATGATCATCATAACACAAATAGATTATTAAGGGATTACATCACTTAAGTATTCAAACTCCTGTCGTGGAAGCACATTCGAACGTGAGTCTGCAATCATCCAAATGTTGCAAAACTACTAATTTGGGGAACCTCGTCTAAGGATCCAAATTTACACTTAACGAGATTCTTAGAACTTTGTGCTACGTTTCACTATAATGGTTTTTCCAATGACAGTGTTAGGCTTCGGTTTTTTCCCTTTTCCTTAAGGGATAAAGCCAAAATGTTGTTGAACTCATTAAACCCGGATCAATCAGAGCGTGGGGTGGTTTAGCCTAAAAATTCCTTGCAAAGTATTTTCCGAGAAAAATAGATAAACTGTGGAATGATATTACTTCATTTTGCCAACATGATGGTGAGACAGTTACGCTCAGTGTGGAGTGCAGTGATATCATTTAAAAGAAGCTTCCTCGGAAGCTTAATGATCCTGAGAGCTTTACGATCCCTTGTGCAATTGGAGAAAGTTTTTATAAAAAAAAGTGTTATGTGACTTAGGAGCCAGTATAAACCTTATGCAACTATCCATCTTTAAAAGGTTAGGATTGGAGAGGTATCTCCTACCGCTGTAACCCTTTAGCTTGTTGATCGATCGATCGCTTAACCTAAGGGGGTTATAGAGGATGTTTTAGTTAAGGTGGAGAAATTTATCTTCCCTGTTGATTTCAATGTATTAAATATGGAGGAAGATAAAAAAAATTCACATTATATTTGGTAGACCTTTCTTAGCCACTGATGGAGTTATGACTGATGTACAAAAAGAAAAATTAACTATAGGGTAAACAATCAGGAGGTAATTCTTAATGTATTAAATTTTGTGAAGTAGCATTCTGAAGGAAATGAAGATGCATGTTTTTGAATGGATTTAATTGATTATTTGTGTAGTAGTCATTTCTGAGAGAGCTGTGAAGTTAAACTAGTAGAGCAATATTTGGATGATGAGAATTTCATATACTAGTAATGAATCGGCTCTATTGATTAATGATCATTAAAAAATTGCTCGAGAGAGGTTTGAGATTTTAGATATAATAGAAATTAGTAAACCTCTTATTGTGCTATTGAGGAACCTCATGAACTTGAGGTGAAGGTGCTTCACAAAAACCTAAAGTATGCTTACTTGGGGAAGTCATTTACATTATCAGTTATCATATCTCAGATTTGAATTATTCACAAGAGGAAAAATTAATGAATATTATGAGAAATTTCTAAAGACATTTTGGGTGGACCTTGGTAAATATAAAGGGGATTAGTCATTCTATATGTATGCATAGCATTCTGATGAAAGACAACCATAAACCCTGAGCAGATCCTTAATGGAGATTAAATCCAGTTATGAAAGAAGTAGTTAAAAATAAAATATTGAAATGCCTTGTGCAAGTATTATCTATCCTATGTCAGATAGTGCTTGCATTAGCCCTATTCACTACGTTCCTAAGAAAGGGGGAGCGACGGTGTTTGTAAATGCATAGAATGAATTAATTCCCACTTGACACATCACTAGGTGGCCTATATGTATAGATTATAGGAAATTGAATTCTGTCACTGTGAAAAATCACTTTCTTTTACCCTTTTTGGATCAGATGTTGGATAGGCTAGCTGACCATCCATATTATTGCTTTTTAGATGGATATTTTAAGTATCATCAGATACATATTACTCTTGAGAATCAAGATAAGACAATGTTCACAAGTCTTCATGGGACTTGTTCTTTTCGGAGAATGTCTTTTGTGTTAGGCAATGAACTTGCTACGTTTCAACAGTGCATGTTGTCAATATTTTTTGACCTAATAGAGAAAGGAATAGAAATTTTATATGGATGACTTTTCATTTTTTGGCCCTTCATTTGACTTTTGCTAGATCATCTAATTAAGATGAAGAGACCAATCTTGTTCTCAACTGAGAGAAGTGATAATTTATGGTCTCAAGAGGAATTGTGTTAGTGCATAAAATATATGAAAAGAGGGATGAAAGTAGTCCAGCAAAAAATTAAAGTTTTTGAAAAACTACCCCGACCTACTACGGTGAGGGGAGTTAGAAGCTTTCTAGGACAATATGGATTCTAAAAGCGATATATTAAGTAATTTTCTAAAATCGCTAAACCTCTATGTTATCTATTAAAAAAATATGTTATATTTAATTTTGACCATGAATGTCTAAATGCCTTTAATGCTTTGAAAGAGAAGTTAGTTGTGACTCCTATTATTATCTCATTTGATTTGGGGAGATCATTTAAGTTAATGTGCGATGCAAGTGACTACGCTATTGGGGTACTTTTAGGAAAACAACATGATAATATGTTTAGAGCTATATAATATGCTAGTAAGACCCTTAATGAAAATCAAAGTAAATTTACCATTACTAAAAAAGAGTTTTTGGTTACAGTACATTAATTGGATAAGTTTAGGCCTTATTTAATTGGAATTAAATGCATTATTTATGCTAATCATGCTTCTATTCAATATCTGATGTCAAAAAAGGACGTCAAACTAAGATTGATTAGATGGGTCCTTTTTGATGCAATATTTAATACATTGTACTTGAGTTAAGTCTTTACTTTTCTTTTCTCTTTGTTTGGCTAGTTTATGCATATATTTTCACCCTCTTTAGTATCTAATCTATTAGAAAGATTACTAAAAGCAGAATTTTTAGGATCACAAATTGTTCTATTAGACTTCCTACGGGCCACCTTATATTTTTGTTTGTTCTTTATGCTTCTACATTTAGGGTGTGTTTGAGTTAGCTTATCCGCTGCGGCGACGTTTTCAAAACGTTGTCTCACCGTTTGGAAACTGCGATTTAACATCTTATCCGAAAACGCGGTTGGTTTTTTACACTAAATGCGGAACACTGATCGAACTCTGAGGTTCACATTTTCAGATATGCAGCTTATCTCAAAACACATAAGCTACACCAAACGGACCCTTAAACTAATTTTTATAACACAACTTCTTATATTTTATCTTTTCTAGCACATTATTATTCCACGACCAACCTTTTTATTTATAGAAGCTTTTTCTCTAAATTCTTCAAGTACATCTTTTGTGACTTTTTTAATAGTATTTGTTACTTTATCCCACATGGAATTTACTTTTTCATGAACATCCTAAATCATGAAATATTGAAATTTCATAAAAAAATTTTATTTGTGTCTTTTAAGTGCCCCCATATAATTCTATGACAATGATTCATAATATTCTTCATCTTACAACTCTTCACCTTAAAATCTAGAACTAATAATCGATGTCAAGTACTTAAATTCTCACTTTGAATGACTTTACAATCTTTACATTTATGGTGATCTCTTCATCTCATAAGAAAATAATTAGTCGTGTTTACTAGATCCATTCTTATAAGTAATAACATGCTCATCTCTTTTCTAAAATAAAGTATTAGCAATTATAAAAGTATATGCTAAAGCAAAATCTAATATGGCTCGATCATCTTCATTAATCAATCCAAAACCATAGTCACTATGAATATTTCTAAAATCTTCTACCACTATAACAATATGTCCATTTAAATCTCCTCTAATAAAAAAATATTTCTTTAAGAGGTATCATTTGTATTAACTGTTCTAGTGCATTTCAGACTTTTTTCTTTAGAACTTATATCTAAACTTACCTGAGGAGCATAAACACTTATAACATTAAAAAACTTAATATCGACAATAATCTTAAGGGCTATAATTCTATCTCTAATTCAGCAATCTTTCAAACTCCTATCTATAATTACGCCTACACAATTTGTAGTACGACTCCTACCAAAGTTTAAAATCTAATCCAACAATCTCTTTAGCCCTTTCTCCAACCTATTTCGTTTCTTGAATACTTAAAATATTTATCTTCTTATGAACCATGATATCAACTAATTCTGTTAATTTACATATGAAAGTATCTATATTCGAAGATCATATTCTAATATTAGTTTCATGGACTAACTTTTTTACCTACATTTATCTGTAATATGGGAACAATTTCTTATTTGACACTATAACCGAGCGCCAGTGTAGTGGCCCTTGCACATTTTTCACTGTATTCAGGCCATACAATGTGTCACTTTCAAGGGATGCCCTAGCATTTACACGTGGATCTAATGATTTATGTCATGATTTTTTGACAAAGTTTACGATGGTTATTAGTTACTTAAACACAACACTCCATTTTTCATATCTGGGGATTGTGACCCAGCAATGACAGTGTTTAAACCCTTTTTCAATTTTAAGAACTAATTAAAATATCTTCAATTATAATTTTACTTTTGAGAAGTTTGTTGCGAGCGCGTGCGCAAATGTATAAACTTATTTCGAGAAAAGATGTGATTTTATAGGTTGTTCTTATTTAAAATACATCATCATCAAAATGTAAATGATTCCATCAATTGTAATATTTTATTGCCCATTTTATCATGTTTTTTTTTTCTCTATAAAAGAAATATTTCCAAGCAAGGCCAACTTCTTCAACACATAAAGCAAACATTTCAATTGGTAAATTAAGTACATCATGGCAGTTGAATATAAATATTTGAGAAAAGTTCCAAAATAATCCGTACCATTTACATGATGTTGTTTTAGTCTCAGAGTTTATTAAAACTTTGATAGTTCTTCACGAGAACTATTTCAGACCCAATTTAAAATGATTTGGACTATTTCGACATTTTAATAAACTCTGGGACTAAAATGGATACATGTAAATAGTTAGGACAATTTTAACACTATATTCTAAATTATTAATATACAAGCAAAATCAGAAATAATAATCTGCAGCACAATTTCTGTACATGTTGACACTGCAACTCTTCCCTATGATATTGCTCTTTAGAGGGTATAATGTGCTACAGTGTGTTAGTCTTAGATCCCTGCAACATAATTGCTGTTGTAAGACTGAACATAGAGACAAAATGAGAAGAAATCAAGCAAAAAAATACGAAGGAAAAAAATCCAAACCTTTGTATTTTTTTTTAGTATGTAAAATTAGAACTTCCCAAGGTCATGTTGATGAAGCTTCTTTCTTCTAGGGTTTGAAAAGTAGCTGAATTTAGAGCATGTCTTCTTGAGCTTTGCTGCCTGAGACTTTACTGTCTTCCTTCCAGCCATTTCAGCCATGTAATGCACCACAGCCTATTTCAATTACAGCACACACAATTTCATAATTGCATGCATAAAACTTTGGTGCATGAAAAGGTCTATTTCACTTTTAAAAAGAGATATTAATGCTATGTTCTATGTGATATTTACAACAAGATTTACCTGTGCTCCCATCTTTGCAACATGCCTGGGAGGAACCTCTAAAGGATTCTCTTCCATTCGAAGCACGCACAGCTGCGTCAACATTCCGAACGAATCCGGCAGCACTTTGATCTGATTGTTACTAATATCCAATTCCTCTAACAACTCAAGGTTGCCAATGGCCCTCGGCAATGACTGGAGATCAGCAAAGTTATTTGATACATTCAGCTTCACAAGTGTTGTCACAAGGCACAAACTCTCTGGGATGGATTCGAGCTCGTTGAAGCTGGCATCAATCTCCTTAAGCTTCGAGAGCGAAGCTATCGTTGTGGGTAAGCCCTTGATGTTATTATATCTCACCGAAAGGATTTCGAGAGACGAAAGCCTTCCAATTGCTTCAGGAAGGCATTTGAGGCAATTGTAGTCTGCCCGAAGCTCTGTGAGTGAGTTGCAGTTGCCAATTGCATGAGGGAGCTCCTCAATACTATTTGCCTCTATGTTTAGCTTCTTTAAGTTGATGAGATGACCAACTGAATCTGGGAGAAAGGAGAGCCTATTGGAGCTGAGGTCAAGTTCTGCCAAATTTACTAGCTTTCCAATAGTGGTGGGAAGGGAAGTGAGCTGGTTGCCTCTCAGGTTCAGGTGGCAAAGGCTGAGGAGATCGCCGATGGACTTAGGGAGCTCGGTTATTCGATTTGCTCGAAGTTCGAGAGTTCTTAGCAAAGAAAGGGATCCTATTGAGGTTGGAATGGAAAGTATGCTGTTTTCAGAGAGATTGAGAGTGGTAAGAAATGAAAGCTTTCCTATTGAACTTGGCAGCCAGTCCACATCATCCATCAGCCTGTTCTGAAGATTGAGTTCTCTGGTACCTTTCTTCAAAGCGATTTCAATCAGGCTTGCCAGTTTGATTAAGCTCAGTTTCTCATGTTCATCAACTGCAGATTCAGCATCAGAGAAATAAATAGAAATCATAAGAATATGCAGAATGCAATTTAGTTGTTGCTATAGTTTGAGGGGGCATCTAATGATATTGGGATTTATACTGAATTTGAATTTTTTCTTGTGGCAAGGTTCAAATGTAGGAAAAAAAAAATTAAAAAATTCTTTGTATATTGTTGTGTGTGTATGTTGATTTAAGAAACAATATTTAAATCAAAATACACACACAACTAGGGCGGTCAAAAAAGCTCGTTGTTCACGAACAGTTCGTGTTCAGTTCATCAAAGATTTCATGTTCGATTCGTTCAATAAGCAAACGAGAAGAACACGAATAATTTTTTTCGTTCGGTTTGTTAAACGAACCAAACATGACTAAGTGATGTATTCGTTCGTGTTCGATTCGTTATTGTTTGAAATAGCAAATAATTTAAAATAATTATATATAAAAAATTTATGATATTTTAAAAATAATTATATATTATAAAAATTTATAATATTTTAAATAATTAAACTTCTATAAATTATAATATATGATAAATTATCAATAACAATAATAATATTATATTATTAATTATATTAATATAAATATTATAATATTATAATTAATATATTATACTATATATTAAAATAAAACCCTAAACAAAACCCTAAACGCCTTATTTGGTTTGCTTCATTTTGAGGAAGTATAGATTACCTGATGTGTACGGAATACCTGATTAATTTGCTTCATTTTGAGGAAGTATGCTATCAAAGCTAGAGCTGTAAAAAAAGCTCATTGTTCGTGAACAGTTCTTGTTTGGTTCGCCAAGAAGTTCGTGTTCGATTCATTCGATAACCAAACGAGACGAACACGAACAATTTTTTTTTGTTTGGTTTGTTAAACAAACCAAACACGAACAGTGATGTGTTCGAACATTTCAAACATGAACAATAGCTATGTTCGTTCGTTTTCGGTTCGTTTACACCCCCTACACACAACAATATAGTTCCTGGCCTATTGGTGGCGGGGCTATTGTAAGACCCCTCAGGTCAGGGGTTCAATTCCCACCCGTGGCGCTAGGGAGATCGGTCTGTTCAGGCACATGGCATGGGCTCTCATCATGGGGCTTAGCGCATGGTTTATATATATATATATATATATATATATATATATATATATATATATATATATATATACAATCCTTTAATAGCTCAAAGCTGAAGAACTAAAAAAAAAGGCTTCATATAAACCATTTATTAGAACCTAGTTTAATAAAATAATATACAAAGTAACACAATTTAGTATGATTGAATAGAATATTACATTTGTTTGATTGCATTATATTTTTAAAGGGTTATGGAATTGTAGAGTTATTAGAATTATTATATTGCTATATTAATATTATTACATGAAACTTAAATTTATAATAGGAATCAATATCATTTATTAGTATAATATATCCTCATTATTAAGGATATTCTCCTTTTTTTCTATATTTTTTATTATTTTCTTCTCTTTTATGTATATAGGCATCATGCATGCTTGCACTAACAACAAAATGAATCAAATAAATATATAGCCTTTTATGATTTCTAGCTTCATTTTGAAGTCATGTTAGGAGTTATTGTGTGGTTGGAGTTTCTATTAATTAGGTTTTGTTTTGGCTATTTAAGACTTCTAAATTTCTATGGAACTAAAACTTAAGATTATATTAAAAATAAGATTTTGATTGATAATTGGCGAGCAATGTGAGAGAACGATAAATTATAGCTCGAAACTAGAAGAAAAGACGTTGATGTTGAGCAGAAGTCGAAGTGATTTCTTGCAAAAAAAAATATTAGTTGAAGAACATGATTTTTTTTTATAGTGACGAGGAAGTTGAAGATTTTAAAAAAATGATGATGCACAGTGTTGTAGTTGTTTGTTATAATAGCACTTGCAAAGCCTTTGAATAAGATCGAGGTGGCAAGGGAGTAGAGGTGTAAACAAGTCGAGTCGAGCTCGAGTGAGCTTGATTAATTTTATCAAGGTGTAGCCCGAGCTTAATTCTATGAGTTCGAGCAAACTTGTTTATTATAAAAGAAGAAAATAATATTAATTTAAGGTCTTGTTATAATAAAATGAAAAATAAAATGCGTAATTATGAGATAAATAATAAGAAATCACTTGATATAATATCTAGAATATTATTTTTAAATACTTTTAATATTTTAAAGAAATGTTTTTAAATTTAATTTTTTTTATTATATTTTTTTTAAATAAGCCGACTCACAAGTTAACGAGTCAAGTCAAGGCTAACTTGAGCTTGGTTTATTAGCTCACAGAGCTTAGTTCACGGGCCACTTATCGAGTCGAGCTCGAGCGACTCACGAGTCGGCTTGGCTCACTTACACTCCTACATGACATGAAAGTGCAATGAGTTTGCTGCCACATAGAAGACAAGACTTTGAGGTTGAATAGAAGATGAATTGTTTCATGTTAAAAACAAAATAATAATAATTGATTTATTGGTAGGCAATTCTAGATGATTCATTCACCTACACATGAATAGAAGATGAATGTTAGAGTTATTAAATTATTATATTCTTATATCGAATCGACAAATTTGACTTGAATTTATGGTAGACATCTATTATACTTATCAATGTAACATATTCATATTTTTTAGGATATTCTCCTTATATTCTATATATCTTATGCACTATTCTCTTGCATTTATCATGCAAGCTTGTGCTAAAACCAAAAATAAATAAAACAAAGTTGGAGCCTTTTATGAGTTCATTTTTTAAAGCAAGCAAACCTCTAGCATACAAAGTGAAACAACTTGCTTAGTCTTTTCAAAGAGTATGGAACTAATTATTATTAGTATTATTAAGCAAATCTATAACATAAACAAAATGAAACCATACATAAACTATCTATTAGAACCTCATTTAATAAAATAACATGCAAGGTAACACGATCTAATACGACAATAAAATATTGCACGTACTTAATTGCTTCGTAGGTTCAAAGGGTATAAAAGTAATTAAACATTTGAGTTAAGCAAATTTTAAAATACACAAAGCAAAAAAATTATACATGCATGCAAAAGTATTGCTTACATTATTTATTTGACCAAATAATAGAGAATATACAAATCAAAATTATCAAACTACACAAATGTTTGATTCACTCAACATATGGTATACAATGTTATGTCATCATCCACATTGATTTAAGCTCTCATGTGATGGCATTTTTAAAACATAACTTTATATATGACATTAATTAAGTAATAGTTAGTTTATATATATATATATATATATATATATATATATATATATATATATATATATATATATATATATATATATATATATATAAACTACATTCAATATATGACATAATAAGGATCTCATACGTATAATTGGAACAAACAAACAAACAAACAGACAGACAAAATGGAAGGGAATTTGGGATCTCATTAATAGAACTATAATAAAACTATGGCAATTGCTCAAGAGTTTGATTGAAGCTTCATGATGAATTTCATCAATTTCAACCAAAAATTCAAAAAGAGAAACTAATTAATAATTTTTTTCGGATCAGTTCTAACTCAAATCACTCCAAAAATCATAATAAATTCAAAATTTACAGAACACCATAAACTTGTTATTTAGAAAATCAACAATCATGTTTCATTCATTTTTCAAATTCTCGCTCAAATATCAAAATGCATGCTAACCCGTGTTTTCATATAGTTTGATCGTGGCACACGTAAAAACACCGGTACGATAGATCAAAAAAAAAAAATCACTTTGAAGATTAATTTATAAATATCAATATTTCAGGTGATCCATATGCAATTATCCCTATAACGGCTTGAAACTCACCTCCTAAAGCAACAATTTCCTGCCTTCCTTTCTTCAAGAAGCAATCACCCTTACTCTCCTCAACTCCATCCCCACCACCGCCCCCGAAACCAGCGCCATTCGATCTCAGCAGCGGAATACACTTGGAAGCTCTCTGAATCAAATCATCAAACACCTGATGCACACTCTCCAGATCCAACAGCTTCATAGCTTCCCTCCTCTGAGCCTTGCACTGAAACCTCACCAAACTCCTCTGCATCTCCTGAAAAACAAAGAAGAGCTCCTCCGGAATATCAGAATCCCTGCTCTGCTTCGAAATGGCTTCAAGTCTCAACCTTTCTTCTCCGTCGACGTCGCCGATGATGGCCATGGCGGCTTCCACCTCGTCGATTGGAGGCTGGGGGAGGAGAGAGCAGTGAAGCCTTGTTATTTCTTTGATGACATCGTCGCTCGAATGCCAATGGGAGTTCATGTTTTGTGGGGAGTTTTGCTGATCGAAGGAGAGATTTTTGGGAGAAGAAGGAGGAGAAGGTTCACGAGGAATGGAGAAGAACCAGATTTGAGGAGGAAAGCGAGATGATGGGTAAGATGGTCACCAACTTCACGAGAGATTCTGTGCTTTCTTTGGAAATTTTATGTTGATGATTTTGCAAAAAAAGGATATGGTTTGAATATATATTGGATCGGAATATTTGTTCTGAAGCAAAGGGCTTTTAAAGCTTTCTCTCAGGGGGAAAAAATGAGATAAAGGAGAGATTGAGCTCTGTGTTTTGGCGGTAAGCGTACAGACGCTTAACGGTAAACAGAGTATAACGGTCGTTAAAGAGTCAGTTGTGAATAATAAATAAATACAATTTATGAGGGGCGATAATGAGGGAGATGAGTTCAAATTATGTGTTGGGGATATTTACATGCATGCCACTCACTTTTTATGTATTTACTTATTTAATACTTAAATTTTAGTTTTTACACATACATGTAGTGCGTGTTTGAGGAGGACTCGTACGTGTATGCAGAAATTATGCCAGGACGAATCTCATGGAGATTTAACGGTCTAAGAGAATAGAAGAGAAAAACAAGAGGGTCTAGAATTAGATATACGCCGAATATGACAAGCTTGAGATTGCCTATATCGAAATGGCGGTTGAACAGTTTTAAGTCCAAGCGGCTCATTCAGACGAGGGGCAAAGAGTTGTCTAGCTTGTCATTACGATGAAGTCAATCTGAGGGAGGACTTAGGGTGCGTTTGGGAGGACTTATTTAGAGCGGTGGCGTTTTCAAAAACGCCACCTGTCTGTTTGAAAAAAAAAATTTTAGAGGCGTTTTTAAAAACTCATTTTTCATTTTGTATTAGAAGCCCACCGCGAGTAGGAGGCTGCGGTGCGCGTTTTGTTCGAGCAAAAGACGATCTTTGCCCTCTGTCTCGCTCTCTCTGCCCTAAGCTCGACTTCTCGTTCGCCTTCCTCCCTGACGGATCCGTACAAGTCGCAATCTCCTCTCCTTCTCTAGTTCAACTTCTCGTCCGTCTCCCTCCCCGATCCCGCAGCACAGCCCTAGGTCGCGATGAAGATGGTGGCTCGACCGTGGCGAGAACGAAGACCGACGAGGACCTTGAGGAACTCAAGGGTTGCCTCGACCTAGGCTTCGGCTTCAGCTACGAGGAGATCCCCGAGCTCTGCGGCACCCTTCATGCTCTCAAGCTCGTCATATCCCCGAGCTCTGCGGCAATTCAGCTGTGTGAGCTCAACTACCACAGCTCACAAAGATAATTACCTCAACTACCACAACCGCCTCATCGACCTCGTCAGGATCGGTGGCGTCATCGGCTACGATAACACCCTCTGGAACGGTACTGTCACCGTGCGAGCCGACACCCCCATGCGCAAGTATATTAGATACTATCATGATTTCGTTATCGAGCTTAACAAGGCGTTAGCCGTCGATGAGCGGGTGGAGATCTGTCAGCTTCCCGTGGGGGATTGTGGCTTTGTTTTGCTCTGCTTTTATGGGGAGGAGGAAAATTTACGAGGAAAATGAAGCGGAGTTTTAGGTTTGTGGGGGATGGTTTAAATTTTGGGTTCTATTGATAAACGATCAGAAGTTTTCTGAAAAGTTTCATTTGAAATATATGAATTTTTGTTGAAACTCTTTCAAGTTTCATTCAAAGTTTCACTGAAACTTATCAGATCATGTCTACAGTTCTCAGACCAATTGTAACGAAAATTATTAGAGCTGATCAGTTGTCGATATATGCAATGCAAATGCATTTTATCTTAATTTTTCGTGGAATAGGGGCAGATTATTTAGAACGTGGACAAATTTGTCATTTAGCCACAAACAGCTGCAATTCAGCTGTTTTACAAACGTTCAAACCAAACAAACAGACAGATTATCCGGACAATCTAATTATCAGCAGATTATCAGGATAATCTGCTTATCCTGATAATCTGGATAATCTGCAGCTGCGTCAAACAGACCCTTAGTCTCCAGAGTTCTTCGTACCAGAATCATCTAGCCGTCTCGCCCAATTTTATCAAGAGAATCTGATAGCTCTCAGTCATCCTATTGAGATCCTCTAGTCCAAGAAAAGGTGGCTAGTCGGATTACAGTGATTTACCTTCTGCCTGATGGTGTAGCTCCACCCTATCGACAAACGCTCCTTAGTGGAGATCAGTGGTTGATGATCGGACTATGCCTATCAATCGACAACATTTAGTCAATCAGACCAATCCTACTGACTGCAGCTAATGCGTCGACCGACAGCATTTACACATCCATCCAACTGATGAGGCTCGCTGAATTCTTACCAAGTCCTGACAAACGAGGAAGAGTGCAGCAAGTAATCGGGCCACGAAGGGTGAAATATCTAGAATGACATGTATTGTCCCTACTTAAATAGGGGCATAAACGTAACTTCATATATTGTACCCATTTTTTCTATAATATATGAGTTCATTTCATGATAAATGTTACAAGATTCTCTCATTCTATTGTTCATTATTGTGTTATCTCTATCTCTCCTTTTTGTGCTTTATTCATTAGGTGGGATTCATGGGGCAGAACTCAACACATGTGTGCGCGCGCACACACTCACTTATATATAATTTGATCTGCGCTTGAAATATAATGTGCTATGAATAGATTTAGGTGATATAAATAAAATAAAATAAAAAAGTTACTTTAACTCAAATGAGTTTGAATTAACTTAGCCATGTGATGCGTGCTGGAAAATTCACAGCGGTAGAGTAATGAATTATCGTTTTAGCTTTGCACGAGAATTCAACATATATAGATAAAAAATAAGAGAAGCAGGAGGAGACACCTTGACTTTTTATGTGGAAAACCCTTATGATGCCTAGCCCAGTTAAAATAATCCAATATGAATGATGATTACAAAAATCCCTTGTGCCACGTACGGGAATTGGTAACTATAATTTTCAGTTTACAATGTCGACAGACAGCGTCTGGTTGGTGGTGGTTGACGATGGTATGTAGTGTTCGACGGAGGTCGACTGTGGTCGACGGCGATCAACAGTGGTCGAAGGTAGTTAGCGGCGTTTGAAGTCGGTAGCGGTGATCAACAACAATCAGCGTTGGCCGACAACAGTTGGCGGTGTTCGATGATAATGACGATTGACGGTGATGCCGGACTTCAGCTCCTTCTCAAAGCCTCAGCTTCTCTCCCATGGCTTGAGATCTCCTCTCCTGAGAGAAGTAGGGGTATATTTATAGTGTTCTGGGTACAATTAATGCAAAAAATATGAACCATTTTGATCGGACAGTTCAGAGAGCTCCCTTCAATCATACAACGTTTAATGGACATTCAAGTGCCTTAACGATGTCGAAATTGAGCTATCTTGGGCTCGTTGGATTTTTCTCGTCGAGACGCTCGATTCGACTATGAATCTGCCAGGTTTGACATGCATTTGGCCTTTCAAAGGTGTCCAGAAATCTTCTAAGAATGACTTAGTGACTTGATATGGGCTTGTTTTGACTCAGATTGGATTGACTTTGATATCATTAGGTCTGCCTCATCATGCCAGTCAGTTTGACTATAAGTTCACTGAAATCAAAGTTTTTGATCAATTTTTATCAAGAGTTAAAGCTCAATTGCTTAAAATATTATCTCGAGATCCGTGTCATACATTTAGATTCGTGCCGGATAATGAAAATTTGTTGATGGCATATCAAAATGAAACAATATAAACAAGCTCAAATTTAAATTGTTAACTTATCAACCTTAATTTAAAATCCATTAAGTAGTTAATTCATGAGTGAGCTTGGCTCAATTAAATCCTTACTTAAAACCCTCCAAATTGATATTATAAGTGTATATAAGAAAAGTCTCAGAATGAATCTCAATAAGATATAATGCTAAAAACCAAACAAGGCATTCCAAAGGAGTGCTCGCAGATAGGAGATCCAGAGGCTCAATTGTCCGATCAAAAATATGAAGGTGAAGACCAACCAAGACAATCGAATGGCTTGGACCTAAGTGATTTGATCGGAAGAGAGGCATACGGGGATCCAAATCATTCCCTATGATGGAACCTACCTAAGGAATAAGCTAACACCTCGTGTCCTGCAGTATTATCGAAGACATCTAGCAACCTCTCCGAACATCATCAAGTGCTTATAAGATAGACCTTAAAGATCCATCAGGTTCTCTTCGTTTAAGGGCTGCTGCATATCAGATTACAATGATTTAATTACTCTTTATTTGATAGTCTAGTTTTGCTCTACCAACAGAGTTCATCATCAAGTACAATCGACCAGTTGATAGTCGATGATTTGCTAACTGATCGACATAACTTAGCCGATCAAGTCAATATTGTCCAGTAAAAGGTCAAATAAATGACAACATCAAGTATAGTCGACCAGTAACCTCTATTGAACCTGGCTGATCGTATCTACCAAACTCAGCCGACCGACAATGCCTACCAAAAGGCATGCCCGTCCAACCAGCTCAGTACTAGATGAGGCTCTAGGCCCACATATGTAACATACACATAACAACACGTACAACCATCACAAAAACAATGACATACATGTAATTTCACATATTGTACCTCATTTCTCTGTAAACAGAAGATCGTTATACGAATAAAAGTCACACATTTCTTTAAATTATTGTTCGTTATTGTGCAATACATAAGAACATTTTTTTATGAAATATTAAAAATAATAATATTAAAAAAAAATCTCCTCATGATTTGACATGAAATTCTCATGATAATATGAGATTTTTATTTATTATAAAATATTGGAGAAATGGTTGAAAATAATGCATATCAAACCACACCAATTGCTACAGTCACAGTTGTCCCGTGATTTCTTCAATATTACAATATATAGATATTTATAAATTGTATATATTTGTAATATTTATTTTTTCTGGTTCATATTATTCTGCTCCATATGATTTGTCCCTCTCTTTATTTTAAATTCCCACAAAGTCGGATAACTTTTGCGGTCAGTCTAGAAAAAGTACTCACAGCCGGTGGCCTTTCAGACGATATTTATGATAAAGTGATAATAAAAAAATTATGCGTGCTAGAAAATTTATGATGGCAAAGTTGTTGTTTATCGTTTTAGTATTGTATGAGAATTCAGTACACTCATAAATGAAAAAGAAATAAGCGGTGACGATTCCAGAAGTTTTTGCGTGAAAAACTCGTAAAAGTAAAAACCAGGGGTTTGGCCTAGTTGGAAAAATTCACTATTGATTGATTATTACAAAAATCTCTTGTCCCACAGACGAGAATATATTCTTCATATTACAACGTCGATTGACAACGTCTAGTTTGTGGTGATTGACGATGGTGGTTAGCGGTGGTCGACGACGGTTGGCGGTGATCAACAGAGATCGGCGGTGGTGCTAAGCCGGAGCTTCTCCTCAAGGCTTTAGGCACTCTCTATGCTTCAATCCATCCTTATGTGAGGGTTGGGGTCTATTTAAAGTATTTTGGGTGCAATTAAGGCAGCCGTTTTGATGGGACGGTCCATAGAGCTTCCCTTGATTAGACGGCTTTTAGGGGGCATTTGATGGTCTTAAAGATGTCAGAATTGAGTGATCTTGATCTAGTTGGATTCGTTTTGTCGAGACGCTCGATTCAAGTATAGGCTTGCTAATGTCGGCATTTGTTTGACCTTCCAAATATGTCCTGAAATCTTATAAGAATGGATTAATGACTTGATTTGAGCTTGATTTGACTCGGATTGGACTAATTTTTATATCATTAGGTTTGTCTCATCGAGCCGGTCAGTTTGACTATAAGTTTGCTGAAATCGAAGCTCTGGATGTCTTTTTATCAAAATTTGAATGTTTTTTATTCAAAAGATTACACCGAGATTCGTGTCAGATGATGAAAAATATTTGGTGGCGTATCAAACAATATTATTTATAGTCATTTAAAATAATATATTTAATATTAGTTTAAGGGTATAAGCCATAATTAAAATGTAATTATTATATGCTGAAAAATATATTTGATGTGAGATGTGTTATGCATATAAATGCAAATTCCACTTGATAAAAATATGCAGAATATTTTATGTTTAATTGGATTAATTTTCTTATGATAATTTATAATGCATTATAATAAATTTTTTTGATCAAATATGACTCATGTTTGTGTAAGGAATGATACATACTATTATGTGTCGCTTGTTCTGGTTTGTTGGCATCCACGGTATAAGATCCCTCAGGTTCGGGGTTCGAATCTCCTTTGATATAGTTGGTCTTAAGGAGGTGTTACTCGAATTGTGAGGCACATTATGGGTGATTAGAATGTCATATAACAGTCTCTGATAATTCTTTTTAAAGCAAATGATGCATATTATAAAATCATAAATAATTTTTCTAGTATTTATATATGGGATGATTGTCATGAGTTACAAATATATTTGTTCATTTTTTGAATTTCATTATTAGATGATTGAAATTATTTGTTGTTGTAATTATATTGAGGAAAATCAATCATGACTTTAACCTACAAAAATAATTAAAGAAAAAGAAGTTTATTGAGATTTATGATAGGTTCGTTCTGACTGTGACAGTATGAAATATAACTTTGAAAATTGTGAAAAAAATTTGCTGTGTAAAAGCTGGTTTTTCAGAAGCAGTTGTTTTGCTTGAAAATTTCAGTTTTGAAAATCCTGTCAGCAGACAAATATGTGAAATACTCGTATGCTCAGATTCAACTATAAGAAAATGTGTTCGATGGCAACAATGGAGGAAGGCTCGGAGCAACATGATTAATAGAAGTTATGTTGTATCATATATACGAAAGTGAGATGCGGACGAGGAGTCATGGTCACTTGTTGGAAGCCTGAAAGGAATGTCGAATTGTTTATAAGATCGGTCAAACACGCTCCTGCACTCGACAAACACGATTTTAAAAGCCAACAGAGAAGCAAAAACGAACATGACCATGAATTGCTACTTAACCAAAAAAACATATATATGTATTTATGCTTACAACATCTTTCAAAAATGTATATTCTTCGCAACAGTTTTATAATTATTTTTTCCTGCGAAACCAACATTATTTTGTTGGGTGCGCAAAATCACTTAATGTGTATTATTTTGATGTATTGGGAAAAAATATAATGAGAAGAGCAAAATTACTAAATATCCTGAATTACATTAGAAAAAAAAAATTAATTTTTTGAAAAATCAGGGTATTTTAGACTGACCCTTAAATCTCTTCAAAACCCCTATGAAGGCTATTTTTTATAATATATATATATATATATATATATATATATATATATATATATATATATATATATATATTATTTATAAGAATATAATTGACAAAGAGTGGGGCTAAGTTCATATAGAGCCTCCTTGATGTTGATGAGGCCTCTCTAAACTAATTAGACAATTCATATAAAATTAGTGCAAAATAATAATAAAATTTATAAGAGAAAACTATAGAGAAGATTTATTATTTTGTAATTTTTTTCATTACAATTTCATTTGAATGTTAAATATATTTTTTAACATTAGCAAAAAATCATGCAACCTACCTCCTCTGAAAAGAGAGTTCATTAAACCATTAAGCCATGATTTTTTTTTTTTTGAGAAAAATGTGCTATATAATAAACCATTTTAATTAGGAGATTTATATACATACCACTTATATACACTAGAGCTACTGACACAGATCTCAAGGAAAACGGAGCGTGAAAAATAAAAAGTTTTCCCCAAGGGTAAACAGTCGACTAACAAGTCACTGCTAAGCAGGTGAAGCCACATCTCTAAACCCGAGACGAGTCGAAGATTTAGAGATGGTTCCTTGCTCGATCGCAACAAAATTTGACAAGGGTGAGGCGTAACTCGTCATACAAGTCTCATCGGAAATCTCACATAGGTAGCGACAAGATTCGCTGAAGAGCTTGCAAATAGGGCTATCTTGCAGAGGCGACAAACTGACAAAGTAGAGAAAATGTAGGCCTCTTAAAACTTGAGAAAAAAAATAACTAAGTCGTGGTTCACCCGATAAAAACAAATCGACTCATTCATCAACCAATTGGTTGCCTAAAGCACATGCAGAAACCCCTAATCGTGGTGACTGACCTGCTTTTGTCTTGGCAGACGAGATTGTCGTTCAACCGAACGTCTCGGTCAATCGAATATAAGGCATGGTCGCCGCCTAGTCGATCGCCTCAGTCGGCCGCATTCTAACAAATCAATCAACTAATTAACGTCATATCAAATTCAAATTGTAATACATATATGGGATGAAATACATAAAATTAATTAAATTATTGATTACATTAAGAATAGTTTCCACAAATGTTCTCTTATTCTATAATTGTATAAAGTACGTTATTATAGATAAGAGACAAATGGACGACCAAAGAGAGGCAGGCCATTGAGATTCTCCCAATTCTCTCCACGTTAACTCTTGCTTTACTTTATTCTCTCATTTATTCCACTACAACTCTCGAGAAGCGTTCACAAAAGACAATCGGGGATCAAACATCCTGAAAGGTGGTGAAGTGAGCGTGGACATGCCCCAGACGATAAACAGAGCTAACTGCGAATGAGAGATTTCCCAAGTGAGAGATAGCATGCAAGGAACCAAATATAAACGTTACACAACCAAACATCAATGCACAGATCCAGAGCTTAGAAGCTCAAATGACCATCATGATGGAGCAATTTGAGTTTCTTCAGGCAGCAATCACCCATATGAACGACCAGGCGCCTTGCTTGGATGCAGAATCCCAGATCTTTCGTCCCCAAAGGGCCTCACCCGGGAACCTGCCTATCCCGCACAACCAGGTTAGCAAACAGCAGACAGAGGGACACAACCACATCCGAGCAGGAGAATAGGCGATGGGAAGAACATATGAGAGCGCTTGTCTAGCCACTCACGGGAGGGGTATTTACTCGCCAAATCAAAGAGGTGATACCTCCGCCCAAGCTAAGGATTCCTCACCAATATTCTTACAAAGGGAGGACCGACCCAATCGACCACATCACCTTGTTTGTATCATCCATTGGTTTGCTTTAGATTGATGACCAAATAATGTGTCGTCTCTTCTTAACCATCCCAAAAGATCCGGTCCTTCGGTGTTTCAACGATCTACCGACCGAAATCATCCTAAGTTACTACAAGTTTAAGTGACTCATTGTTTCACACTTCTAAAACGTGCATAAGGCGAATAAATAGTCAGACGTCCTGCTCGATCTCAAGCAGGGAGAAATGAGATCCTACAAGCATGCATCACTCAGTTTCAAAATGAGATGATGAAAGTTAGAAATCTGAAGCCAGAAATAGTCGAAATAGCCTTGAAACAAGGAGTTTGAAGCAAGTGATTTAGGTATGACCTAAATTTGTTTAAACCTACTACTTTTGTAGGAGTATAGGAGATAGCCAATGAACACGTACTCACCAAGGAAGACCTTCAAGGCTCTCCGAAGGGTAAGCCAGAATCATCCAACAACTTGTCAAAGAAGCGAAAAGAAAAGAGTGAACAACAAAGGGTGAAGGACAATCAGCCCGCCGGTCATCAAAAGAGTAACTGCCAGTCTTGAGATCTGTTGACAAAGACGAAGGCAATCATGACCGAAAGCAATACTCTGATCAATGGTTGGTTGTTCGCTCAATATTATGAGCGACTCAATGTTTACATGAAAATGCAAGCTTTGACACCCCTCAACTTTTTGATGCTTGAAATAGTCCAGGTCATCCAAAACAAGGACTACTTCAAGCTGGCATAGCTGCACAAGGCGCCCTGGCCTTACGAGATCCAAAAAGGCACTGACAGTACCACCATGACCATAAACATGATACAGAGGATTGTTGCCTCCAGAACCTAATTTAGGAACTCAGCTGCCCCGGAAAGCATGAAGAATTTATAGTGGTCGGCGCACATGCACAACGACAGGGTAAAGGGCCAGTAGGAGATCCCTCTAGCTGTCAGGGTAAATGAGATCCACATAGTAAGGATAGTCCCCTCCATCTTCGGGGGAGGAACCCGACCCTCTGGTCCTTCGGGTGAGGTATGCTCTGTCATCCCGTATACATGTAACCGCTTACCCATTCTATTTATAGATGGTAATCTCTCACCGAAGGGGAACCCCTATAATGAGGTGATCGTCGTCATAATGCTGATCAACAACTAGCAAGTGAATAGTATTCTTATTGATGTAGGAAGTTATGTGAATGATCATTTCAAATCGGTGTTCGATAAGAACGACCTGAAGGTCGACCAGTTAACAACACCAGACAACCCGCTGTTCGAATTATCTGAGTAAAGGAAGGATGCGCTAGGCATTGTCGCTCTCGCTATCTCTTGGGGAAAGCCAAGAAAGCAGTTTAATTGCATGGAGAATTTTCTCGTGTTAGAGTCACCGCCAACCTATAATGTTATCTTTGGTGGCCACTTATGAAATGCTAACTAGCAGTAATTTCCACCTACCAAATAGCAATAAAGTTCTCAAGCAACATGGAAATAACTACAGTCTGACGAAACTCGGAGCAATCTAGAAGCTCCTATTTGCAAGCAGTTTTGAGCGTCCACCATGAACCACTAGGCGGTCCTCCAGGTGCCAGTGTCCGACGAGAACCCGATAATTTTTTATGGTTTGTGAATGTTTTAACACTAGATTTAGGAACCAACTGGTACAAATGCTTTATGAGCACCGAAAAGTGTTCACTTTGATTGCAATATAAATGTTTGGCGTTTTGATCAACCAACGTGCGACCGACTGAACATCAGTCCCTACTCTCAGCCGATCCAACAGAAGATCCGATCGACGACCATAAAGAAAAAATTACATACAAAGCAGTCAGAATATTGATATTTATAAATCAAGCAATCTTATCCATTCATTTTTAAAATTCTCACTTAAATATCAAAATTATTAAATCCCAACCTATGTTTTTTTACTTTGTATCAAATTTTTAATAATTTTATCGTGACACACGTAAATGTATGCAAGAAGTTAGGACAAATATCAATCGAAAACCAATTCAAAATTTGACTCAAATCGAGATGAGATAGAAATAAACGAGCCACACATTGATTAGTTTAGACTTAAGACCGGCTGACAACATTTTACTTACAAAAGTTTTATATATATATATATATATATATATATATATATATATGATTATGTCAAGTGCTCTGTATGTAATTAATTTCAGCAATTTGGGTTCCTGCTCGGCTTCGAGAGCTTGCAGTCTACTTCTCGTCTGGCTCCTCGAGAGGAGAGAGGCAGAGATGCATCTAAGCGAGAACGAGGGGATTGAGGGGAATCGCTTTGTGGTAACAGGTGGACTAGGGTTTGTGGGAGCGGCGCTGTGCCTCGAGCTAGTGAGGAGGGGGGCAGAGGAGGTGCGATCCTTCGATACTCGTAACAGCTCGCCCTGGTCCCTCGACCTTCAAAAGAATGGCGTCAGCTGCATTCAAGGTTTGAACCGAACTCGTGCTTTCTTTCGTTTGCAGGACTTGTTGTCCATTCAGATAAGTTGTCATGGAGAATCAGTGCTTCGAACTTGATGATATGTCGGATTTTTTGGGTTTCTCGTAGTTAAGTTGGTATAGAGATTTTAGGTGTTTGTAGATTTTTGAACTGTAATTTGGGCTGTCTGGCAATGGATTTAGGCCGGATTTATGCAGGATTTAAGCCGAATCCTGCCAGACGGTCATTTTGCGCATTCCTTAAATCTGGATTCCGCGGATTTCGGCTGTAAATCTCGTAAATCGTAAATGCTACGAATCGGTGGATTTGACTTCGTAGGGCTTGGGATTTAGGTTAGCGGGCTTTCGATTGTCGCCACTGGTCATAACTACTTCCTGAATCCTCGCTGAAATTGCCAAACAGTTCCATTGGATTTACAGGGTTTAGTAAATCCGTTGCCACACAGATTTCCGGCTTTTACCCATTCAGGATCTAGTAAATCCCGTAAATAATAACTTAAATCGCATCTTTTGTCAGAGTGGAGATTTTGTGGACTAAGCTGGATGAGATTATTCAATGGCTTTATAAAACCTTAACGCTGTTATTAGTTGATTTTACTGATGCTGATATTGATATTGATGCCTCGTTGAATCAGAGAAAGGATAGATACTGGTTTTGGAGATGATTATAAGAGCATATGACTGATGACATGACCTTGTGCTTAGCTCATTTTCTCATCCCTTTTTATAGTTTTAAGTCAAAACTTACCTCTATACGATTGACTGAAATTAAAAATACAAGATAGTTTATATAAACAAACTCAATGAAGCAGAGTGTTAAGTGGACAAATCTGACAGGTTGATTCTTGTCCAAGAATTGGACGATTTTTGTTAACTTCTAAGTTGAAGGCAAGTCCTACTTGATGAATTCTTCTAGTGCGATCCTTTAATTGACAGTCAAAGTTTAACACTATATGAATGACTGAAATTAAGGATACAAGAAAGTTTATTTAGAACAATTTAGTGAAGTAGAGTGCGAAGCGGACTAATCTGGTAGGCTGATTGTTGTTCAAGAATTGGGCACTGCTTGTCAAGTTCCAAGTTGAAGGATGGTTCTATAGGACAAATTTTCTTGATGAATTCTTTCAGCAAGATCCCCTTAATTGGCAGTCAAGCACTCTTGAATGAGGTGCCAATATATTCTAGAAATTTATTAAGTAAATAGATGACTTTGGTTTGTTGAACTCTGAATGTGAGTAGAGGCTTCTTTGTATGACTTGACGAGATTCAACTTTAGACGACTTATGGCTTTGGATGACTCAACCTCAGTGAGTTTAGAGTTGGTTCAACATTTGTGATCTGTTGATCTCAATTTAGTCTCATATGAAAACTTGATTTCGGACCAAGATAAATATTTTTTACCTAAGACGATGGAGATCTATATCCTACTGATTTGATTTTGACACAGCAACAATGCTTATCACAAAAAAGGATAACTGATGCTGACAAACCATTTGTCCATGACTTGTGATATGCTCCTTTTGCATTTCTTTTGAAAAGGCAGGCATAATATTTACTAAGCTCGATTTTTTTATCCCCTTTTTATAGTCTGAAGTCAAAGTTCAGCAATGTACGAATGACTAAAATAAAAAAAAATATATTCAAGAATGTTTATATGAAGCTATCCAATGAAGTGGATTTTGAAGCGTACAAATCTTGCAGGCTGATTCTTGTCATATAATTGATCAGTTATTTAAAGGATGGTTATATTGGATGAATTTATATGACAAATACTTCTAGTTACATTTTGTGGGCTTTGAAATATCATGCTCCGACCTCCCTCAAAGATAAATGAGAGAACTTTTATTGGGTTCTCAGTCAAATTTTCACAAAGCAGATTAGATTGCAAATAAGACACTACTCAGGTATTAAATCCTCATTTTGCGAAGATTTGTAAGTTATGGGGTTGGTTGTTTTTTTATAAATCCAAACCTCTATTGTTAATTATCTCTCATAATAACAAGAGAGCATTTTTTATTAAGATTAGTTGTTAAGCATTGAATATCCAACGTATAGTAGCAACAAAGTGATGTTTTAAAATTATAAGATTTATCATTGTGTACTCAAACTAAATAATGAGGGAAATGATGACCTACCTGATCAAAATCTTATAGTTTTATCATCCCGAGTTATCGCTGTTTTGTTTACTTAGTCACAGAATATAGTCGACTCAACATGACTAAATGATTCTTGTTAGCAGTCGTTGATTGCGTCGTCAAAGAGAATTTTATATATTTGGGGTGAATGCTTATTTAAGGAAATAAATATTAGTCAGCCTTAGCTAACAAAGAATTTTGTGCACATCAAATCTACCATTATGATTTATAAATGGGTAGAGAATCGTTTAAGAACTTATTGATTATATATGTGATTATAACTTAATGGTGTTATATGGTAGCAAATAATATGGTCAGAGAGTTTAGCCATGATTTTAGGTGGAGTCATTGAGTAAAATAACTTGGATAGAGGACTCGACCCGCATTCTTATAAGCATTGATCATTTTGAATGTGAATATAATGATACAACTCAATGTGATGTTTGTTTTTTGTCCGTTTAGGATAATCATAAATTTGTCACACGTAGCTAAATGTAATGAAAGTGAATAGAGTTTGCTTTAAGCCTTAGATGTGAATTTCAATATTTGGTTTGTTTGTTTGAAAATTTTGATTTAAATTTAATTTATTGATTGAACTATTTGGTTGAGATTTTCAATCAACAGAATCATCATTAGGGTTGAAATTTTGAAATATTTGCTATTATACTTCATTTAAAAATTATCATTTTAATGTCGTTAGAAATATTAGTCTTGTGAACTTCAAATCTTTTAGGGAGGAGGATCAAACTAATTAGATGAGTCTTACAACCTTGTCCAGCATATAAGAAGACTGATTGAAGAGCGTGCGTTACTTGATTTTTAAAATAGAGAGTTGATAATTTTAAAATAATTGTGGACTTTTCAAAAAGAGATTTGCATGTTTCTAAGAGTGAAAGCAATTTGACTGAGGATTTCATTTCAATTCGTGTTGCATTGTGAAACTGTGTTATTAAATATTTGGCACCATTGTTGAAACACATGCCGGTTTTAAATTTCATATGTTTGACATTTTAGAAAACTATTTATACTTTTTAAATTGACTTGCATGACGTTTGAGGCATGATTTTGATTTTAAATTTACTTTAAAAAGCTCTTAGAAGACTTGAAATATTATGAATTTGACTTATTTGAGTAAACACCTAGTTGCGTGCACATTTTTATTTTGAATTTTAAAAGCCTCATCTTATTTTCTCTTATATGCCTGTTGTGGATTCAGTAGTGAGATTTAAGGCCCAATATTTGATTTTTGTATCCAAAGTGATGTTTAATTATTTGTATTTGTCCTTCAATATGTTGACTTTTAAAAGTGTTAAATTAAAAATTTTATTCAAGTTCTTTAGACGAGCTACTAAATCTCTTATCCAATTCTTTTTGTTTTCAGCTTTGGTCATTATATTTTACTGAATATGAAATTTAATTTCAAATATTCATTTTATTATTTATATTTTTATTTATTTTATAACTTATTAATGTCCAAATATTTTAAATATAAGTTCTTTGCAAGTCTCAAATTATTGAAAATTTCAGCAATCTTTAGGCGTTTCCCTTGCATGGGGCATCATCAGTAGAACTGAATCTGCCCTCCCATGTATAAGACATGGATGGTCGGCGATGTGCTACACCGCAGTCGTTGATATCTTTTCATCCACCTGCTTTTAAAATGCACGGAGGTCTTTAATGTATCTACATGAGTCAAATACCAACATGATTTTTTTTTTTTTCGTCAAGATGGAACAACCTGAACAAGTATTTTTAAAAACAAATTTTTAGCTGCAAAAACCTAAATCAATACTCTTGCATTTTGTATTTTAGCATGTGATGCGGGCGTCGACGACGAAGGTGAAATTGTCCAGATGTGTGAGAGAGAGGGTTAAAGGGAGAATAGTGGACACGGTAGAGGGATAAGGTGGCTAAGAGGAGTGGTGGCAGAGTTGTCTTTTGGTGGCTGGGCTCAGTTTGCAGGTTGTTGTGAGGGAGTTTGGTAGGCTTATGCGGGCAGCGAGGAGATTAGGGAGTTTGGGCTGCTCATGGATAGCTGCTCCTGGAATAATTAGGGAAATGAATAGGGAAAAAGGCAAATAGAAAGAGGGGAAGGTTGCAGGTTCTTCCTGGAGCGATAGAAGGTTGGAGTTTTGGCTACATGTCTTTTCAACAAATGTAGATGGAGTGGGATCGAGAGGGTTGGAGCGTATGGGGAACAGAGAGGTCTAAGGACGTTGGTGCTTGGGACGACAAGAAGAGAGGGTGCAGCTTTTGTATGTTGGGGGTTCGGGAGATATAGAGGAGCCTTTGGAATTGTTGCCCGAGAGTGGGAGTTATGTGGGATTGAGTAGATCGGGAGTACGTATAGGGTCATTATGTGGGTAAAGATCATGGGATTGGGTAGGTTTTAATTTTAAATGAGTTTAATTTGATTTTAAAATGACAATTTACTTGAATAATAATATCTTAAAAGTGGAATATATTTTTAAATTAAACTAAATATTAGTAATAATTTTAATTTGATTCATTTAATTATATAATTGTAATAGTCGTATTAAATAACTATTAAATTTAGCATAATTCTTTTTTTACTTTGATTTAATCTAATTAATTAATAATAATATTTTTATTTGAATTATTTCCCATCACAAGATCATCATTTGCATCTCATACTATTTGTTGATTTCTCGCATCTGGGTTGATTTCTCATTTCACATTCATAGAAGAATGTGTGTAATATGGTTCACTTTTAGACACTTCAATGTTTTGGATGAGTCGAAGCTATTCTTTTTATGAATGAAGGTTGTTTAATTGTTTTCGGTGATGATTGAAATAATTTAACCTTAATTCATACATATCACAATTTTCGACCTTTCTTGTCGGAGTATCTGCTTCATTAAATCAACAGAAAACTAATAAAGATCGACAATTCTCTTAATTGACAGTCAAATAGTCTTGATTGAGTAGCCAAGATCTTTTGGGAAGTTATTTTGGTGAACGGGCAAGTTTGGTCTATTAAACTTTAGAGGTGAGTAGAGTCTTCCTTGTGCGACTTGATGAGATGCGAATTTAGACGACTTATGGCTTTTTGGGTGACTTTAATATTTAGCGAGTATTGAGTTTTTTTCAAAATTTGTGACTGTTTTTTTCTCATTTTGGTCTTATATGATGACTTTGTTTAATATGACCATAGTTTTCATGTGCAAAGAAAAGAAAAAAAAAGAATGGTGAATGCTGCTAAGCATTAGGCTAGCTTTGATGATGTGCCCCTTTTGCATTCTTTTGAAGAAGAAGGCATACCATGTTCTAAGCTTAATTTTCAATGCTCAACACTATATGAATGACAGATGTTAAAAATTCAATATGATTTTTATGAAGTAATTCAGTGAACTATAGTGTGAAGCAGGCAAATCCACTGATTTTTGTTCCATAATTGGTCACTTTTTGTTAAGTTCCAAGTTGATGGCTGGTTCTATTGGACGAATTTTCTCTACAAATTCTTCTGGTGAGATCCCTTAATTGATGGTCGAGTAATCTTGAACAAATAGCCAAGATCTTCTTGAAAGTTATTTAGGTGAAAGGACTATTTTGGTCTATTGAATTCTGAAGGCGAGTGGTCTCTTTGAAGCCTGACTCGACTAGATGCAACTTGAGACGACTTAAGATTGGTGATTTGTCGATCTTAGTTCAGTCTTGTATGAAGGCTATGTTAATCTGTCTCAGATAAGTACGGGTGTACACCTAAGACAATGGAGATCTATACTCCACCAGTCTCAATTTTTTGCACACGACAGTGCTTATCATAAAAATGGATAGTTAACGCTGACAAAGCATTAGGCTGTGTCTGGTTATGTGCTTCTTCTGCAGTTCTTTCGAAAAAGTTGGTGTACCATTACTGTTGTTCTATTCTAGACATTACAACATAAATCCAAACCTTGTACTTGCAAGCTGCCGTAGCTTCAGTAACACAAAGAAATCGCTTATGCAGTAGCTCGCCTATTTATTTCTTTGTATCAAATTTATTTCATATTTCAAGAACCTAAACTACAACAACATAATATCAACAAATAAAGCCTCAAATGTTTTGTGCGTGCCAGTATGCGATTCTTTTTTTATTTTCCATTGTTTTCTCACTTTAAATGATGGAAACATAACTGCAATGAATGACTTCTTTATGTAATTGAAAGATCTTTTAGCAATATTTAAACCATAAGATGTTTGAAGATTGCCTGTCTGGTCAACCATTTAATGTTTGGAACATTTATGAAATGCTTAAAAGATGAAGGTAGACTTTTAGAAAGAATCTTGAAACTGCATGCCATGGAAAACCACCACCATAACGGCTGTAATGATTTTCGCGTTAAAAATTAATGTAGGCCTTGACCATTTATATTACACTTTTATTTTCTCTTTCTTTGAACTATAGCAAGGCTGCGAGTTTCAGGAAATAGTTAGGTTCTTTAACGTGGAGCAATGACATCTAGATATCATCTTTCTGTATGTTTCAGGCGACGTATCTCAGAAAATGAACCTGAAGGAAGCTCTTAAGGGAGCAAATTGTGTTTTCCACCTTGCCTCATATGGTATGTCAGGTAAGGAGATGCTTCAGGCAAGTCGAATTGATGAAGTCAACATAAATGGAACTTGCAATGTATTGGATGTATGCCACGAAGTTGGGATCAAGAGGCTTGTCTATGTGAGTACATACAATGTAGTTTTTGGAGGAAAGGAGATCGTTAACGGCAATGAGTCACTGCCCTACTATTCTATTGATGACCATGTTGATCCATATGGGCGTAGCAAGTCTATTGCAGAACAACTGGTCTTGAAGAGTAATGGCCGTCCATCCAAGTTAGTTTGTTCAGTTTTCTTTGTACTGCACTCTCACGAGATTTCTTTAACTGCTGGTTTGGAGAGTAAGGCTTTGTTTGATTGAGCTTTCCTTTTTATAAAACTTTGTTCAAAAGTAGTTTTTTTGAAAAGTCGTGTTTTAATGTTATTTGGAAATAGCTGCAGCTTCTGAAAGGGATACAGAGGTTTCTCAAAAGCGTTTCTATAATAGTATTGCAGCCAAACAAAATTATTGTTAGACTATCATTAATTAGCCCTGTAATTGTGCCCTTCCTATAACAACATCATAATATGATATCAAATGCAACAAATTTTATGAAAGCTTATTACATAGTCTTGTAGAATTGCAGTTATGAGTCCCACATCATCGTTGACTCTCTCTGGGACTTGATGTGTGGAACGAGGCTATAGCTCAAGGAGTGAAAATGCACCTGTTTGATGAGAACAATCCTGCTTCACTGCATGTAGAGTCTCACACACTGGGCCCTGAGGGATCTTAGGAGTGCTGGATGTGAAGGATGGCTCGCCACCTTCCTGTCAGTCTGCTAGTTGTTGCCACTATCTGCACGTGCAGCTTGAAATTCCATTTTGCCACCCTAGCTACATTAGCTTGTGGAGATCGAAAACATTGTGGTCAGTGGATCTCCTTTGATCGCATGAAATAGCTTCCTAGCATTTGGCCATCTTTGGTCAATTCCGCTTTGGCGATGTTGAAGATCCTCCCGAAGTTAATACGGGAGATAATATAGAGACTTGACTGCCTTTCTTATTTTGAAAATAGCGAACCTGATAACGTTTTTAATTTTAGTAGTTTTCATGAACTAGTTCATCTTTGTAAGGTTGTACAAAATCTCAAAAGCAATACTCACATTTATGCATCGTCTAACAAGCGACATGCGCATCATTTGGACATGTGATCAATAGTCTTTCCTCCATGTTTAACGAGCATTCATCAACATTTTAATTATTTATGAAGATTGTTATTTTATATATAGGAAAAGGAGTGGTGTTCGTCTTTATACTTGTGCAATCCGTCCTGCTGCTATCTATGGACCTGGAGAAGAGAGGCACTTTCCAAGGATACTCTTCCTTGCACAGATGGGCCTTGCATTTTTTAAAGTTGGCGATTCAAGTGTGAAGACAGATTGGGTTTATGTGGACAACCTTGTATTAGCCCTTATATTGGCAAGCATGGGTCTTCTGGATGACATTCCGGGCAGGAAGGGACATCCCATTGCTGCTGGACAAGCATATTTCATATCTGATGGTACTGCTTTATCTTTAAGAGAAGTAAATATTTTCCTAGTATAAAAAACCAAAAACATTTTAAACTTCACAATTTAGAATGATTTAATTTTTAATTTTAGGAGACAGTTTGATCCTTTGCCTTGATCTTGAGAATCAAACTTTAATAGCAGATCCATTATATTAATGAATATGGAAATTTTCTAGTTCTCATATTGATTGCTTTCTTTAGGACACATAGATGGTTAATTTTTATACAGCTTATATTGGAATTGAATCTTTCATTTTCGAGATAATATGAAAAGGGAAAGTCATGAGTGTTTATTATTATTGTTATTATTATAACGTAACTACGAGAGTGCCATTACTGTTACTGTGTGATGAAATTGGATATTTTGTATCATATGATAATGATACTACAGTATTGTTACTTTTTATGACCTTATATTGTCATTTTATTATTGCATGTTGTTTTGTAATATAGAATAACTGTTTCGAACTAATGTTGTTTTATTTGACCGTAGTAGAATAAATCATCAATGTCCCTTTTATCTAACTCTTTTTCATTGGCATTAAAAAATTCATAAAATTTTCACCTGCTGATATTGAATTCATAACACAATGGATGGACTCTCTCCAATGACAACCGATGAACAGAGGTTTTTTTCTTTCTTTCTTTCTTTCTTGAGACACCTAGCTTAGCACATAATATTGTGATCCAAATGCATGTCTATTTTGGAATGATTTGGCACTAAAAAAGGAGTAATGTAAATACAACAAGCATTGTGTTACAAATAGCTTGATTCTTCTGCTGCCATTTTGATGGAATGTACCTTTTTATTTCTTTTGTTAGATTTTAGGCATTGACAATATTAAAACCTATTCATATTATAAATGACACTAATATACTCTCATAACAATTTTTTTTTGGGGAGTTACCAGTATAGAACCAACTGAAGATCTTTTTATGTGATTCTGTTAACATTTAAAATACTTTCACAACAAAAGTTGAATTTCTTGTTAACCAGGCTTGTGATTGAGATTCGATTTTCTTATAAATTGCTGTGACATAGCAAGGAATAGCTGAATTTTGATGGATTCCCACTTTAAATAAATTATGCTATTCGAACTGCATATCTTGGCTTCAGCTTGCGGTGCACTTTCAAATTTCCAAGCAGGATTGATGAATTAGTCTGAGCGTTTTTACCGGTTTAGAAATTCATGGAGTATTTTGGCACCAATCTGCTTCTCTTTAGATCAATGTTGTTTGATAAATTTTAGCACTTAAGAAGTGTTATGAATTACTCTTTCTTTCTTTACAAAATTTGTAGATCAAAGGAATAGGAAGTGTGTTTGGCCTGCATAATTAAGGTGCTTCTTGGTTTTTCTATCTTAGCACATGATTTGGAAGTTTGAGCCTATCAATGGCTTCTAGGAGCTGCCCTTAATAGGTGCCTTGTTACTTGATTTTTAAGTACTTTGGTATCTATTTGGGTGCACAACGGCAAAGATAAAGGTTTATAGTAGTTATCCTATCAGTTTTCATTTTTAATTATTAGCATACTTTTTTGTTATAATGCTGAGTCACTGACTTCAACTGAAATTTGTTTTATTAAACTTTCTTCTATGATCATTCCAACATAATTTGGTAAACTTGGCATTATGAACTCTGTCATTTGTGGACAAAAGCTTATTTTTATTCTAATGGCTTGTTATTTTCAGGATCACCTGTAAACACTTTCAATTCCATCATCAACCCCGTGTTTAAAAGCCTGGACTATGATATACCAAAATTTACAATTACTGTTAAGCACGCACTCCTAATGTCACGAATATGCTGGTTCATATGCATGTTTCTTTACCCTTGGCTCAATCGTCCATGGGTTCCTGGGCCTCTTATTCTTCCCGCTGAAGTTTACAAGGTTTGTTACATAAATCTATTATTGTGCATGATTTTTCATCGAGAATGGATTTATTGATTCACATAAAAAATCTGATTATTTCATTCATAACATGGACTTAAATAGGTTACAGCTTTTTCCAAGTAGTCCCACAAATAATCCTTTCACACATAACTCTCAATAATTGGGGACAGCAAAGTCCACCTATTAAATTTGAACTAATTGTAGGGTGGTTGAAGCACCTGAAAGAAGTTGTCAATTACAAACTCGTCATTATATTCTGCTAAGTAGCTGGATCAATGGTATGGTAGCAATATGTCAAGGCGTTATCCCATTTTTCTTTCAAGGTAAAGTTGTGTTGTTGAATATATTTGTAAACAGTAGTTCAGAGACCAGAGTATAAATGAGAGAGGTTATTGTCCAGAAAGTAGGTGGAATGAACAATGAATTTGGTTTTCCACCATGGAGGTGAAGTGAAGTTTTACTTAGTTTTTGGTGAGAATTTAGGACTAGAAATAATGATACTGATACTACAGTTTGTGGTGAGATTTTGAAAACCATGATATATACATATGAATATGATGTAGATTTTCTTACTTCTGAAGCATAATATCACATAAGCATATTTGATAAATTGTGCATCTCTCACATAGTATCATTTGTTAATCCTACTCTAATACAGATTGGAGTGACACATTACTTCTCCTATATGAAGGCAAAGGAAGAACTCGGTTATACTCCCATGACAAGCCCTCGTGAAGGCTTAGCTAAAACAATCTCATACTGGAAGGATAGGAAGCAAAGAGAAGTACCTCGCCCTAACATTTTTATCTGGATATGTGTTATTTTTGGGATGACTTCTTTGTTCTACACAGCCTTCCTACCAACTTTCTGGCCGCTAAAATGGTTGAATTCTCTCTCTCTATTCGTCTTCAGATCGGTACCAAACCTCCGATTAGTTTTCTATATTGCAGTATTATTACATGTCGGTGAAGCCATCTATGTTTGGTTCCGAGCTAGGAGAGTGGATTCTGCAAATGCTACAGGTTGGGTCTGGCAGACATTTATTCTCGGCTACCCCTCTACAAAACTATTCTTGAGAAGAGCCAGCCAGGCATAGTTTTGGCCTTTTCGATGGTAATTTCTCTTTTATGGTCTGTTTTTCTGATATCATAAACATTTTTTTTCCTTGACAAGTGTTATCTTAGCGTTTCCAGTGGAGTTAGAACTTCTGCAAATGCTGAAAATTTCATAAACAGACTAGCTTCTTTCTGTTAGAATTATGCATGCAGAAGTTTGAATGCATTGTTTTGGCTTAGTGTTTACTACTGTTCATAGATCTAAATGACCTATGTGGTAATAGTATTGGGACTGACCTGTAATTATAATCTCTTCTGAAAATACAGAACTAAGGTGGGAAATGCTGCCATTCTTTTATTTATTAAGTTAAGGCTTGAAGCATAAATTTGATACAAGTTTTTATCACAGGATTTTAGCCAAAGCTTTCAATATTTTATTTTTTGGACATTTACACAGCACTCAATTTTTAGGGATTTACATATCTCAAACCAAAACCTTCATTTTTTCGCGCATAGCACCCAATTCTTTTGTATCACATCAAAAATAGCATTAAGTACACCTTTTTTACTTTTTCATACATAAGTAAAATGCTATTCGTGTAGAAATAAAATTTTAGGTGTGATATACGTAAATCCATAAGAATGGTGTGTTATATATATGTAAATTTTTCATTTTTTTTATCAGTAGTTGACACCCACTATTGTTTTGTGTTATGTGGCTTGGTGCATTAATTTGATAAGCAAGCAGGTGTTTTGACCTGATCATTGGTTTAAATAGAATGTCAGGCTGACTAAAAACAGCCAAGGGAAATGCTTTACTGCTCAATTCAGAACTCCAAAGAAATAGGTTTTCCTTGGTTGCAATCTAAGTGCGAGGTCAACGACTTTGTGTGTGTGTGTGTGTGTGTGTGTGTGTGTGTGTGTGTGTGTGGGGCAATTCCTTTATATTTACATACTTAACCCTTCGAGCTTTGATATTTACATTTATAACATTTTGGTGCTATAAACTTGGAAGTTAGTAGTAGTGGTATTTTTTGAGATGTTATGAATCTGAGCGTTATGCATATACATATGAAAGTTAGGTGGTGTTTGGTTATGCAATTGTAAAGGGCATTTACGTCAATTGTATAGTACATCCGCTAAACACGAAAAAAAAGTTGTTAAATCATGCCATTTGATTAAATCCAAGGTTTTCTCAGTTTGATGTAAATCCTAAATTTTTTAAATTCGATCATTAGGTAAACTTAACGGATTTAAGTGAGGAAGAAAATACCTGCTTGTTGTCTCTTATCTAATCTGCCAAACACTTCAAAGAGATTTAACTGGATTTAACCTTAATCTAACCAAAAAAATTGATTGATTTAACCCTTTTAGATTTCATAAATCTGGATTTACAGGATTTACAAAATTTACTAAATCGTACTTAAATTAAATTTGGGTATAGCCAAACACCCCCTTAAGGTGTTGTCATGTGGTAGCATGACAAAGCAAAATCATCTTGCAAAATTGCAAAAACTTTGCACTCATATGCAGGAGAGTGATGGGCTCTTCTTGAGTTGAATTGATTCCACTCACCCCCCAGCTCCCCTATCTTAGAAAGAGGATAGAATCTTCTTTTGTTCTGACATCAGGCGCAAAGCGAAAGATACGGATTCGTATATAGTCAGGTTCACCTTGACAATCCTGGTTAGCAGGCCAGTAGCAGGCCAGTAGCGGTTTTCAAAGGTTTGTAAATGTCCCTATTTTTTTAGTGCTTTTATTCAGGAAGAATCCTGTTATAATTTGATCATGTAAGGAGAAAATCATAGGCTAAAATTAGGAAAAACCTACACATCTAAAATCCTTCAACAAATTTGATTGGAAGCTGACACAAGATAGTGGCCATTATGATATGCTTATAAAAGGAAGCAGAAGAGGAGAATAGAGATTAGAAGATGGTGGACATCTCAAGCCAAATAGAAACCACAAGAGATCAAAGACTCAGTACACTTTCACTTCCTCTTAAGATGAATAGGGATATGAATCTTATGTCCCATATTATTTTAAATACCATTTAGTTTATTCTCCATATTAGCAAATGATAAAAGCTTTCTTTGGGCTTCTAGCTAGATTTGTTATTCAATTGGGCCGAGTTACAGTCATGATCGACTTGAATTTGAGCTTGTAATTTAATATTGGTTGAGCTTGAACTCGAGTTTACTATGTGTTCATGTTGGCTCATTATGTTATACACACAAGTTGTTTATCGAGTCGACCTCGAGTCAGGCTTTAAGTCAACTTGGTTTAAATACGCACTTGCAACCACAAGCCTTTTTTTTTTTTGACCTGTGCCTTAGTAATATGCATGTAGATGAAGCTCCCTTCTTCAAGTTTTTCTCAATCAATTATATAAGAGATGATTTGATTTATATATAACTATATTTTTCTTTTCATTAAAAAGATTAGATTATTTAAAATTTTGAGAGCTTCATTTTATATTAGACTTACTCTCCGTGTATGTGTGTGTGTTTGTTCACCCTCAAGCAAACCCACTAATTACGAAAAAGAACCTGGGAAATCATTATAATACAATAATAAAAATATGAGAAATTCAAAGAAAAATTGGAAACATTGCTAGTTAGGGTTAACTCTAGTTTAAATCATTAGTTTATCGAGCTTAGCTCAGGAGTCAGTTTGAGGGAAAGAATTTGCGTCCGTCAACCGTATGCAGAGATGCGTAAGTAAAAAAGTATACAGGGGTTACACGGGAGTTACAAGAGGTTTGTAACCTTCTTGTACCTCCCGTGTAACTCCCGTGTACAAATAGAAGCGCGGGTTACAAGTGACTTACACGGGAGGTATAAGGAGGTTATAACACGCTTGTAACCCTCGTATAACCGCCGTGTACTTTTTTACGTACGCATTTCTGCTTACGGTTGACGGACGCAAATTTTTTCCCAGCTTGAGCCGCACTCCTAATTTGATTGCGAGGTAGAACCACTTCTAAAATTTTAATAATTATATACATTATCTCATTAATCACATTTAAAATAATCAATTTTAGATTCAAATAATACATACAAGTTCCCAAATTATATTGATTCATGAAACAATGGCAGTGTTCTAAAATTCTAATAAAATTCATTAAAGTTATACAATTTTAATAATCGATTACCAACTCATTCGAACATGCTCAATTTTACTAATTATACAGATTATTTCAATAGCCATAATCAAAAAGTTAAATTTACATATATACCACACATTTCTATATTATTTACATATCCAACACCCGAAGTTCGATATGTACTTTTGTAGCACTTTGGCATGATAAAAGTTATGCATGAAAATGTGTATTTCACTTCTAAAAAAGTGTTGGTGATATAAATATACATATTTAGGTGTTAGATATATAAATATACAAGAATTGCGTGGTATTTATGTAAATGCCCCCAAAAAGAAAAAAAATGAAACAATGTACCATAGCCCATCCAAGGCTTTGTTACATAATATTTCATAATATTATAACTTCAACAACAACAACAACAAAGCCTTAATCCCACTAAGTAGGGTCGGCTACATGAATACTTTTTTTCCATTGCGTCCTATTTAGTGTCAAATTTTCGTTTAATTTTAATAAATTAAGATCATTTTTTATGCAATAAGCCCAAGCTTTCCTAGGTCTACCTCTGCCTTTCTTAACATAAGTTGTATTTAAAACATCTACTCTCCTAATCGGATCGACAGGTGGTCGACGTTTAATGTGACCAAACCATCTAAGGCGACTCTCTCTAATTTTATCCGTCACTGGTGCAACACCAACCCTATTACGGATATATTCATTTCACATTTTGTCTCTAAGTGTAAAGCCACTCATCCACCTAATCAATCTCATCTCGGCAACACTTAACATTATGCTTCTCTTTTAAAGGCCAACATTCAGCACCATAAAGCATTGAATGTCTCACCACCATCTTATAAAATTTTCCTTTCAGTCTAAGCGATACTTTTCTATCACACAATAGGCCGGACTCATTCCTCCACTTCAACCAACCAACCTGAATTCTACTATTAACATCCCCATCTATGTCACCATCGCTTTGAACAATGGACCCGAGATATCTAAATCGTTCACACCTTTTAATAATTTGATCACCCAAAGTTACGCTTCTATCACTAGACCTACTATTGCTAAAATTACATTCCATGTATTCAGTTTTAGTTCTATTCAAACGAAGACCTTTAGACTCCAATGTTGACCTCCATAATTCAAGTTTTTCCTGGACTTTTTCTCTTGTCTTATCCACGAGGAGGATATCATCAGCAAAAAGCATACACCAAGGTACATCCTCTTGTAAATGCCCAGTAAGACCATCCATAAATAAAGCAAAAAGATGTGGGCTTAAAGCCGATCCATGATGTAACCAACAGAAATAGTAAAATATTTGGTCAATCCTCTTTCAGTTCGAACACATGTAACAGCTCTAGCATACATATCTTTAATGACTTGAATATAAGTCATATCAACACCTTTCTTCTCAAGGACTCTCCAAAGAACATCTCTAGGAACTTTATCGTAAGTTTTTTCTAAATCAATAAAAATCGAAATGTAAATCCTCCTTATTATCTCTGTACTTATCCATCAAACCTCTCAATAAATGTATAGCTTCCATGGTAGACACTGCCGCATAAATCCAAATTGATTATGAGAAACCTTCGTAATATGTCTTAACCTATGTTCAATTACCCTCTCCCATAATTTTAAAGTATGACACATCAATTTAATTCCTTTATAATTTGCACACTCTTGTGCATCTCCTTTATTCTTAAAAATGGGGACCAAAATGCTCTTTCTCCACTCCTCAGACATCTTTTTAGTTTTTAAAATAATATTAAAAAGTTCAGTAAGTCAGAAAACCCCAAATCACGTAAACATTTCCACACTTCAATTGAGATATCATCAGGTCCTACAGATCCCCTTGTTTTTCTTTAAAGTCTCTTCAACTTCTTTTTTACAAATGCGATGGTAAAAATGAAAAGTTTTATTATTATTAACGATATTAAGATCACTAAGGTCGATCGTACTTTCAAGTATCTTCATTAAAAAGTTTATTAAAATAACTCACTCACCTATGTTGAATATCTTTTTCTAGTAAAAACACTTTTATTTTCATCTTTAATACACTTTACTTGAGTTAAATCTTTACTTTTCTTTTCACTTTGTTTCGTTAGTTTATACATATATTTTTCACCGTCCTTAGATATCTAACAACTTATAAAGATCACTAAAAACGAATTTTTAGCGTCATAAATAATTTTTTAGCTATCTGTGGTCGTTTTATATTTTTCCAGTTCTCTATACTTTTACATTTAAACCAATTTTTATAACATAACTTCTTATATTTTATCTTTCTCGTACATTATTATTCCACCACCAACTATTTTTATTTATAGAAATTTTTTTCTTTTGATTTTCCAAGTACATCTTTAGCCACTTGTTTAATAGTATTAGTTAATTTTCCTCACATAGCATTCGCGTCTTCATCGACATCCCAAATATTTAAATCTTGAATTTTACTCATAAAAATAATTTTATTTGTGTCTTTTAGGTGTCCTCATCTTATTCTACGATGTTGAATCCTAGTATTCTTTATTTTACAACTCTTTATCTTAAAATCTAGAACTAATAATCGATGTAGGTACTTAATTCCTCACTTGGAATGAACTTACACTCCTTACAAACTCAACGATCTCTTATTCTCATAAGAAAATAATCAATTTGTGTTTTATTAGATCCATTCTTATAAATAATAAGATGCTCATCTCTTTTCTTGAATAAAGTATTAGTAATAATCATATCATACTGCTCAAAGCAAAATCTAAAATGACTCTACACTTACTTCATTAATCGCTCCATATACCGTAACCACCATAAATATTTCGAAATCTTCTACCATCCTACCGATACGTCCATTTAAATCTCCTCCAATAAAAATTTTTTCTTCGAGAGTGATCAGTGTATTAAGTCTTCTAAATCATTCCGAATTTATCTTGTAGTCTATATCTAAACCAACTTGAGGAGAGATAAACGACTTATAATATTAAAAATCTTTGTATAAATAATAATCTCAAGTCGTTATAATTCTATCTCTAACTCTATTAATTTTAACAACATTATCTTTTAAACTCTTATCTATAATTACACCTACACCATTTCTAAGTACGACTCTTACTGTAATACCGTAGTTTAAAACCTAAGTTATCAATCTCCTTAGCTTTTTCTCCAACCCATTTAGTTTCTTGAATACATAAGATATTTATCTTTCTATGGATCATAATATCAACCAATTCCATTAATTTACCATTGAGAGTACCTATATTCCAAGTACCTATATTCTAAGATTCTATCATAATATTATAACTTCGCTACAAAAAAATAATAATAATAATAACATTTCACAATCTGAAACAAAACTAACAAAAACAAAATCAATGCAAAAAAATAGGTTTCACAGCCAGAACCTGTTATAACTGATGAAAGAAAACAAGATGGTTTCTGGTGTAAGATTTGTAGGCTTTTATTAGACTTTGTGTCACTTCTATGGCATAACACGAAGGCCTTGATTGTTAATCTCCATCATGGTTGTTGTCGTTAAAGCTCTGGTTATGAAGACTAGAAGGACTCGATGCACCTCGAGAGATTTGGTGTGATCGTCCCGGCAACCCGCCTAGAGTAGGCTTCCCGGGCGCGGTCTCACCTGCAGAGCGGATCAACGGTTGCAGTGGCTCTTTACGTCCGCCGCCGCGTTCTGCGATGAAGCTTCCGACAATTACCTGAACAACAACTAAAAATCATGGTTTGGTTTGAATAACACATAATGACTCATGTTAAAGTTGGGGCATTTGCATACATTCCATCGAATTTCTATGTACTTACATATCTATCATGTGAAATATTAGTAGGGAAAACACTATGAAGGTTGGCAAGTGGTAAGGTAAGAAGCAAACCTGAACAGGAGTTGCAGCAACCAAAACTCCTGCAACTCCACCTCCTATTACACGGCCATCAGGACCTGCCAGCAATACGCTGAGCCCTCCGGTTCGGTTTCGCTGACCCAAACTTTCAGACACCAAAAACGAGCCCGAAAGCAACAATATTTTGAACCACCCCTGAAAATTACATATCAAAATTAACTAAATCGCGACATTAAGCATTATGGCCAAAGAAATGAGGAGCTTTTTAAAAATTGCAATACATCTTTCATGCACTGGTAAGGTAAGTTTGGTGAAGTTTTACAGTGTTAGATATGTCAATACATAGGATAGGAATGGAGGTAGAAAAACCTCATGTGCAACTGTTCTGCCGGAAGTCTCAGGCTGATGGAGTGCGACGCTGGATATGGAACCATTTGCCGAGAGGACGCATACCGCACGAGCTCCCTTACTGGAGAATGACATTATCTTCGTAGACACGTCCTATGGAGTTTCTATATATATGAAAAATACACTAAACAAGCATACTCTGAAGAAATGCAAAATAAAAAGATATATTTACAAAGTTTAGTTGTTAGATATATAAATGTATAAGAATTGTGTGGTGTGTATGTAAATTACTATGAATAAATTAAAAAAAAATATTGCATTACATGTCATCTTTTTTTTTAATTAAAAAAAATGACTGGGCGGAACCGCCAACCACCCCTGGCTCGCAATCACTCAAGTACCACCCCCATATAGCGTAGTCGTCTGGAGGGGATTTGAACCCTAGACCAGAAGAGATTTATAACGGTAAAGTCGATGTTCTACCAACTGATCTAGGAACACAATGCTACATTTCATCTTAATCTTAATGTATCAATAGAAAATTTTACCAAGATATATATTTAATATTTATATTTAATACTTATCTTGAATAATTCATATTTTTACTCCAAACTATATAACAAAATTCATTCAACGATGAAAATTTTTCGTGTTTCGTCTTTTTTACGATGTAAATTTAGATTTACTAAATCCGATTGTGGGACAGATATAAGGGGTTTACTCATCCTCGCTCGTGTGCTCTATCTCCAACGCATGGGATTTGATAAATTCAGATTTACTTGATTTGATAAATCTTATTTAACGTAAAACCAAGTTGCAGCCAAACACCGTCTATGAGAAGTCAAATATTATATGCAGGTGAATTAGATGTTGATTAGTGGTATTGAGGTGATATTGAGGTTAAAACCGTCCCAACGGCGCCGCTCCTTAATATTCACTCCTAGGAGACCATTATATATATATATATATTAAAATAAGACCAAATTCAAACACAAAATCAAAAAGTTTAGAAATAAAATTAAAAAAAAAAATCCATTTCTTCACATTCAGATTGCAAAGAAAGACTGCAAAAGAAGGAGAATATCCCAAGCTTTCATTTGAATCTTCTTCCCCCAACCCACATTCTTCTTCTTGGTCTCCAACCGACCTGCAGAAGAAGAACCAGCAGCCTGCAATGGCGTTCCATCGGCCGCAGTATACATTCTCGGCCGCCCTCTTTTGCGCTTCACCCCCTCCTTTGCATTGACGATGACGCCTTGAGAAGCCTGCGAATCGCTGAACGCCATGGAAGAAGCGTTCTGTGCAGGGCGAGATGGAGAAGACGATGGGGATTCCCCAACGCCGACATTGAGGGAGGGCTCGGATCTTCTCTCCATGAATGCAGAAAGGATCGCTGAAGTTGGGGGAGATTGAAATTAACTGAATTCGAAATTTTCAGCACCGGAGAAAGCGGAATTTATCAAATGTTCCGGCTGACATAAGAAGGAAATAGGGTTCTTTAAGTGGATAGAAAAGAGCGCTGAACCCTAGAAAATAGGAAGAAGCGGGAATTACAAGTTTAAAAATATATAAAAAGACTGGTTTTTACGGGTGCGATTACGCCGGCGGAGAAATTCCGAGAGATTAGTGTAAAAAAAACTGTTTTTTTTCACTCCTTTCTGTTGAAAAGACTGAAAAAATATGATTTTTAATAGAAAGTTTTTATTATTTATACAGAGAAAGATTAAAAAAGAGGAAAGTTTTGAAAATTTAAGAGTGGTTTGGGGAAGAAGAATCAGATGCGCTTCTGATAGAAAAGCATCGAGAAAATAGTCTTCTATATTGCAGTATTGTTACATGTGGGTGAAGCCATCTAAGTTTGGTTCCAATCTCGGAGTTTTCGATGGTTATTTTTCTTTTCTGGTCTTGCTTTCTGAGATCATAAACATTTTTTCTTCCTTGAGAAGTGTTATTTGTTTCGGTTTTTCCAGTGGAGTTAGAACTATTCTGCAAATGCAGAAAATTTCATAAACAGACTATAGTTTCTTTCTGTTAGAATTAGGCATGCAGAAGTTTGAATGCTTTGTTTTGGCTTAGCGTTTACTACTGTTCATAGATATAAATGACCTGTGTGGTTATACACAGACTAATTTCTTTCTGAAAATGCAGAACTAAGGTGGGAAATGCTGCCATTCTATTATTGTTGAAGTTAAGGCTTGAAGCATAGATTTGATATAAGTTTAGATCACAGGATTTTAGCCAAAACATTCAATATTTTCTTTTGGGACATTTACGTAGCAAGGAGGTGTTTTGACCTGATCATTGGCTTAATAGAAAGTCAAGGGAAATGCTTTTAGTGCTCAATTCAGAACTCCAAAGAAATTGGTTTTCCTTAGATGCAACTGTTTGGAGAAGCTGCAACTTATTGAATAATCTGCTGATAAGCTTGGTGTGATGACTATTACATTTTTTTTTTTTTTTTTTTTTGAAAAAGCTAGAGCGTAGCCTGAAAGCTGTCACCGTATTAAGATAGGTGCGGTGTGAAAACATTGTTTTTCAGTGTTTTGAAAACGCATAAGCTGCCAAAACACAATTTACACAAATAAACTTGGTGTGTTTTTAAAACGCCATCACACCAAATAAGCTGCCCCAAATGAGGTGTGAGTCCATCTACCTCACGTCTTTTAAGACTGTGCGTGTGTGTGTGTGTGTGTGTGTGTGTGTGACAATTTATTTGTTTTTACATACTTAACACTTTAAACTTTGATGTTTACATTTATAACATTTTCGTGTCATAATGCATGAAAAGGTGTCTTTCACTTTTAAGAAGTTAATAGTAGTGGTATTTTTTTGTGATGTTATGAATGAATTTGAGCATTATGCATATACATATGAAAGTTGGGCGGTGTTTGGTAAGCAATTTTTGAAGGGGATTTACGTAAAAATTTTATAGTAAATGTGCGAAACAAGAAAAAAGTCATTGCATTCCGCCATTTGATTAAATCCAAGATCTTCTCAATTTGATGTAAATCCTGAATTTATTAAATTCGATTATTAGGTGAATTTAACAGATTTAAGTGACGAAGAAAACACTTACTTCTTGTCTCTTCTCTCATCCGCCAAACACTTCAAAAGGATTTAATTTGATTTAACCTTAATCTAACCAAAAATTGTGATGGATTTCCCCTTCTAGATTTGATAAATCCGGATTTACAGGATTTACAAAATTTACTAAATAGTATTTAAATTAAATTTGAGACATGTAAATACCAAGTGTCTTGTTTTAGGTATGTAAAGCTTTCTTTTGGCTTCTAGCTTGATTTGTTAATCAATTGGGCTGAGTTGGAGTCATCATCGACTTGAATTTGAGCTTGGTTAAATTAAGCTTGGTTGAGCATGAGCTCGAGTTTACCATGTGTTCGTGTTGGCTCATTAACTTAAACGCACAAGTCTTGAGCTCGAGTTTGCTATGTGTTCGAGTCAAGTTTGAGTTAGCTTTCATGTTAACTTGGATTAATTACACAGCTGCAACTGCAAGGCGAGATTGTTGAGCATGAGCTCGAGTAATATGGTTGTAGATGAAGCTCTCTTCTTCAAGTGTTTCTCAATTAATTATATAAGAGATGGTTTGATTTATATATAACTATAATTTTATTTTCATTAAAAAATAAAATTTAAAATTTTGAGAGCTTCATTTTGGAATAGACTTCTACTCTCTCTCTCTCTCTCTCAATATATATATATATATATATATATATATATATATATATATATATATATATATATATATATATATATATATTATGAATATTGTTTCAATTTAATTTAGAATGTGTTGTTTTCTATATGTAAGATATAAAAACAAAAAAAGATAAGAAATATATCTCATATAAAATTAGTATTTTAAACCTTTTTTGAGAGTTATTTTTCTCTATTTTATAAATCTTAAATCTAAAAAAAATGATAAGAGCTCTATTTTGAAATAAAAAATGTGTTGTTTCATTATATTTGGGAGATGTTATACTCTCATTTTGGCATCACTATTTTGAAACATAAATCGCTATTATTTTTTTAGGCAACAATTAAATTAATGAAGTAAAGGAACTTCTAATTTGATTTTGCTATTAATGATAGTTAAGTTTTGTTTTAAAATTAACTTAGGATTTGTTTGGAGTAGCTGCAGCTTATTAAATAATCTGCTGATAAGCTGATTACAAATAATCTGATGATAAGTTTGGTGCGGTAGTTATTACAAATTTTTAAAACCAGAGCGCATACAGAAAGTTTCCACCCCACCTAGGTAAGTGTGGTGTGAATACATTGTTTTTCAGCATTTTGAAAACGCATAAGCTGTCAAAACACAGTTACCCAAACAGGCCAGGTGCGTTTTCAAAACGCTACTGCATCAAATAAACTGTCTCAAACAGACCCTTAGACATTCTAACTAAACTCAAATGTCTTAATGGAAAATATAATATTAATAGAATGTGTGTGTGACATTTGCATACATACCACATTTTTTATATTATTTATAAATCTAACACCTGAAGTTCGATATTTGCTTCCCCCACACTTCAACATAATAATGTATTTCACTTTCAAAAAGGCGACAATTGGTGATGATATTTTTGATGTGACGTTAAGTGGTATACATATAAGTATCGATATTTAAGTGTCAGATATAAAAATATACAAGAATTGCACGGTATATAAGTAAATACTCAATTAAAAAAAAAAAGAAACAAAATACCATAGCCAATCAAAGACTTTCTTACATAATATTTCATAATATTATAACTTCCTACAAAAAATAATAATAATAACATTTCACATTCTAAAACAAAACTAACAAAAATAAAATCAATGCAAAAAACAGGTTTCACTAACATCTACAGTTTAACTGATGAAAGAAAACAAAATGGTTTCTGGTGCAAGATTTGCTTGCTTTTATTAGACTCTGTGTCACACTTCCATGGCATAACATGAAGGTCTTGATTGCTATTTTCCATTATGGTTGTCACCATTAAAGCTCTGGTTATGAGGACTAGAAGAACTCGATGCACCTCGAGAGATTATGCGTGACGGTCCCAGCAACCCGCCAAGAGTAGGCTTCCGCGGGGCGGACTCACCTGCAGAGCGGATCAACGATTGCAGTGGCACTGTAAGTCCGCCGCCGCCGCCACTTTCTGCGATGAAGCTTCCGACAACTACCTAAACAACAACAACAAAATCATGGTTTGGTTTGAATAACACATAATGACTATGTTAAAGTTGGTGCATTTGCACACATCCCATCGAATTCCTATGTATTTACATGTCTAACATGGTAAGAAGCAAACCTGTACAGGAGTTGCAGCAACCAAAGCTCCTGCAACTCTACCTCCTATTACATGGCCATCAGCACCTGCCAGCGACACGCGAAGCCTACAGATTCGGATTGGCTGACCCGAACTTTCAGACGGTAAAACCAAGCCTGAAAGCGACACTATTTCGAATCTCCCCTGAAAATAACAAAATCAACTTTGCTTTACCATTTTTTAGAATCATTATGGCCAAAGAATTGAGGAGCTTTATAAAATGTGAAATACACCATGCATGCATTGGTGAGGTAAGTTTGGTACTTCTGTAAAAACTGAAGTTTTTAAGTGTTAGATATGTACATACATAGGATAGGAATTGAATGGTATGTATGTAACTCTTCCAACATAAAAATTTAGTTGTAAGGTAGAAAGACCTCATGTGCAACTATTCCGCCGGATGCTGCAAACTGGAGTGCGGCGCTGGATATGGCACCATTTGCGGAGAGGACGCATACCACACGAGCTCTCAGATTGGAGAATGACACAATCTTTGCAGACAAATCCTATGGAGTTTATAGAAAATGTAAAATGCCCCAACAAAAGGGAAATTCACATACATACCATATTGTTATGTGTGACTCATATATCAGACAAGAGACAAATGTTAGAGTGGAGAGGAGCGGAAGTATCTGTCTAATTGGGGGAATTTCGTTAAGTGGGTTGGGGTAATTTTGTAATTACATATTGTACACTTGGGTTATATTTTGTATTTGTAACCGTCTTTCAAGAAAAAACACACCTCTCCAGCTCTGACTGTAATAACATGTGGAGTGAATCCAATCCCTGATGATCCTGTAAGTATTAATACATTTATAAATTAATAAAAAATAGATTTAAAGGTATAAATGCAAAAGGAAATTTACAAATACAGATGATTATTGATGAGAATATAGAGAGTCAAACATATTTCAAAATCTAAAGTGGTATTATTGCAAAAAACAGAAAAAATCCACTAAATTTTGCATTATTAGCATGACAATTCACTAAGAATAAATTTTTAAAAAATATTGCAGTAAATGTCATCTTTTTTTTTGTTATTAAAAAGATGGTTGACGGGCGGAACCGCCAACCATACCTGGCTCGCAACCCGTCAGGTCCGGGTTGAACTCATGCGTCTAACCACTCGAGTACCACCCCCATATAGTGTAGATGGACAAAGTCAATGCTCTACGAACAGTTTTAGGAACGCGGCGCTACATGTCATCTTAATGTATCAATAAAATATTTTACTAAAATATAAGTTTAATATTTATATTTTAAACTCATCTTGAATAATTCATATTCTTTACTCCAAACTATATAACAAAATTCATTCAATAATACAGAGCAATGTATACAATAATGCATTTCCTATATGTTATTAATGTTATTAAACCTACTCATGGGAGTGTTTGTTAGTATAGTTTCAATGGGATTCAAACATGAATTTAAAGTAAATCTAGTCAAAAACAAAAAAAATAAAAATTAAATCCACCGCTCCGTTAATTCAAAATTGCTCATGTTTTCTCTTTTTTTATGGCGTTAATTCAAATTTTCTCCGTTTGGGGCAGCTTGTGTTTATTCAGATAAGCTGGTTATCTGAAAATGCGGACTACGGGATTCGACCCGCTTTCTGCATTTAGTGTAAAAAATAAAATGTGTTTTCAGACAAGCTGCTCAAACGCAGTTTCAAAACGGTGAGGCGGCGTTTTCTAAATGCAGCTGCAGCAGATAAGCTGCATCAAATGGGAAAAATTATTGCGTCCGGGCAGCGTACGCAAAGTTGCGTCCGGACTCCAATTATATGACGACAGGTGTTCGTGTTGGCTCCATCCCTCAAAACACAAAAATACAACCGCGGGTTGTATTGGAATATTCCGGAATACTACAATAATACAACCGGGAAATACTCAAAACACAAAAATAATAATACAATAATACAAGCTGCTCAAACGCAGTTTCCAAACGGTGAGGCGGCGTTTTCTAAACGCATCCGCAGCAGATAAGCTGCCGCAAATGGAGCCTAAATTCGATTGCATGACAGATATAAGGGGCCCACTTCTTCCTCGCTCGCGAGCTCTATCTCCGTCGCACAGGGTTTGATAAATCTAGATTTACTTGATTTGATAAATCCTATTTAACTTAAGAACAAGTTGCAGTCAAACACCGCCTATGAGAGGACTAAGCGTGATCGATGGTATTAGGGTTGTATTGAGGTGAATGCCACCCCAATACCACGGCTCCTTAGTATTCACTCCTACAAGAGAGTGACACCATCATAATGTTTGGGAGCAATAGATAGATAGATTTTCTTTAATTTTTAATTTTTTTATTTTTTTATTTTTTTGGCAGATATGATAGAAGAAAAACAAGACCAAATTCAAACACAAAATCACAAAAATTAGAAATAAAAGAAAAAAAAATCCAATTTTCACATTCAAATTGCAAAGAAAGACTGCAAAAGAAGAAGAATACCCAAAGCTTTCAACCGACTCTTCTTACCCCAATCGACATTCTTCCACTCCTTCTTCTTCTTGGTCTTCAACCGATCTGCAGAAGAAGAACCAGCAGCCTGCAATGGCGTTCCATCGGCCGCATTATACATTCTCGGACGCCCTCTTTTGCGCTTCACCCCCTCCTTTGCATTGACGATGACGCCTTGAGAAGCCTGCGAATCGCTGAACGCCATGGAAGAAGCAGGGGGAGATGGGGAAGACGATGGGACGCCCACATTGAGGGAGGGCTCGGGTCTTCTCTCCATGAATGCAGAAAGGGGAAGACTGCAGTGATCGCTGAAGTTGGGGGAGATTGAAATTAACTAAATTCGAAATTTTCAGCACCGGAGAAAGCGGAATCAATCAACTGTTCCGGCTCACATAAGAAGGAAATAGGGTACTTAAGTGAACCCTAGAATATAGGAAGAAGCGGGAATTGCAAGTTTAAAAATATATAAAAAGACTGGTCTTTGCGGGTGCGATTACGCCGGCGGAGAAATTCCGAGAGATTAGTGTAAAAAAAACTGTTTTTTTTTTTCACTTCTTTCTGTTGAAAAGACTGAAAAAAATATGATTTTTAAGAGAAAGTTTACAGAGAAAGATTAAAAAAGAGGAAAGTTTTGAAAATTTAAGAGTGGTTTGGGGAAGAAGAATCAGATGCGCTTCAGGTAGAAAAGCGCATGAATGGGAATGGGGGAGAAATGGAGAGAAAATGGACCAATAAATAATAATAATTAAAATTGAAATCGCTTGTTTTGCAGCGATTCACCGACGTGTGCCCATGCATCTATAAAATATTCCTGTCTTGACATCACACTTTCAATCATCAGCAGCCATGTCGTCTTACATCTCATCGGCGGGCAACGTGGCGATGATAATATTTGTAGAAAAATAGAGGTTAGAGTAAGGAGCTGCATGAGATATTATAACGTCTATAGGCCACAAATGTTAGAGTTTTGAGCCACTTGAGCTGTGATAATGTTTATGGTGTTAAGGTCGAAGTTGAGAGTTGCATGAACTATCGATCATGAAGGTCATAGTTGGTCACATATGTCATAGTAATGAGCTGCAATAATGTTTGTAGGTTGTAGATGCCGGAGTTGAGAGCTGCATGGGTTGTGATAACGTATATATGTCACATAAGTTATAATTGGGAGTTGCACAAGCTGTGATAACATACGTAGGCCGCTAAGGTCAGATTTGGGAGCTACATGAGTTGTGGACCATGTGATATGTAGTGGTAAGCTGTGATAATGTTTGCAAGTCACAAAGACTAGAGTTGGAAGATGCACTTGTTTGGACTATGTAGGTTATAGTGGTGAGCCACAATAAAGTTTGTAGGCCACAGAGATAGAAGTTGAGAGCTGCATGAACTGTGATAACATTTGAAAGCTACAAAGGTTGGAATTGAGGGTTACATTACTGATAACATTGGTAGGCCGCAAAGGCTTGAGTTGTGAGTTGCATGACCTGTGGGTCATATAAGTTGTATTTGGTTATATAGACTATAGTGGAGAGTTGCAATATATATGTAGGCTATAGAGGCCAAAGTTGAGAGCTACATGTGCTATGGATCAAATCAAATACGTAAATAGTTTATTAAACTAATAAAAATTTTATCATATTTAGGTGTTCCATTTTCGAAAAATTAACATCAAGAGCAAATAGAACGTCCATTGTTGAGGTGAGTACTATTATTCTTAATTTGATATTTCTTCTAAACTAGTATTATGGATTGTTAATTATGTTTGATAAATGTAATTGATTGTTCTATTATTAATATTTTATCGGTCATTTTGATGTGAATACTTATAATCTCATGATATGAAATAATTAATGCATTATAATTTTGTGATATAAAATTATAATGATATGAACTGCATAAATTGTTTGTATTTGCGTGATTGACTATGATGAAGTCACCTCTTGAAAGTATTAGTGGGGGAACACTAATGTACTCATGCACGTATATGAAAAAGGATATTAATATTGATGTGTCTTAGTTGACATAATTTTTAGACGGTACCTCTGTAAAGATTGTATAAATATGATATGATATTGATATAGACTCTTTAAATAAGAAACTTAACTGACATGCATATGATTCTTTATTTTCCTTATATTTATTTTCTAAACTTATTTTTTTTCCTTATATTGTTGTAGTTTAGAAATACGAGTAATCACTGTCTCTTTAATTTACGGTTGTTTTAACTAATTTTTTATCTTTAATTAAATTATTAAAAGATGAACGACATACGAGAAAATTTTTATAGAAGACACAGACAACCAGTAATAAGGCAATATAAATTATACTAATTTAATTTAATTTTTAGTGACTATTTCATCTATTAAACTGTGAGTTGAAATAAAAAATTTAATTCACACCGTCCGACCGTATACCCGCCTTGATTAATTTCAAGCCCAAGATCTAGTCATGACATTCATTCCCTAGTAAGTCGAAAACAATCAAATGAAGAATACTTTTAATATTTATTGGAAGATGGGTCATCGAATATAAGTCAACAAGATTCCCCACTCTTCACTACAAATAGATCCACAACCCGTACTAGAAGAAGAGCCATCAAATTTAAGCTGACACGAGTCAATTTCAACTGCCCTTTACTCTCCATTACAAGCAGACCAACTTTCCACCATCTTTCGCCATCCAATCTTCACCTCCTCGCCAGTCCAACTCATCCTTACCTCGCCGGTCCAGTCCACCGCTGGCCACCTTTCGTCGCTAGACTATTTCGTCCTGCATTGTTCCCACTCGTCATCAGCGACCTTCCGCCGGCAACCCACACCGCCATCGCTGCCCGAGCTCGCCGTCACCGCTTGACAGACACCACCCCTCTTCCTCTCTACCCAAGAGTATAAACTTTAAAATAAAATGCATAGGTAAATGCCCCTAATCCTTTTCAGACAACAAACTAAAATTGTAAAGTATCAATGACTTAAATGGAAAAAATGCAAAGACTAATAACATAAGAACTTAAGCAAACATGTCAAAAACTGTATATAATGTATTTCTTCACATTAATATTCAGAACTGCTCATCATAATCTATAAATGCAAATCTCTTAATTACACAAAACAATTTAATATTTATGAAACAAGCCATAAGAACAGCATGGACCAAAGTGTAAGTCCCACAGAAGCTGCAATATATGACCAGAGAAAAATTACAGACAGCTCTCCTTCACCAGCATCAAACATCTGTATCATAGAAGCTGCAAAACAGATTAGTTTCAAAGTATGAACTCATAATATATTTCAGGTTATCTTGTAATTATATATTTATGATTAACTATTACATAAATACCAATGTTCATTGCAGGTGGGACAGCATTCTGAAGATATAGAACCAGATGATATAATGGGTCAGAATGAACTAAACCAAAATGAACTGCAGACTGAATGAAAATCGTGCCGATGATCGGCAAAGCGATGAATCGAACGGCGACGATGCCGGCGATGATGGAGATTTTGATTCCCGGGCCATTGAAACCTGATATATTACAATGTAATTGTTATCATTGAATAAAATGATGATTACAAAAGAAGCCCCAGGGGGTAAATAAGAAGAGAATAGTATACAGAAAGCTCATGTTGCTATAGATACAACATAAACAGGGAAAAAATTGCGTATGTCAACCGTACGCAGGAGCTGCGTACGTAATAGATTACACGGGGTTACAAGCGTGTTATAACCTTCTTGTAACTCCCGTGTAACTCACTTGTAACCCGCACACTTCTATTTCATCCATTTGTAGGTTATAGAGGTTACAAGGTTACAAGGGGGTTACACGGGAGTTACATGAAGGGTACAAGGGGGTTATAACCCAACTTGTAACCCTCGTGTAATATATTACGTACGCAACTCCTGTGTACGATTGACGTCCGCAATTTTTTTCTCATAAACAGGGGTTGGATATGCAAATATAATTAAAGGAATGGAAAATTGTGTCACCTTTGATGAGATTTCCTCCTGTTATAAGTATGAGACTTGGGATGGTACCATTGCTGCAAGAATATATTGAAGTCTTTTTGTGAGACATTTATGCAAATATTTTGAAATGATTATGTAATGGAAGCTTTTGCATGAATGTAAAAGAGGGATAAAATTGCAAAAATAAAATTACAGAGCATGGGAAGTTTTTCTCTAGGCATCATTCTAACTCCTATATTGAAAGGTGAAATGTACATGTTCATGCATGGGTAATGGGGGATATATATGTAAAAAATGTTTAGAAATGTAAATATGTTAGAATTGAGGGTTATATGTGTAAAGATTCCTATATTTATATGTCAAAAGGTGAGAATCAATGTACCCTAGTAATGTGAAGGAGTCTTGAGCCATGCGAAGAGGAGCATTTTCACCTATCATTGCTTTCTTAAGTTGAGGAGTTGCTCCAATTATAAAGCCAACAATCTAAAAACCAATAAAAGTGCAATTAGAACAGATTATAAGTGAAAATAAGCAAAAGTTTCTGCCTTCAAATTTTATATTTTCCTTGATAGTTTGGATAATTTAACAGTTTGGCCCTACTCAAGTTAATTATTTTGCTAGGTACATAAAAAAATTATATATGTAATTTAATTTCTATTGAAATTTTTGTTCTCCCTTAAAATGGATAAATATTGTTTTCGTTCCTATATAGATAGCCTCTGCATAGCATTATCATTAATAAATATTAATTAGTAAATTTTATTAAATTATTATTCATTTTATCAAATACATAATGTATTTTTAGTAAATGTTATATTCGATGTAAAACAAATGACCTGACTTTAATTAACCGGCTTTGTCAAAATTAACATAACAACAACAAAAAAAGTCTAAGCCATGGGCTCACAATAGTGATTTTTTTTAATTATATATGTGTGTGTGTGTGTGGGTGTGTGTGTAATCAATCTGGTTAATCATGGATATTGTTGCATGTCGGAAGATTCTCGGCAGTAGAGTGATATATTAACGTCTCGGTATTGTACGAAAATCCAATACATACACGGATAATATAAAAATAGTTGAGAGAGCCACTAAAATTTTTTGTGGAAAACCCTACAAGGGAAAATATCACGGGGCATGACCCAACTAAAATAATTCACTATATGATTGTAAGTACATAGACGCACTTTTCTCTTGTATTAGGGAAGATGAAATAAAAAAGTTGATGTACAATAATAATTCAACGACAATAGTCACAATCGGGTTGTAGTTTTGCCAAATTTGATTCAAAATCTACAGAAACACAAGATTTACCTTTCTTTCCAAACAAGTCTATGCACATCTGACACTCATTTTGATAGTGTACATACTTTATGCAAAAGTGACACTTAATTCATTTATGTTCCTCTTTATGAATTGAGGCAGACGACGCATTATTCTTTAGGGGCATTACTTTCCCTTTCCATTATTCTTTTCAGGTTTCTTTACAACTCTTCTTTGGTGACCTATGAAATTAATGGAGTGATTTGCTTCTTTCTTAAGCCTTGTTTCCTCTTGAATGAGCATGCATTGTAGTTCATTCACATTCAACTTATCTTTCATAGTGTTGTAGTTCCTGTGAAATAGACCATACTCAGAAGGCGAGGAGTTAATGATAAATTGCACAAGGAAATTTTCATTCGCTTCCATTCTCGCTGTCTTAAGTTTTGCTGCTATGTTTGTCATTTCAACCATATGTTTATGCATAGTACGAGAACTATCAAATCTCATGTTGGTTAACGTACTTAATAATGTCCTAGCAAGAGACTTACAACAGTGTTAGACTGAGAACAAATCTCAGTAAATTTCATAAATTCCTTAGCACTTTCAGTGTTAGAAAATGTACAATTTATGTTGTTTGCTATAGTCATTCACATAAATATTAGCTCGATCTGTTCGATTTTTCTCAAGTTTTATAGAATGATATTTGCTCAACACTGTTAGAATTAGTAAGAGTAGGGGGTTTCTCAGTCATGAGTGCCAAATAAAGATCCAGAACACCAAGATGAAACTAGACTTGCTCACTTCATCCAGAGAAATTAAGCTCATTTAAAGTTTGAACAAATGTAGCTTGCGAATGAAGAGAAGCAAGAATAGTTACTGCAAATAAATAAAATATGCTCTTACCTTAATGCTTCAAACATTAAACTTTCATAGATATTCATATAAAATCAGATTAAAATAATAATTATAATAATAATAGTGTATTGAAATCTCCTTTGGGTGATATAACAATACACGATAATAAACATAATTTATGCTTAACTTACATTTAATATAATGGTAATTGTTTATACTCAAATTAGATATGTCTATTATCTTTGGATATATAAACATATTTTAACTAAATATATAAATAGAGTACAATTATATTTAAGATTATAAAAGAAATGCACAACCTTTGGGCGATCCAAAAATATTTTATAATCAATAAATTTCAATATTTTCGTAATAAAATGTTAAATTATTCACATACTCATAAGCAATTGAATTTATTTAATTTGACATCTATTAAATCAACTAATTTGGTCACTTTGGTGACTAATAAATTAAATATAACATCGACATCAAATAAATAATACTTTCAAGTACATCAATTTACTTTAGTGATCTAATTCAATATCTAATTCACAGCGGGAATTTAATACAATTAACATAAATAAAATTATATGAAAAATCATAAATTTATCAATCAATGATCTGATACCACATGTTAGGAATTCATGTTTGAACTTTATGACACAAATTTTAAAAAAACATAATTGCTAAGATCTTTTAAATTCATGATTTTTACATATCCATAATAAAGTATCACGTATATGTATTCTTGATGATAAAATTTGATCATGAATAAATTTGATCTTAAAGAGATGTAGTTTCTCTCTCTAATCCCTTGAAACATTCTATAATTTATGATTGAGAGAATTGTACGGGGTGTGTTAGGAAGAGAGAAAATTCATTATCTGAATTATGCTCTATTTAACCACCATATATCAAGGGGGTTACTAACCAAAAGGATTTATGAATATTTAATAAATTAATTGATTATTTTAATTAAAATCAATTATATAAGTTAGTAACATATATACATTTTAGGGTAACCGCCGTCGACCACCGTCGACTGCCGTCGACCACCGTCGACTGCCGCCGACCACCGTCGACTGCCGCCGACCACCGCCGACTGCCGTTGACCACAGCTGACATCTGCAAACCGTCGTCGGCCACTGCCGATCGCCGTTGAATACCATCAATCGTCATGGACCCTGTAGACCTCCGTCAACCACCGCCTACTGTCGTCAATCACCGCCTATCATTGTCGACTACCGCTGACCTCCGTTGACCTCCGCCAACTGCCTTGGGCCACCGCCGATCGTCGCCGACTACCGTCAACCGCCGTCGACCCCCGCCGATCTTTGTCGACCACCACCAACATCCGTCGACCACCGCCTACTGTCGTCGACCAACGCCAACCTCCATTGACCTCCTCCAGCAGTCGTCGATTACCACCTACCTTATTTGACCACCATCAATCACCACCAACCAAACGTCTTCAGCTGACGCTGTAATCTGAAAATTAAATTACCCTTTCTCGTCTATGAGACAAGAGATTTCTGTAATCATCATTCAATAGTAGATTTTCGCAACTGGGACAGTCCTCGTGATTTTTCTCTTTACGGGTTTTCCACGTAAAATCTTATGGAGTCATCATCGCTTGTTTCTTTTTCACCTGTGTGAGTTGAATTCTCGTATAACACTAAGACGATAATCAGTTATTCTATCGCCACGAATTTTTTGGCACGCATCACTAAGTAAAATTGAACATAACCGATCATGAGCCAATTGCGACCTTCAAACAGATTTTGAGCTGAGATAGATCCAAATAACTAAATTTGTGATAGTTTCAAATTTGAGTCAAATCAAACTGATTTAGAGTTGAAACAAATTCAAATAACTCAATTTGAGCTAGCTCATTTGCTATTCAAGCCAGATTGAACTTGATTCAATTTTGAGCATGACCAACTCAAAATAAAATAAAATGAGACCCAAGCCTATTTCAAGCCGCACTAAATCTATTCGAGCCAATTTAGAACCAACTCGAAATGGGTTAGTTAAGAGCCCTAACTCCCACCTACCTTTGTCTATTCCTTTCTTCTTCAACCGGTTCCATTCCTTCTATCTGTTTTCTCTTTCACTGTTGCAGAGGTTGGGGACCGCGGTTAAGGTCTCCACTGAGCAATTACTGTTCTCTCTCTCTCACTCACTCAATGTGTGTGTATTCATCTCCATTCTCCATTTCCCCAGAGTTTTCTTCTTATTCTTCCATCGCTAATCTCGAACGTTGGAACGCCGATCCAAACTTACGTAATGTCGTGCAGCGACCGATCTTGTGGATCAGGTTTGGTGTGAATTGCTCCTTTTTTTTTCCAACTCGATTAATTTTGAGGTATTAATTTGATAGTTGAATTTGATTTATGGTATAAATTGTATTTTATTGAATGCGTTGTTACATGGATAATGTATTATTAAGCCATAACAGTTTACATTACGTTATTTGAAAGAGTGGATTTGATAACAAATTAGGTTGATCCGAGAGTTAAATTTATGAGAATGACAATGAATTCATGCCGAGCAAACTCTTTATTAGTTGATTCTTGGAGTAGATTCGTGTATATTTGAAGACTTGCTTGAGTGGGATATTATATAATCAGATTGGGTGATGAACAAAATAAATTTAGATTTATTTGACTTCAAGATCATGTCAAGGTTGGTGATCTCAGTTCATTATGAGACGAGTGACATTCTTGCTTGTGTACCAGACAGTGTGGTGAGCCCAAGGATGGGCCCTGACTCTCTTGCCTCTGAATTTCATGAAAGCTTTATATTGTATGAAAATTTTTCTTTGAATCCTCTCATTGTTATATAAATTATGGTTTTTTAGCTCCCATAAATTTTGGATAAACCCTTCTGTTTCTTAGTTGAGAGAAATGAGTCTTAAGACAAATGAGTTTTTCGTTTGATTGGCCGGCTTATTATCATAGGAGTTGGTTCAAGTTTAAATTGAAGTTGGACAACATCCATCAAAAGACTTTAGAATTAAGCTTATTTTGACAGAGTTTTTGCTTTGAATCGACCCAAATTAATAGAGGTAGGGCTTATCCATGTTCAATCCGTCTAATCAACCAGGTGTGTCTCATTATGATCGTTTCTTTTAATTGAACTAAAGCATATCCCACATTTATCTTAAAACGTCTATTAATTTCAAGTACTTTTTATGATCATTATTTGTATACGCATGTGATTTAAGGTTCTCGAGATTAAGAATATAGATTTATTACTTTCTATAACAAAGAAGATAAACATGGATGAGGTAAGAAGCATACCACACCAATAGTTGAAGGAGCGAACAACTTCTTTGTGTCAATGGCTCGTGAAAGTTTTTGTAACATGCCATTTACCTTACTTGATACAATAATCTAAAATGAATATAGAAAATTTGTTATTTTTTGTTCAATCTCATAACAACTTTTACATGAAAAAGCAAATTCACCCACATTGAAAATTTTCAGGCATGCATGCATACATCATCGCTAAGACCAGGTAAATGTACTGATCATTATCATCACCAGTCTTATCCCAGCTGGAAGCATGATATGATTTTTAGAAATTTAATAGCTATACACCTTTAAAGCTTTAACAACATATTAAGCATGCATAGATCAAGTTGCATAATTACTGAAGATAAAACAACAGTGCCTACTTTGTTTGAAAAGAAAAGAGCCATTACCTTAGGCACTTAATGTTATCACAACTAAATCTTGAAATTGTCTACTATGTTTCTCTATTACAATATTAGGGACCAAAATATTTACAATTACATTCAATGCAAAACCCATATCCGCATGAATGCAAGCAAATGCTACATGATGTATTTATCAAATAATGCCCATTTTAGATAAATTTGGGTTACATCTATATTATGTATTTTCAGAGTGACACGTTCTTAATCAATATGCTGCATTTTATCGTAATTATTGTTGAATGGCTACTCTTACTAAGAAGTTTCTTGTAAGTCTTTTGTTATTGGTAGAAATTGATAGTACATTCCTTCAGTCCAATTCTCAGTCGTATGTCTTGTGCTGTTTCTTACACATTAAAATATCAATGACTGCAAAACGTACATTGTTCCAAAATGCAATTTCTTAGGTACCAGAATTTTATAGGAAAAACTGGACCAGCTTTGTCCTTGAATACAGAATTTTTTTTATTAGTTTATTGGCGAGAAAAGTGTTAAAATGGTCTATTGATTCTTTGAAGAGGCCATTTTAAACCCAGATTTCATAAAAGGGTTAATTTAGTCTCCATCTTCTATTAATGGGGCCTAAAATAGACCTGCATTGTGACTATTTTAACCCATATTAAAAAAAGAATATGGGACCTAATTTGACACTTTTATAGACTATAAGATTAACATGACCCCATGTAAATAGTCAGGAGATTATTTTAGCACTTTTTGTTTATTGTTTATTTTAAAAAAATCAGAGACATGAAAAGGGGGTGCATCTTTGAGCACAGAAGTGAAGTGTGGAAGTGCTATAGCATCAGAATAACAATATATTCAAAGTGGATGAAATTTGTAATTCACTGACCTGTACTCATTTTGTTTCAACTGTGGTAGAAATTTGTATATTTTACTTACAGAGGAAATTTATGTTGAGTATATAATGCCAATTGTTTTAAGAATTACTTCAATCTTCTTGCTAAGGTCTATAAGAAAAAACTAAATTTCTTATCCACAGAATTTTGATCTGGAGCGTCCAAAATAAATAATGCTGTTGACTAAACTTATGTAGGCAACAAATTTCATTAGTTTTAGGATGATTTTTCTTGGTATCGGAAAATAACACTGCAATGGATAATCAGTAAATAAATAGTGACCAAGAACTGATTCCAAGAAAATATTTTTGATGAAGCAACAAAATGACTTTCCTCATTTAAATACAAAGTTAGTTTTATGCATATTTCCCTTCAATTATAGACCTTTATGAAAAAAAAAAAAGAGTACTGTAACATAGTAAGTTGAACAAAATTGAACCAAGCCAAACTGAGAAGTATCAATTTAAACTAAACCAATCAAAAACATATTATTTGTGTTTTTTTCTTCAGGCTATTGACAAGAAAGATAACTAAAATTTTAAACTCGAGTTAAAAGAAGTAGAACTCTACCTTCGTCTTATTCATAGATGAATCATATTCTTTAAGAACTGGTGTATCTTCAATTGATGAGCAACAAAGTACCATTCCCTCATCTGGAGATGCAATCTCGCTCGAATAAATTTTCATGGAAAGCCTTCCACTACTATCGGGATGGTTCACATCTATAATATAATTATTTTCTTTATCTTCTTTATATGTTGATGATGTTCTTACAATATTATAGACATACGACCATTGCAAAACTGTGCCAATCTGCATAAATTATATAAATAATCAGATGAAATTATGAATTAATGCATATGTCAGTGGTTCATAATTTAAATTGTCATACCGCCATAGAAAGAGAAGCATATGCCATTGCATATGTTTCACAAACACCTGGATTATGCAGGGGGCTGGACTTCTCCTTGCATATTGTTGGGACTAAGACAAGAAATAAATTTCCAACATTTCCTAATATGAAGATTTTATTAACTTAAATTTATAAAATTGATATACAAGAAATAGTGCAAATTATTTATAGGAAATGAGTAACATTTATGTGAATTTGACAACTAGAAAGGGGTATGATGCCCCAGGAAAGAAAGAAAATGTAAGGAGGCATTATATGAAAGGCTATTTAGCTTTACATGAATTTAAGCATTATTTCAATTTTGTAGTTGTGCATACAGTCCATCTAAAATCTATTTAAAGCACAATGTTTCTTTGTTTTAATGGTAAGAAGTACGTAATATTCTCTATGGGTCCCTAAATTAAAAGGGTATATTTGATAGCTGAGCTCTGATTGGTCTGAATAGCTTTAATGTCATTCTTTGGAAAGTAGTGCATGTTTAGTTCTTTATCCTTTTCATTTTTTTCCTTTCCTTTTGTTTTATTTGAAAAAAGACAATTATGAGAACGTCCATTCTTGATATAAATGGCGCTAGCAAGTTCTTGTCGTTTACTGATTAAGTAGCTCTAGAAGAACAAATGTGAATGAGATGCAAATCTAAATTATAATTAGAAAAACACAGTTACTGTTCAACAACCATATCAGTATGATGTTTACACTTACTATTACTTTATGCTATATTTACCAGCTGAGCAAGATGCCAAAATGACAGCTTTCAATCGCTTGGGAGCTTTTGTAATTTGGATAAGGATCCATCCAAGCGCAGAACCTACTAGAGCATTCAGGACTAAATTGATAGGCATAAACCACCTGCACTTAACGATAAATATATTCGTGTATGTTAAAACTTAAGCTTTTCAAATCAAATATAAACCATTGGCTTTGCACACCATATATCCACCAAAATATCAAAGTATATTTATATGCCAAGAAAATGGGGGGATGAAAATAAGAAAAAATTAAGTGAAACCAAGAGTATCAATACATTTACATGTATTTGTATTCACGTTGCATTGCCATTTATTGTCGCTATGAGATTTGGTGAAGTATAGCTTGAAAATATAATCTTTTCAAGTTTTGAGTACTTTTCAACTTGAATATATTAAAAAAAAATTGTTATTTAAACCACTATTCTTCTGGTTTGGTTCAATTGTCAACCTGATTTTGAGATGGAGTATGCCACAATCCATGGACCCTTATCACATGATTATGAGACTATTTTTACATACCATATCGAACTTGTTTTCCGCTACGTATGCTAAAATGGTTGTCCATTTTTACTTTTTCGAGGAATCTCCTGTCACTGCAATTTGAATTGCATTCTTTGATTGCATTTACTTAATTTCAACCATTCCACTGTATATTCTCTGAGTGCTATATTTGGCAATTTTTTGCATATGGATAGTTAGAGGAGGAGGTGTAATGGATATTGGCAGATGGTTGAATTTGAAGGCATCCTGGCATATTTTTTATTTTGTTGAAATTTTTATCATAATTTTTCCACATGCTTTTAATATTAAATTGAAGCTTGTTATCAAGTTTAAGAGATACAATTAAAGGACTAGATTCTACCTTCGATCACTTAAGAGGCAAGTTAGATCAGGTCCACAATCATAACATGGAACCAATTCAGCTTTAAATTTTCATATGGAATTAGAGATTAATATGCCTACACTTGCTAACACCTATGTGGTGGTTATTTCTACTCCTACAATCATCATCATTAATCCTAATCTAACTGTTACTACAACTACCCGCTTCCCTCCAATTGGGGTACTCATCTATTTTATGATTGAGAGGAAAAAACTTGGTGTTGACTTTTTGGTGAATAGGAGTTTAAAATTGTATTTACCAAATGAAATAGGAATTTGGAGAAAGAAAATAAAATCTATAGTCACTGCCGTGTCTTCACCTGACTTCAAGCAACATGATTTAAGTGAGTGTAGTTTTCACTTTCTTAAGAATTCCGTATCTTGTTCATCATGTTCTCTCTAACACATCTTGTGTATTTTTCAGTTTTATTCAGAAATAATTAGTACTTGTATATGCATGTATATAAGTAAAAATTATAACTAGAAAATGACACACACGTGCGTATATGTATATGCATATTGTTAAGGGATTTCATCAAGATGCGTTGTATATAAAATAAGTTTGTTCTTGGTTTGTTTCGTTTTATTGCTTTGTGCTGATACTATATGTGTAGCAGAGCGGATGATTTTTTTTTGGCACTCTCTTATAATCTATCTTGGAATGTTTCCCAAATTCTTCTAATTTATTTGGGACATACTGGGCTTTGCTTGTTGTCTTTATGGGAATTGAGAAAATTTTTAATATTTAAAAATAGGAGAATTCAATTTTTACTTATATGCCACGTTACACATGCATGAAAGGTGTATTTCACTTTTTAAATGTTTAAAGTAGTGGTATATTTGATGTAATATGAATAATTTTGGTGGCTAAATATAAGAAGTAAAATCTTGGAGTTAGATATGTAAATACATAGGAACTGGGTGGTATCTATGTAAATTCCCCTTAAAAATAATCATGTGACCTTGTCTTCTAACTATTTAAAATGTTTTTGACTTATAGAAAATAACTCGAGAGAATTAATTTTTTATAATTGGGTTATTTATACTAGGAAAACTTGGGCTTAATTGCATAAAAATTGATCTTGATTTATTAGAATTAAATGAAAATTTGACACTAAATAGGACGCAATGGAGAAAAAGGATTCATGTAGCCGACCTCACTTAGTGGGATTAAGGCTTTGTAGTTGCTGTTGTTCGTTATCTGTACTAAATTTATATAAGTTTTGAAGAACATCTAGTAGGAACTGTACAAATTTTAGGGGCTAAAATTTAGGTACAAAATTCAATTACAATAAAATGGTCCATGGGTTGATAAGGTGGCAAAAATGGTCCATGACAACATTCTTTCAAATCTTGGGGAGATAATTTGAAGCCAGGAGAGAGAAAACTACATAATTTATCAAATATGTTATGCAAATCTTAGATAGTCGCTGCTGATTTTATTCTATACATTGATAAAATGTTTTTAACCTCAATATAGCATCTGTAGGCTACAAAATCATTCCATTTCTGAGACTTGAGCTAAGCCATACGTGTGCTGATACCGGAGATAGGAAAACTAAATTTTATTGCTGAATTCAAAAAGGTAAATTACAACTACAGAAGCGGAAATAGGAAAGAGCAATAGACACGATATGAAAAACGTGACTAGGGCGAATCTAAGGTGGTGGTGGGAGCGTGAAAGGGTGATGGCAAGATGGGGAAATGGAGTAATTGGCGGGTATGTCTGGGAAACAGCAGTTGTTTGCTATCCTGACAACAACATGCAGGAAGAGGCGGTTGTACAACTGCAGAAAAACATTGGCAACTTGCTGTCCTTGGGCGGCAGGAAGTAGGGACGGCTGTTGGAACAGCAGCAAGGTGAATCGAGGTGTCGGATGCACTGCCTCTAACATAAATATTCAAAGGCTGGTTTCGGTTCAGTTTCACAATAAGATTAATTTAATAATTAGAGTCACTCATATACGCAAGTATACATATCGTTCAAGTAATACAGAGTTCTAGTGGAGTCCTGGTTATCGATCTTGCGAGGAAGATAAGAACTTATAAAAATATAGTTAAGATTTGAAATCCAATACGCAGTTCATAATGCAAGTTCAAGTACTATTTAAGTTGCTAGTGCAAAGATAACTACGGCTGAATTAACTAATATTACTTTCTAAATTTCTAAGCAGGATTAACTAACACACATTAAGTTTTGTATTGAAAGGTTCTAATATGAAAAAATATATTTCCTCTTGAAATGATTCTGTGATGAGTGATTGATATAGATTGATAATAAATTTGTATTGTGCCAAATATGAGCAATTATATTTTTTACCCTCGTCAGAGTACCCCCTCTTCCAAATATGAAAAGAACATTGACAAGTTCTAGGCTTAGTCACTAAATCCAAGGTTAGGCTAGGAGGATACTGGCTCGCACTTTAAAACTCTCACTTCCCTTCTCCTGAAGGCTAACCCTAGCTTTAGTTACCAAACTTTAGGACCAAATTGGGGATTTCAGCATGTCACTCTAAAATCTCTAATTCGAAGCCCATCAAACCACATTTCTCTATTTATTTGCACTCAATTCTCATGAACTACGCAACTCATTCATGAACATTGAATGGATTATCCACTATTGTTGTAGAATACTTAGTCTTTTGAGATTGAATGTTTCACAACAAATTTTAACAATTCAATTGGCCAGATCGAAAAGTAAATGAAGTTCAAAGTGAAAAATCATCACAATTTCTTAACATTTTTATAACATATCAAATCTACAGCAACACTTCACCACATTGCAAGAAGAAAGACAAAGAAATCTACTCAGAATTCATGAGGAAGATACAACAAAATATGAATTATATATAAAAGCAAAGTTATACAAACCACAAAAGTAAATATAATTTATCTCATTTTCTTCCCCAAACAAATCCCTTGAAATTCCTTTGAATCATTTTCTTACTTCTCTACAACACTCAATTCTCTCTTTAGAATAGTAAAGAAGAAGTAAACTCTCACTTTCCTCCTTCTCCTACACTCTTTAGAGAAGAATCCCTCATAAAACAACACTTAAACACACTTACCAAACTCTCTCCACAAACCCTAACACACTCTCCTCACTCCCTTTCACTTCTTTCCCTCTCCTCTCTCTCCAAAAAGGGCGTCCATAACTGTCTATAAGAGTTTAGAAATAAATTCCCAAGGGTTTCCTCAAGCAACCCTTAAAAAAGCGTCCAAATACATTGAAGTTGACTTCCACCGACATTGGGCGCCGGCGGCGCTGGATAGGACCCCAGTAGCGCTGGGTCGCTATTTAATTCTTGAACTATCTGGAATTGGGCCCCAGCGACGCCCATTCTGGTGCCGGCGGCGCCAGAAGGCTGTTTTCTCGATTGTGTTTATTTTTGCTTCAAATTCGTTTCTTTTCGCTTTCTTTTGCTTCAATCACCTAAAATCATCATACTTGTAGCAAAACATGAAAAATACATTACTTTAAAGTGTAATATCATAAAAAATGAATACTAATTATATAGCAAAAATCTAATATATTTTTGGTGCATCACAAGGCTACAAGGAGGCGGTTCTGGGTGGCTGCAACAACAGCAAATCTGCCGGAGAGGGGTTCTGGGCAATTAGAACATCTGCAAGGCTGCAGGAAGGTGGTTCTGGGTGGCAGCAGTAAGGAAGGGTAGGTCGGAAGCAATGCAAGGAGGACAGGGAAGAGAAGAGCTGCTGGAAATGGGAAAACTACAGGGAAAACAACAAGGAAAGCTGTTCTGGAGGTGGCTGCAGCAAGGGTGGGTGACGGGGAGCGATGTGGGAAGGATGGGGAAGGGTAGAGGAAGGATAATCACCACTTCGGGAGTAAGATACAGCTAGAGCACCACCCTTGGATATAACCGTAAACGGGAAAACAAAGACATCATCGTTTGCCCAGAACAAACACACGACAAAAACTAACCCTACATTCTTACAAAAACAAATTTATAAGATTAGGATACGTACGAGTGGGCCCCAAGGACCGGCCGACACTCCAAAGAAAGGAATGACTAGATCGATTTGGTCCAGGTTAGCAGGCGGAAAGCCCGCTTCACATGTGGGACATCCCGAGTGACGTATAAGTATTAGGGTCGCTACAATAGCTGTACGGTTTTAGAGGAAAGAAATAGGATTGATCATCCAAAACCCAGTCAGTAACACATACAATGTTTTTCCTAGCAAATTGTATCCAACTAACTTGGTCACATTACTGCTAGGCTTGATGACAACTAAAGTCAGCTATGCAGAATACCCAATAACCTAGCCTAGTTAACTCGATAGGCTTGAAAACTTTCCTACTCGGCTCTACCATAGTACATTTCATCTCTCATACGGAAGCATGATCGAGCCAATCAAATTTTGAGTGAGGAAGATGGTTAAATGGGTTGACACTTATTACTCGATTTTCAAGCATCCAAGAACATGTGTCATACTAGCTCATATGAAATTAACTCCTCATGGTAAAAGTTGCTCAGTGAGTAAAAATACCTGTCCTACTACTCAATTTCTGAGGAACTATATTCTCCTGTTTAGATATTTAGGGTTGATTATAAATAGATTTTTCACTGCATAGCTTCTAGAGGTCTGTCTTGGCTTGTCATATCAAACAATTAATATACTCTATGACATGATATTTAATGTTGTATTTTTTTCAAGCAGGGTGGACGCTGGAACACTTTGGGATTTTTTACTTATTTTCAACTAATGTGCTATGCATTTGAGCACATTTGATACTGCATTTGATTTTTTATTTTAATTTTATTAAAAAATTTGAACTTCTTGAAAACCTCTTGGCACATCTTGAATCAATGCTAGGCATCTATTACAAAAACTCTCTCACTTTTATAGTGAAATTTATCATTTGGAAATCTTGTGACATAAATTACAATTATGATTTTTAGAAGCAAGTGAATTCTGAAAGAATATATTCTTTTTTTTTTTCATTAACTTAATCTATATATGTTTGAAATGTTGTTTAACTGCTACTGTATTTTTCTAGATTGGTATGTCCTATATTCATGTGACATTGTGTTTGTGCCTGTTTTTCATGCTCGTGCATCACTGGTGATGATAGTATTTTGGTACTTTTTCTAAAAGCTGATTTTCTGGCTAGATTGTTCTATTAGCAGCAGTATTTTTATTTTCTAACCTTAATAGATATTTTTGCTTGCACTTATGTATCAATTTACGCTTAAAAAACAGTCTAGAAATATATTACGAATTTAATGTTTCTTTTTTCATTTCTACTACTTATGATGAAATGTCAAGAAAAGTATTAAAAAAGGAACTGTGCAAAAGGTGAGAAGAAACGCACAGTAAAATCATGCTGTCCAATGAAAATGTTTGAGATAAGTTGCTTGCTACCAGAGCCGGGTTGAATATATAAAACACAACCTGCTTGTAAACAGAATAGCAAACTTAGAATTCAAGGATTGAAAGGCATATTTGTCTCTAAAAATGTTAGTAATAATACAAACGATGCTATTTTCTGGTCAGTTTATTTAACTATATAGAACCTGCTTGTAAACACCTCAATTGCAAAGAGAATGCTAGCTAAGCTAAAAATATGAATGTCGTGTGAGTGTTGAGTTTAGTCTTACATCAAATAGTTGAAAATATGATGGCATATAAAATGTAAGTGATTGGCCCTTCTCAACTAGCTCAAGATTTTGACTAATGCTGTGAATAAACTAACTTCAACCTCCTCTGGTTCGTATTCTCTAAAAAGTGGCATCAAAGCTGATGATTTAGTTGGGATTGAGGGGTTTAATGTGATTTGTGGCTCCCAATTATTGTGCTTCTAACTAGTTGAGCAAGTTTCAATAACAAGTGATTGCCACGACGACTCCATGGGGCTGAGCTGGTTCTTACTTTTATGTACTTTATGATCTTAAAATTCTTTTGTTTGAGAGTGAAGAGCTCTAACGAGATAAGGAGATTATTGAGGCATGTGAGAATATTTAATCCTTTATTATAGATAAAAAGTATCAAGTGAGTTCTCCTCTCCTACACGATTGATGTTTTGGGTTTGAAGATTTTAACTATGGTTCATCAGACTTAATTTTCATACCATTTTGGTTGACACTCTCGAACAATAATTATTAACTTTTCTTCAAAAAGGCTTATGGAAGATGTTGATGAGGATTAAGTGTGATCAAACAGATAATGCTTTTTATCTCTTTGATTTAATGCCAGCCATCATGCCCATTCTTGTGACGGTGCATTGTGATGCACGCTAGATTTGATGTAACAACCCAGTGATACCGGATTTTAACCCAAACCACGATGCATGAGACTTAAATAAAGTTACAATGAAGACTTAAAAAAAAAAACAACACATAAAGCAAAAGCGTAAAATAAAGAATTACAAATAAAGACTCGACAAAAGAAGACACAACCAACTGACGATGAGGAAGTCCAGAGAGGTGGTGTTAGATCGGTCGTTGCGTTGAAGGCCAAAGAGATATTGGACAGCTGTGGAAGAGTAGGAAAGGAAGTCGACGATCGTCAAGGCGTCGAACCGCAGCTGGAAGGAGCAACTAGGGTTGCGATAGGGAGGGGTTGGAAGGGGCAATGGACGATACAACCTATAGAGAAGCTGCAGGAAGGCGACATGATGGCTGAGATCTGTAGGGGACCTGCAGGGAAGAGCTGGAAGGAGCAGTTGGAGGTGCGGCCTGCAAGGGAGCTGGAAGAAAAGAGACTGCAGGTGGTTGAAGGGTTGTGATAGCCTGCTAGAAGAGTAAGGGTGGTGGTCTGCTGGAAGAGGAGGGCCAGTGGCTGAAGGGTTGTGGCAGCCTGCAGGAAGAGTAAGGGGCAGCGGCGGCCTGCTGTAGGGCTGAGGAGCGGGTGGACAACAACAAGAAGGGTGGAAGGATAGATAAATATTTCGACGGGGTTGAGTACAGCCAGAGCAACCACCCGTGGATTCGATCACGACCTTCGACGAGGGACAACCGGAGCACTACCTCGACGTCAGATACAACCATCGAAGGAAAAATTCCACGTCTCAAACCTGAATTCATATATCAAAGACAAGAGTCTCACTTTAAGCACATCATCCCCTATTTATAAAAGAGGCTAGACTTATTTAGGTAATGAAAATAAGAAATGAGAATAAAATATAGTCATGCTTTTAGATTTTAGAAAAGGATTTAAAATAAAAAAAAGTTTTAAAATAACAAAGGGGAATAAAATGTAATCATGATTTCAGATTTTAGGAAATTATTTAAAATAGGAAAGCGGTAGGAAAGAAAATAAGAAAAGAAGGGAAGGAAAGGAGGAAAGGAGGAAAGGAGGAAAAAGGGAAAGGAGGGAAAATGAAAGGAGGAAGAAGGGGAAAGGAAGGAGGGGCGGCAACCTCCCTTCTTTAAGGACCGGCCTATCGTCTCCCGAGCTCTACGTCGGTCTCCTAAGGTTAGGGGAGTTTTGATTTTACCTGTCGAAGCTTCTGATCCATTGTCTTTAATCATGGTAACATATGGATTCAACTATCGGCTGTACTGTCTCCCAACGCACTTGCAAGGGCCCCTCCATCTCGGTCTGATCTCCTGGGACTGAAATCTCTTGTATGGTGGTGGCCATGGTGACAGACATCCATGAGGATCACATCACACCGTACTTAGTCCTGCAACTGACTTATTATTGAAAACTCTATTAAGCATTGTCGGTCGATGTTGATCCTGTTTTTCTTCTTCGACCACATCAGTGAATATGGCTGGGAATGCCTCTAGTTGTGAGTCCCAATTTCTCTATCATCTGGATTGATGCCACATTCTTAATGCTACTCTCGTCGATGAAAAGACTGCATACCTTTCTGTTCATTGTGATTGCGGAAAATATTGTGGCAAAGTTCTGCGGATCCCTTGTGTCCTCAACCTGTAGAATCCATTGAATCACAAGTGCTCCCTCATTTGGTGAAGGCTTATGATCCTCAATAACCATTTTCACGACACCCTGCTCCGTAAAAGTTACAACTCTGCTCATCGGCCAGTTAGAGGCTATGTGCCCAAATTCATGCATCTGAAGCATTTTCTCGCGGGCATAGTAGTTGGCTTCTTCTCAATGGGGGTGACTTTTTCCGTATCCGAACCAATTTTCTCAACTTCCTGCGACGTGCTCCTGTTGGTCTCTGCAATTGTGGGTGGCTGCTTGGCTGGTGGTGGCTGTCGACTCTGCTTTTGTTACCTTTCCACTTTCAATGCCAGTGTTTGGACATCCTCCAGCGTCCAAAAAGGTTTTAGTTGCATCACATTTCTAATACTAGACTTCAATCCCCCATGATATCTGGCTACTGTATTTTCATCTGGCTCTGTCAGGTCGCAGTTTAGTTGTAAATGGTTGAATTGAGCTGTGAACTTCTTCACTGAATGGTCTCTCTGCTGTAGATTGTGGAGTTTCAAAAATATGTCCTGGCGGTAATGAAGGGGAAAATATTTCTTATGCATTGTTTCCTTCATCTTCTCCCACCTAGTATTATTTTCGCTGCCTTCTCGCCTCCTTTGTCCTTGTACGTTCTCCCACCGTAAGGAGACAAGTTTCTTCATGTTGATAGCAACTAATTTGACCTGTCTCTCTTTGGGCACTTCTTTGTATTCGAAGATCCAATCAACTGCCTATATGCATTCGATATATTCATCCGGTGCCATGCTCCCCTCAAACTCGGGCAAATCTACCTTAATCCTGCGGTCTTGGTGCCCTTCAAATGACATCTCTTCTTGGAAAGTTACCCTGTGGGAGTGACACATGTATCCCTCTTTAGGCATCCTCTGAATTTGAATTTCGAAATGTTGTGGCCTATTTTCTTCATCGCTGAAATTGTCCCTATGGAAGGGACTCAAATCCTTTTCTTTCTCTCCCATTTGATTAAAAGTATTTGAGTCCCTTCCATAGGAAAGGAGGAAAAAGGATTTGCGATAGGAGCAACTAGGGTTGCGATAGGGAGGGGTCATGTTTTTGTCCCAAAGCAGGCAAATCTCGGGGCTCGGTAGAGGATAGGCCGGTCCTCAAAGAAGGGGGATGTCGCCCCCTCTTTCCTCTCCCCTCCTTTCCCTTTTTCCTCCTTTCCTTTTTCCATCCTTTAGTTCTTTTCATATTTTCCTTCATAAAACTTTTCTATTTTAAATGATTTCCTAAAATCTGAAATCCTGATCAGATCTTATTCTCCCTTCTTATTTTAAATCATTTTCTAAAAGTTGAAAACCTGATTATATTTTATTCTATTTTTATATTTTATTACTTAAAATAAGTCTAGCCTCTTTTATAAATAAGGGATGATGTGCTTAGAGTGAGGGGTCATGTTTTTTAAATCTGAATTTAGCTTTGAGCCTTGGTATATTCCCTTTGAAGGTTGTATCCGACGTCGAGGTAATGCTCCGGATGTCCCTCATATGTGATGGTGATCATCTCCACGGGACCGGTTGGTGCTCCGGCTGTACCTTCATTGTTGTCCACCCGGTCCCCAGCATTACGAAAGGCCACCGATACCCCTTACTCTTCCTGCAGACTGGCGCAACCCTTCAGCCACCAGCAGGCCACTGTCCCTCCTCTTCCAGCAGGTTGTCGCAGCCCTTCACTGACCTGCAATCTCCTTTCCTACAAACCGCACCTCCAACTGCTCCTTCTAGCTCTGCCCTGCAGCTCCTTGCAGGCCGCAACCATCACATTGCCTTCTTGCAGCTTCCTTACAAGCTTATACAGTCTGCTGCCCCTTATAGCCCCTCCCTACCGCAGCCCCAATAGTCCAACATCTCTCCATCGTATTTCTCCTTGGGAATCCTACCCAGGAAGAGATACGGTGAGAACTCCGTCGCCTCCAACAAAGAATTGTAGAGATTGAAGAGATGACACAAGAAGTTACTTTTAACCAAGACTTGAGTCCCTTCCATAGGGACAATTTCAGCGATGAAGAGGAACCCCTCCCTATCGCAACCCTAGTTGCTCCTTCAAATGGGAAAGGAGGGGAGAGGAAAGAGGGGGCGACATCCCCCTTCTTTGAGGACCGGCCTATCCTCTACCGAGCTCCGAGATTTGCCTGCTTTGGCTTAATGGTCTCACGGTTTTGTTCCATTAGTATAACTTCCCAGGAGGCCACCCTTACTAGGACTGCTCTCACATGAGCACACTTAACTTTGGAATTTTTTATGAAATTTCAACAATTACATCAAAACGCGTCTTCATGTTTAAGGGTTCAACTTCATTCTACTAAAGGCGTTTCACAATCTCCCCTACTTAAGCAACCGACGTCCTGTCTGTGCTCTTAACCCAAAATCATCCACTAGGCAAATATTTTTATCGTCAAACTGGTGTATTGCTTTGATACGATTTATAACAGTCCAAACTCCTATCTATCGAGATATTGTTCGCTTTGGTCTAATAGCTTCATGTTTTTGTCCCATTGGTATAAATTTCGAGGTCACCTTTCTTAGGACTACTCTTGCGTGAGCACACTTAACTTTGGAGTTTCTAATGAAAATTTTGACTATTATACCAAAAAGAGCCTTGATGTTCAAAAGTTCAGCCTCATTCTTTTTTCGGGGTTTCACATACGAGAATCTCATCTCGAAGTCTACTCCACTCAAGAGTTAGAATGAGGTAGAAATCAATATGGTCTCAATTTGAGTGCAAAGACTCAGGCGGTTCACCTAAAGGGGATCTCTTTTTAGGGTTTTTATGAGTGAAATTTTCATTTATATACTCTCTCGGTGGCTATGGTTTCTTAGAGAATTGGTGGCATCAAAGGTGTTGCAAGAATATCTTGTTGCATAGTAATCTCTATTTTGAGATTTCTTCAGAATTTTTTTTTTTTTTTTTTTTTTTGATATAGTGTGGGTGTATGCGGGATGGACTGATGAGTCTGTTGTATTCATTATTTCTAGTTTTTCATGGTATATTGGATTCTATGGTCTCTTTTATGTGGAGTGTGCATTATCCAGTTTGATTCTAAATCGACCCATATTCCAGACTAAAAAAAATCAAAGTTACCAAACATAAATTCAAAGCTCATTGTCATCATGACAAACATGAATGAACTAACAAGTTTGGTTCAGTTTCAATTTGATTCTCAATTAAAGAACCAAAATCTTACGAGTTGATCTTTTAGATTCTGATTTTCTAGTTGGTTTACAACGCCTTTTAATGGTTTTCAATAGATTTGGTTGGATTGGTTTTGATTTATGTTTTCTAAATTTAAGGAGCATTAAGTTTTGCATAAAATTTCTTACTTTTGATTCCATTAATTGACAACTATGTAATATAATTTAGTTACGTAAGTTATAATTATATTTATTATTTAAAATTAATTTATTTAGTTTGTGTAATTATATTTATACCGGACTTTAGTGACGCTCAAGTTCATGATAACGGCAATTCAAGATGCAGGGCTGTGATTCTTGATTGAGTTGCATATCATGAAAGAGAGACATGATACAAAGTTGGCAGAGATTCTAAGGATCAATGAGCTACTGGATGGAGTTTTTGGGGTTGCAGTATTCTCCAATTTTGACTGTAAGTCAAGACACTATCAATGCAGATGCGACCGAATGATGTGTACAAGATGACATTTTGTACTTATGAGGGTTACCACAAATTTCTGATTAAATGGAAATGTTTGTCAGATGACAATGTCACATGGGACTTGATCCAACAACATTTTCCTTTTTCCCACTTTAAGGAGGTGTTTGGGAGGGAAGTAATATTAGATCGATGCTTAAGGGTAATTTACTCTTTTAGTAGTTATTATTGTGGGGTATAAATAGGGCTTATTATGCTTAGGGTTAGGTTATGCTATGAGATTGTTGTTTTGATTCTTAAGGATAGGGTTTGGTAGAGATTGCCTACCTCTCGAATTGTAGGTATTGGGAGAGATCGCCTACCTCTCAAATTATAGGTGTGTTGTGTTGTGTTGTTTGATGTGGTGAAATAAAATATTTTGTTTGTCCTAATTTTTGTGAAAAACTTTTCTGATTTGCATCACATTGCATGCCTCACTCCCATCTTATAAAATTTTTCTTTGTCAAGTGGTAGTTGTCCATCATACAATAGGCTTGATGCATTCCTCTACTTCAACCATCCAACTTTAATTCTACTAATAATATCTCCATCCATTTCACTATCACTTTGAACAATAGATCTGAGATATCAAAGTCGTTTACCAAAAAAAATTTTGAAGCCTTATTCAATACTTAAAAAGGAATGAATGCAGAATGTGGATTAACCCAAAATAATCGGATAAGGATATCAATATAAATAATGGGTTTGGGGATTGGCTCCAATATTTTAATGAGGAAGGAGGTGTAGGGGTCCTTAGAGGGTTTACAAGGATCACAATGCTCTTCCAACAAGTTCCATACATCAAATTTTAAATGTATAACTATGAACTTAGGTATTTAAAATTATATGTATAAACCATGAATTTTCCCATTTCACAACTAACAACTTTGATTCATTTATTTGCCGACAAAGCTAATTCCATCGTTTATCATACCACAATAAGCATCTCCTCCATGCAAAAAATTGTAATGTCATATAGCTAAGTATTAATCTAGGTGAAAATGAATTTTTGCTTGGTGAATAACTAAGTTTTATAAAAGAATTGGATTAAAAAGGCTCTATCTATTGTCGATTAATATTGCCAGGATGGACCTTTAACATGAATAAGCTCTTCTGTGTGTATGTTTTGGCATGAAATTCCTTTGCACAAGCATAACAAAATTTAAAATGAAAAAAAAAATTACAAATATCCAAAATCAGAAAGAACCATGCAAGCAATGACTTACACTGTTCAAATGCTTTCTTGTGTCTTGGCAAAGAATGCCAACACGGTTTGTTGCGTAGATTGATCCAACTGCAGTCAGCAAAAGCACATTCATGACTGGCACAGATGCAGTAACGAAAATATCCCACAGACCCATTGATTCTCTGTATTTTAATTTTTCCTCTGCATAGAATGAAAATACATTTTTTACAAAAAAACTGAAACGCAGTTCCATTGTTAAAGAAAACTTTATGTTGGTTACTAGAGCATTCCCTTTTGAAGTAGGATTGAAGTATTCTATAATTCAAATAATTTAGAAGCCACAAAATTCCCTCTCTACCCTCTCTCTCCACCCTTCTTCTCTCTTTACTAACTTCTCCTCTCTTCCCTACCGAAGCATATCAAGAAAGGGTGAGTTGAACCATCACAACACGAATAGGGTGTTGGCTGCCTATAAGATTCAGGTTAAATAGAATTTAGTAAATTTGGTAAATCTGAAGTTATCAAATCCAAATGTTGTAAATCCAGAATAGTGTTTGTTTCAATTTAAGAGATTAAATCCATTAAATTTGTTTAGTGTGTTTGGCATAAATTCATGCATAAATTCACTCTTATGAATTTCTTCCTAGGATAGATCCGTTAAATTCATGTAATAATCAGATTTAATAAATCCAGATTTACATTAAAAGTAACAAAAGAGAAGGATAATTGGATTTTGTGAAGTACGGATAAGTTCTCTAATTTTTCTTGTTTTGCTGGATTTACGTTAAATTGTGCTGTAACTGCAGCTCAAATCCAGCTACCAAAAAAAAAATAAGGCAGAAAAAATAAAAGAATTAAGGCAGGAAAAAAAAAAAACTAACACAACCTTATATTAGGGATGAAGAGTAAGTTTAGTAAGTCTAGCGCTTTCAAATTTTATTTTCCAATCCTCATATTCATTTTTTAGTGTATTACATTGAATTATTAGCAAATTGTTAATTGATTAAGAATTTATTATCAATTTTCTTGAAGGCTGCCTTAATGTTGTAGATGTGACTGAAAGCAAAACGAAAAAGGAGACCAATTTCTCATATTTCTGGATTTATAACTATAATATCAATTCAAAAAAAAAACATAGCCAACTGCTTTATAGGATGAATAAGGCATTAAACGGAGCAAATTTTACAGAACTTATTATTTGGAGGTTAAAGAGCTTCAGGTTTAGTTTACATTCATGCTGAAAAGATTAAAAATATGAAATTTGAAGGTACTGCGCCAATTATGAAAACTGTGATTGGTGAATATCTGCTCAGTGAGCAATAGGTTCACTGATTTCACTGTTCATTGTTGAGAACTATTTTCATATTATAAATTTGTTTGAAAATAGCTCTAAAATCCTTTTCAAAATTAATGAATTTCATTTATTTCACTTTCATCAAAGCTTAGACCTACAGCACAGTTTAATATATGCCTTTCCACATAAATGTACAGTACATTGATATGAGAGACATCTAACTCAAAATGCTCCTGTTTGTAGTTTTTCCACTTTTTCTCATTAATTTCTCTATTTAATTTCTTTCTGCTTACTATTTGACAGTAATATTTATCCATGGATAAACCGAATTTATCAAAGATTGAAGAAGAAGAATAAGAAGAAGAAAACTTGCCTCAGAAGGTCTTCCTGTGCTGCAGTGAGACTTGCTTCTTCTCACGGGGCAGGATACTGGAGAGCAAATGTCCAATAAATGAAGGTATAACTCCCGTGGTTAATAGATTAAAGGAAGATTTACATGCACACCACTTAATTCCTATGTATTTACATATCTAACACCTGAACTTCAACTTCTACTTTTATGCATCCTTACCTATGCATGAAAGGTGTATTTCACTTTTAAAAAGTTAAAATAGTGGTAAGATTTGGGTGGTATAAATATAAAAAGTAAAGTTTAGGTGTTAGATATGTCAATACATAGGAATTAGGTGGTATGTATACAATTCTATCTATTTGAGTTGGGCTGGATTAGTTTTGATAAGTTTAGGATGATTTCATTTGAAATTAGACCAAAACCGAGCTTGTAATCTCATATTCTATTAATATTGGCTGAAATATTTGTCTTAAGATTGAGTTTTGTTAGCACAAGTGGTATAAATGTGCTGACTATGAATATGAACAAAATGTTCTTATTTGGCTCCATTTTTTTACCCATTAATGAGCAAGTTCATGTTGTTTAGTAAACTTCAAAGTTATTTGAAGCTTTATTTTTTAGTATGTCTTTTGCATGTCTTAGAACTTGAAATTTATTCTATTCATAATTACAGATTGGCGATATCACATAGACCACCCAAAACTTCATATTTACAAATCAACCACCATCTTTCATCCATTTATCAAATTCTCACTCAAATATCAAAATTCATTATAAAACCCAAACCCTTGCTTTTCATTTTTATCAAATTCCTAATAGTTTGATTGTGACACTTGTAAATACATTAGTTCGGTAGTTGAAAACAATCACTAAGTTGGTCGATTTGTAAATATCAATATTCCTTTATGTTTGATTGCTATATAAATAGTTGGTTAGGTTGGTTTTGATTAAATCATCAGAGAACGAATAATTGTGGAGATAATATAATTAATGAACTTAGTGGATTTCTCCTATGGTATCCCTATGCAAGTGTAACAGCGTACACACAGAATCCAAAGTGTTCTTCAATAGAATGTGCCTCATGTGCATTTTAGTGAGCTCCGGGTGTAGCTTGTGTTGAGAATCATTAAAGAGTGTGTTTTTATTTTTTTTAATGTTTTTGATAAATTTTTATGTTAAATATGTTAATTTTATTATCCAGTTAATTTGCTAATTCCATAAGTTGTTTCAATTACTTACTAAGACTATTATCTACATAATATTTATAATTATTAGGTAGATTTACATTAATGTCACTCAATTTTTGTGTATTTATATATATCATACATGTTGCATTATTTATGCATGAGAATGTGTATTTAAAAGGAAAAAAAAATAAATAAAATAGTGATATTTTTTGATGAAATATGAATTATTTGGGTGGTATAATAGTAAAAAGCAAAGTTTAGTTGTTAGTTATGTAAATTTATAGGAAATGGATAGTATGGATGTAAATGTCCCTTCCATGGGAAATTTATATGCATGCAACAAAATTCTTGTGTATTTTCATATCTAACACCCATGGTTTGATATTTACATTATAACACATTGATGTCATAAACCCGTGCATGAAAAGATGTACGTCACTTTTAATAAGATAGTGATGGTGATATTTTTGATATATAGTTGAAGATTTGAGTGGTATGCGTGTAAATATGGATGCTTAAGTGTTAGATATGTAAAATGCATAAGAATTAAGTGGTATGTCTGTAAATGCTTCCTTTTTTATTTATTTCACAGCCATACTATGCTTAATTTTCTTAGAAAAACCTACCTCACAGGCTATGCCATAGTTTCTTTTATTTTATTTGCAACTTTCAAGCCACAGTTGATACAAAGCACACTTGAGCTCTCTGTTTTTCCAGAACACACTTTAAGTCACAAATATAAGGGCAAGTTCAAAGGAGGTGTGTACGAGGAGAAAATATTACATACGGATAATCTTATATACGGACGATCAATCACGTTGGACTACGTAATTGATTGTCTGCACATACGATTATTCGTATGTAATATTTTTTCGTATACAAGGGATTTAATCTTTTAAAATAGATTTGGTGTTAAGATTTAAGAGCTTTATCATCGAAATAGAGCATGAACTCTTATGAAAGGAGATATTATTTCTATTATCAAAGAGTTAACATGACATAAAACTTAAAATCTTATGAGTAGCAGCATTGGCGGTGTTTTTTATAAAGATGGGTATTTCTTAATGTAATACTGCAAAGATTTTTCACAAGTAATAGGTATGATCACTCTTAGCTTGACCAAAACTTAGAATATCCTTAAAATTTTATGGCTAGGAACTACCCTAGAAGAGTGTAAGATTTATGTTATCACTCACATAAATGTACTTAAGAGCATTGGTTAAGCCAAATGATATTATCTATCAATCATTCACATGTTGGCCTACATATTATACATTGATGCCATTATATAATATTAGTCAAACTAAATTAAGTTCAAAGTCAACAACAGGTATCAAATGTAATATTGCATGAGGTCAAGTCAAGTAACACCTAAACTCCTTTAAACCATTTTGTTTGGTCACATGTGCATGTAGGGTAGGTAAGGTTTTGTTTGATTTGGAGGATTCAATGATACTTACTAGTCAATCATATAGATCAAGCGGCACATATATTTTGGTATGCAAATTGCGGGTATGTAATGCCCTAAGTAAATGCGTTATTATTATTATTATTATTATCTCTTACTTTAAAGAAAATTAGAAAGGTTATGAATATATCTCTATAAAAAATATCTCATAGTAACTCAATGTACACTTCTAAACTTCAGTGGTCTTTTGAAGAGAATTTTTAGAAGTACTTCAAGGGCATATCCCTTAGTTTGACAAATTCTATGAATAGAGATAAGCGTTTGTTAATGCTCTAATTTTTTGTAAATTGCTCAAAATCTAAAACTTTACGAGACTGTCAAGAGTATGTGCAGTCTCACCGGACGAATGAATTAACCAAAGTGTAGGGTTGACCTTAGGCATGATGGGTAGGATTTGGTAAATGAATTCATCATAAGCTAATGCATATGCAAGATGGTTTTATAATGATCAATACATTTATAAGAATCAATGGATTCAAAATAAGGGTGGGTTTATAACATGCAACTTGAATCTTGTTGGGATGAAATGTTGAGGAAGAACATTAATAGAAGGTAAAGTTTAATAGGAGATATGATAAACAATTTATTATTATTATTATTATTATTATTATTATTATTATTATTATTTTCTTTCAATGATATTTTTATTGAATGAGACATAGGAAGAAACAATATCTGGACATCTCATTTTCTTTTCCCATTTCTGAAATCATGTAAGTAGGGATGAGCATCAATCATTCTGGAGATTACGCAGTACATATCCTAATCTTTCAATATACAATCAAAATTTACAATTTAACTACCAATGAAGTGACATTTTAAGCACAAATACAGAAGAATTCATGGGTGGAGCTACCCACTGGCCTCCCAATAAATCATATTTAATATAATTGCTAACAAATCAAAATAACATATTAGAGATCAGAAAAATACATATTTATATTTAAATACAATCACACACATTAAAAACATTTTGTTTTAGCATGCACAACCAGGTTGCCCTAATTGCTCACATGGGGCCTACGACAGGCGGGGCCGGCGACGGCTGCGGGCGACGGTGGTTGGCTTGGACCGGCGGCTTACCTTTGGAGGAGACCTGCGGCGGGCGGCTGGTGGGGGCCGGTGGCTGCAGTTGTAGCTACGGCGAGCAATGTGCGGGGGCTGGCGACGGCGGGCGGTGAGTGCTGGCGGCAGCGATGGTGACGGGACGGGTGGGTGCTGGCATGCAGCAGAGGACGACCGACGACGCTCGGCGACTGCGTGCAGGGATATGGAGGACTCCATATTTTTAATGTTTTAAAAACAGGTGAAAACATATTTCTTCTGTTTTGAATATTTTAAATAGATAGATAAAAAATTGAATTGAAAAAATAAAAAATCAGATAAACAAACAACATTTTTTTCTATTTTTTGTTTTCAAAAATAAAAAATAAAAAATAAAAAACAAAAAAATTGATCCGAAACAGCTCCTTAATAATTATAAATTTAATTAATTAACTTAATAATTAAAAATTTTAATTAATTAATAATTTCAGTTAATTGACATTATTAACTTAATAATTATAAAATTACTAAGTATTTAATTTCAATTAATAGTTATAAATTAAATTAATTTACTTAAAATTTATAAAATCTATTTAATTAAAATTTTCAATTAGTAATATAATTAATTAAATTTAATAATTATAAAATTTTAAATTACTTAATTTCAATTATTAATTTAATTAATTACCTTAATATTTATAAAATTTTATAATAAATCTACTTTAACTTAATAATTAATGAATTAAATCCATAATAATTCAGATAAAATATAAATAATTTAATTAATTAACATAATAATTATAATTTAATTGATTAATTAACTTAATAAAATTTAAAATAATTTAATTAATTAACTTATCTTTAAAATTCAATTAGTTAACTTAATAATTAAAAGTTTTAGTTAATTAATAATTTCAAGTTAATAATTTAATTAACTTAAAAATCATAAACTTAATAATTATTTAATTTCAATTAATAATTTAAAAATTAATTATTTAACTTAATAATTATAAAATTTAATTAATTAATAATTTTAATGTAGAATTTAATTAATTAACTTAATAATTATAAACTTATTAAATATTAAAATTTAATTAATAATTTTATTAATTAATTTAATAATTTTAAAATTTTAATAGTAAATCTACTTAATTTTTTTAAAAGTATGGTTTTTTTCTTTAAGAGAAAAATAAAATATAACAAACCAATTATATTTTTATTTGTTTATTTTTTAAACATATAATCATAACGATAACAAACACGTTTTATAAAAAAAAAAATAAAGAAAAACTAACTGAAAACAAAAAATAAAAAAAACAAAAAAGAGGAAGTGATCTCAAATATAGCCAAAAGTTCACTATCGACAAACACAAGTAACTGTTATAGCCAACTACGACTGTTATAGCTAACTACCATTGTTAATCACTAAGTACAATTTATTTCGCCAATTATGATTGTTATAACCACAAACTATGGCTTTTGCAGTCTACTGTGACTTTTATAGACACCAAAGATCGTTTTGTAGCCAACTATGACTATTATAGCCAACTATCAACTATGACTATTATAGCCAACTATCAACTATGACTATTATAGCCAACAACGACTGTTATAGACACTAACTACAACTTATGTAACCAACTATGACTGTAATAACCACAAACTATGGCTTATATAGTCTACTGTGATTGTTAGACACTAATGATGGCTTCTGCAGCCAACTACGATAGTTGTAGCCACTAATTATGATTTCTTTAGTCAACAAAGACTGTTATACCTTCCAACTATGACTTTGGTAGCTCTTCCACGACCATTCTGACCACCAATTATGATTTTTCTAATAAGTGACATCATCTATGACCAACTATAATTGTTATAGCCCCACCACAACTATTGTAGTCACACCACAACAATTATATTTATTGGATTATTTCAAAGTTGTTATAATTTTAACATAATCTTATAGTTCATCTTCCCAAATTTTGGTGAAGAGTGGACCTTTGTACTCGTAATTACATAATGAATTATAGTAAAGTGCCAAATCTTACGATTTTTTTTCCATTTTTACGATTTTTCCACATAAAAAATATTGGTCACTTCCCATGATTTTTCTTTAAGTACATGTGTGTTATGTCTTTGTTCAATAATAAATGTTAATTTATCATTCTACCGTTGTAAATTTTTTATAGCATGTAACATATTGAACATCTTAGTTTAGCTTGCTAAAAAAATAATATAACATAAAAAAATAGTGTAATTGAAATATATTGTATTTAGAATATTTTGGAATTATTTGGTTCAACGAAAATCAAATGAACAAGTTTATATTTTTCATATTTCGTTTGAAGAATAGTGAAATAAATATAAAACACAGAGGTCAAGGAGGTGGTATTAAGCGGTGGCGACGACAACGATGATTGACGGCTGCGGCGAGCATTGAGTGTGGAGTGCAATAGTTGTGGCACTGGCAAACGGTTGCGGTGATTGCCGAGAAGCATAGTCGGCGACAAGCAATGCTGGCGAGAGGTCACTATGGTTGTTGACAATGTTGGGTAATGACAAACAATGGTTGCAGCAATGTCACACACAGGCGATGTGAGGTAGTGATGGTGGCGGTTGATATAGTGATAATTGTTGTTGACAACGGATTATTGTGATAATCAACAGCTGGTGGAGTCAGAGTTAAGTCGTGATGACAACAATGCAATAGGTGGTCAGTGGCAGGCAATAGGGGTGTAAACGAACCGAACACGAATGAACAGAGCTAGTGTTCGTGTTTGAAATGTTCGAACACATCACTGTTCGTGTTTGGTTCGTATGCTTATCGAACGAACACAAACTTCCTAGCGAACCGAACACGAACTGTTCTCGAACAACGAGCTTTTTGGACAGCCCTAGCTTTGATAGGATACTTCCTCAAAATGAAGCAAATTGATCGGTATTCCGTACACATCGGTAACCCATACTTCCTCAAAATGAAGTAAACCGAATAAGACGTTTAGTGTTTTGATTAGGGTTTTATTTTAATATATAAGATATAGTATATTAATTATAATATTATAATATTTATATTAATATAATTAATACTATATTATTATTATTATTATTATTAATTTATCATATATTATAATTTATAGAAGTTTAATTATTTAAAATATGATAAATTTTTATAATGTACAATTATTTTTAAAATATCATAAATTATATATATATATATATATATATATATATATATAATTTTAAATTATTTTATATTTCGAACAATAACAAACCGAACACGAACGAACACATCACTGTTCGTGTTTGGTTCGTTTAACAAACCGAACGAAAAAAATTGTTCGTGTTCGTCTCGTTTGCTTATCGAACGAATCGAATACAAACTTTTTGGTGAACCGAACACGAACTATTCGTGAACAATGAACTTTTTTGACAGCCCTAGCAGGCAACAATGGTGACTCTGATCATTTATAGCTGTCGACATGGATGATAAATGGCAATAATGACACATTTTATAGTTTATTTTAACATGTAAGTATCTAATGAATTTGAGCTAATTATAAATCAATTAAATCATATATTTAAACTCGAATATTCAAGCAAATTACATTTAGTGATTTAGATTTACAATTAAAATTTAAAATTTATTTATTTATTTGTTTTCCTTTTGCCAACCCTATATTATACTCATTGTTCAATTATGGATCCTAACTAGATCCTACAACTGCCATTTTTGGGGCGACGCTGATCGGATGCTGTTTAACACGAGCTCGCTTCCCACCGAAAAAATTAGGGCTACCAAAGAAGCTTGTCGTTCGTGAACATCCCGTGTTCTACTTTATAAAAAAACTCGTGTTCGATTCATTCACGAAGCAAACGAACCAAATAAAAATAATTTTTTTGAGCTCGATTATAAACGAGCCGAACTCGAGTAAAAGTATGTTCGTTTGTGTTCGGTTAAATATGTCTCGAAATAATTAAATAATAATATTTATTTATATCGTTTTTGTATTAATTTTTTACACTATCTAAAAATGCTAAATTCTAATCTTTTTAAAATTTATTTGGGTGTTATAATTATAAAAAAATATATATATATAAGTTTAGATATTATATATGTTAATAAAAAGTATTTGGGTTGTATCTATATAAATGAGCCTAAAATAATGCACATTCTTAATTTAAGGGTCAGATATGTAAATAAATAAGAGTTAGGTGGTATATATGTTTATGATACACAGAGAAAACCAAATAAATGTAATAAAAAAAATGAAGCAAGATAACAAGACAAAACTAGAACTAAATATGACACCTATTTTGATTTTCAAGTCACAATCATTAGACTACATTAAAAAGAAAAAAATCTCGTTAGAGCGGTCAAAATGGCTCGTTGTTCATGAATAACTTTTATTCGACTCATTAAATAACTCTTATTTGATTCGATCGTTAAGCAAATGAGCTGCACGAATAATTTTTTTTTGTACCTTATATATGAACGAACTGAACATGAATAAAATTTTGTTCGTTTGCGTTCGACTCGTTTTGGCTCGTAATAGATAAATAACTATAAATATAAATAAATAAATATACACACATACACAATGAATATTATTTTTAAATAATTTAATTGACACTAATGCGACAAAGATTTATAATCAATTAAAATTACTAATTAAAAATAGAATAAAAATATATTAAATTATATTTAAATGAATATTTTAATATAAATAATGAGATTTAATATTTTATGGCTGTATTATTATGGTTGTCAAAAATAACTCATTGTTCGTGAATAGCTCGTTTTTGGTTCAATAAGCAAGCGAGTCAAACACAAACAAATTTTTTGAGCTCGATATATAAATAAACATGACACGAACAATGATACTTTTTATCAAATCGAGTTTGAACTCACTCAAGCTCGGCTCGTTTATACCCATAACTGCTGTATGCATTATTAGAGTTGTCAAAATAATTTTTTTTGCGAACAGTTTATATTCAGCTCGCTAAAGAAACGAGCTGAATCCAAATATATTTTTTATATTCAAAAAATAAAAAATGTCAAACAAACAATGATATTTTTTAAATGAACTTTTATGTAAAGGTCACCCTCTATCTTTCTTTTTTATTTAATAATTATCTATTAATTTTCCTTACCCTCCGGCGGAGAAGTTAAGGTGATCTGGAAGGAGGTGACCAGACATCATCTACATGCTCTGTTTTTCGTCGACCATTAGGGCTTTTTGGAGCAGCAAGCTCGACGTTGTCCCGCCATTAGAGACCCTTTGAAGCTTTTCTCAAGTCATTATCCAAGCTCCACTTCAACGAGGGTTCTGAAGAAAATATGTGAGGTATGGTTCGTGGGGGGAGTTTTAGATTTTCTCATCTAATATCGCCTCTTTAGAGATTTGTATAGGGTTTTGGCGAGGCTCTTTCTCAGAGACAGAGGCTTCGGAAATTGCTATTCTTTGGCGGAGATTTTTGGGTTATGGAAAAGTAGTGGAGTGAGGGGTTTGTAGGGGAACACGGTGATTGGACTTGGTTGCATGCAGAAGAAGAGTGTTGGAAGTGTTGAGCTGTTGCATTGCTGCATGACGATAGATTTGAATTTTCGCTGTCACAGGGTTTGAGTTCTTATTTGTTTTATTTGTATATTTGGAAGGATTGATTTTTGTAATACTGTTTTGATGAGTGAGCCAATAGAGAAGCATGGATCTTTGCAAAAAATTAGAGAGGATTTCGACGAAAGGGATGGAGGCCTTCGGCCTCCTGTAATAGAGGTTGTAGATGAGGAGTGCAATCAGTTGCAGGCAGAGACCGGTTTGGAGAAAACTGCTGTTCTCGAGCAGGATATAGCTGAAAAGACGACCGTGGACAGGAATATTTCATCAGAGGCAAAAACAGATGATGATGTAATTATTTCGGAAAATCAATTAGGAAGCAATACGGTGCAAAAGGATAATTTTGATGATGAAGAGCGGAGAGACAATGTTTTGGACAAGGAAAGCAAGGAGCAGCTTGTGAATGGCGGCACAATGTTAGGGACGGATAGGAAGAATGCCCAGTTGGAAGGTGATCACTTTAGTGAGACTCCCTTGAGCTCGAAGAAGGAAGGTTCTGCTGGGAGTTTCCATTTTCAAGCTGAAGGCCTGAATCAAGCCTTTTCTTTTGATCCAAATTATAGTGGAGGAGTCGATTCTGGAACAGAGGAAGAACAAGCTGCTTTTATGAAGGAGTTGGAAAATTTCTACAAGGAAAAGAGCTTGGAGTTCAAACCACCTAAGTTTTATGGAGAAGGCTTGAATTGCTTGAAGTATGATTTAGTTTGTTTGTTGTTATAAGCCTAAATCGATTTGTTTACAGTTGTTATCTTTGCAGGTGTGTTCTAATTTTGTCTTTTGATGAGCAGATTGTGGAGAGCTGTTACAAGGCTGGGTGGTTATGATCAGGCATGCACTCGTGCCTCTATTTATCCTTCATTGATGTATTTCATTTCATTTCTTTTGTTGTAATAGTTATTCATTGAGAATCAGGGCTTAGAATTTAGTGCCCTTATTTTCTTTTGTTTCATAGAATCTGATTAGAGAGGTAATATGCTGCTAGTAAGGAGCATGTTTGAAAATTTTCTTCCTTTGAGCAGCTCTGTTGGATATGATGATTTTCACTTCATCTTTTGTTGTTATTACTTGGATATTGATATCTTCATGCATTCATGTAGTTATATTTTATCATATACAGTCATGCGAAAGAACTTCATTATTTAGTTGCTCCTATATAGTGAATTTGTTGAATATAAGGTAATACTTTTGATGCTTAACTGCAATATGAGAAAAAAAAAATCATCAAATTCAGCAATTTCTATCTATTCATGGGAACAGATTAAACATTTGCAATGATGTGCATAATGTTATCACGAAAAGTTATTATTTCACCAATTTGTTTGAATTTCAAACCGTTAAAATTATTCTAAACATTGTTAAGGTACACAACATTTTATTTTATTTCAGTATTTATGCAGTGCAACATTCATGAATTGATTCACTATTTAGAATGTACGTTAGGTTGCTATCTTTGTTTGCTTGATGTATGGAAGTATGATTAGAAATTTATAAAATTCTGGACTGAATTATGTTGGAACTTTTTGAAAGTCTTTTCATACTTTTCTTTTTAACAATACAATGAATGGTCTTCATCTGTCATTTGAATGTTGAATTATTGAAAATACAAGAAAAAAATTGGATAAAAAATCTATTTTTTTAAATAGAAGATACTTGACTCAATCTAATTTCGCTCATACACTTTTTTATTGAATTATTTTAGATGTCTATTGGTTTAGTGAGTACATAAGATTTAAAACTGGAACTACTTGTCATCTATTGTCTAGATTTTTGGAAACAATTTTACATTTTGAATTACCAAGTTTGAAAATTGAAAATATCTTTACAATTTGGCATCAGATTTTTCTATTTCTTAAACATGTAGATCAACTACATGCCATCATGTGCACACTTTATTTGAGGTTCTAATGGAAAGAAGTTGGTTTATAGCTCCTTAGTAAAGGTTATCTAACCTATTCTGTTATCTAGCATTCCCGTGTATCATCATCCTTAGTCCTTACGATCAAAAACTAATATAAATATTTTTTTTTTTTAAATTTTTTGTTCTTGCCTACTTAATGTCTAGAGTGCATATATCTGTAGGTGACTCATTGCAAGCTATGGCGTCAAGTTGGAGAATCTTTCAAGCCACCAAAGTGAGAACTATATTTTTTGTTTCTTATTATTTAAGTGCTCTAGAGTTGTTTTTTGGGTTTATTCATTAGAGATATAGAATAATTAGTAGCATAAATAATTGTCCTCGTATCTAGCATGTGCAATGTAAATTTAGCATGAATTTGTGCATGGACATATGATGATACTTTTGTGTTTTGATTCCCTTGAATCACTTCCTTGGAAAATAATCATCTGCATTCTTCTAGTTAGAAATTGTGAACTTTATATTAAAAGTTTAGGATTAATAGAAGTGGAGCTTAAATGCTAAATTTATAAAAATATAATTTTAATTGTGCAACAGTGCCTTGTGGATTTAGTTATTGGGATTAAATAATACACACAAAAAAAAGGCTAAGTGTGTTGGAACCTGGAATGCAGGATGAAAATGTGGATGTTCGGTAAAATCAAAATCAATTTATTGTGATTGATAGATTGAGAAATGGCTATATTAGTGAGACGGTTCTAGTAAAATTTTGTTGAAAATTGACTTAATTGTTTTCGGCATATATGAATGATAGAACATGTACTGACAAGGTTAACATGGTTAGCAAATGTGCAAAATGATTAAAGTAGAGATAAAATATCTTGCAACTCAGAAAGAATGATTGCAGAACGAGAATTCCTATTGCTGGCTCTGAATATTTTGATACAAAATTATGATATTCTAATAACTTGTCAAACATTTATTTTATTATTATTATTATTATTATTTTGCATCTATTGTTACATTTTTGAAACAACATACTAGATGATGGAGTAGAATGAGCGGGGATGAACCACCACTAGATCATGCCTTACAAGGCTTGGAGGATCCACACCATGAAGAACGAACCACTTAAAGACGGGGTATGAGAAGAACTGGCGAGTCATTCTTAGTTCTAGGATTACTTCAGGTTTTTATATCGACAGGAGCTTTACTACCCTTTGCTTTGCTTCAAGGGTCACTAGCATGTTCTTTATATATTTTTTGTCTTTTTCTGTTTGTTTTTGCTCTATGATTTGTTTACTTTGCTTGCATAGTAGAAATGCATGTTTATTCCTAAGTTTCTTTCTATGTGGCGTGCCTATTAATTAGCCGTGTTTTCTCATTAGGTTCTTAAGATAAAATTAAAATTACCAACCCACCGATTAATTGCAAACAAATTTTTAAAAATCAACTCAGAATCAAAACAAAATAATATAATTACAACCATCGCTAAAATGCCTGGGCAGTTATTTTCAAACATTATTACTATTGCGAAAAGTAATATGGCTATTGATTCGATGTCAAAGAAAGAACAGCACATGTTGATAACCACGCAAATGAAATAAACAATTGAGCTGAAAGTATTGAAAATGACTATTCTCTTTGGATCTAGAACTGTAACAAGCTCGTATGATATTTATTTACCTTTAGAATTTATGTGATAAAAATGATGAGAATTACAGCTAAGGTTTATTTTATTGGTTGATCATTGTTGCTAGTTTTATAAGGATAACAAAGCAGGTACTTTATTTGTATAAGGACATGATTTGGGTTTTGCAGCTTTTTAGTAGAAACTTGTTTATAGAGCTGGTTTCTGGAACTCTGACGTTTGGTTTGTAATGTATACCGATCTTACCTGTTTTAACTGGAGTTTATTCTTGTGCTGTTTCTCATTTTGCATCATTTTCATCTTTGTTCATGCATAATTGTAAACATTTACTATGAAATTGCTCAAAAGAAAACATGAGTTGGCATTTGATTTTAATTAAGCCGCTAGACTTCATCATCCTCATTTGCCTTATTAAATAAAGCAGCTAGACACCATTATGTAATTCTGAACCATTTATCTAATCGATTGATTTGCTTGTTTTGGTAGGACTTGTACAACTGTCTCATGGTCGTTTCGGTGCTTCTACGAGAAGGTATTTTTTCTATTTTATAGTTTTTTTTTCTGTATATCTTTTTAGTCCTAATGCCATTGTTTCCTTACTATTTTGCCTAATTTCAAGTAGTTTATTTGTACTTATGCTGTGAAAATTAAACATATAGCACTAACATATTGGTGAACAACAATGATGTTTATAATTTGCTAGGTCAGATGCATGCGGACTTGGAAATGATAAAAGAAAGAAACAACCAAAAATTCCATTGAAGCATTATAGCTTGAAGCTTATTTATTAGCGAGGCTTTAAAATTAAGGCTGTTACGTGTCAACAGTAATCTGCTGTTTAGTTGCTGTTAGTTCAAGGCTACTTATGATGATTCTTAAAGAGATCTTATTTGAACGTATAAAATAAATATACAATTTATGAATGTAAAAATGCTATGTTCTGTTTTGTGTTATGTTTTACTTAAACATTTAATTGGTCTTTGCTTTTGAAAGGGAATAGGTGTATTTTTGTTTGCCTTCATTGTGCTCGTATAGATATGTGTTAAAAAGTGCGGGCTTCTTTACTCAAGCAGGTGTAAGAAACCTACTTCCATAGATTCTTTGGTAGGTAGGTGCCTCGTGTGTTGGATAAGCTTCCTTGTCTATCTCTCAATGTGATTGAATTTCCTTTTGTCTGCAGTTAGTAAAATTAGGGATGAGTATTAGTCTGAGATTGATATTTAGTTTATTATCAGTTCAACTTAATGCAATAATGCAGTTAATTAAGAGGTAAAAATAAATTTGCAGAACTTAGGAGTATGTAAACTTATGTATTAAATTTTACTTAAATATTACATTTTAACATGGGTAAGAAGACTAAAATGATATTTCAAACAAGAGTTAAAGATGTAAATATCTTCTCCTCTCCACAGTCCTGTTAGGGAAGTTACTGTTAAAAATATATGCTATAGAAGTGTGCACTATGGTATGCGAGAGAAATGTTATTAATTTTAAGAGTGAATATTAATTACAAAATATACAATTATTTTTATATGTCAACATATATATTAGTAAATGTCATATTTGTAGAATATATTAGGCGATATGCTTGAGGGTCCGTGATTATGAATATTTTCCTCATTTTTTTGTATCAATCCTTATGCCTATTTAAAGGCTATTATATTTACTTAATATGATATACAAATCCTTTGTATCAGAGAAAAGTTTTTGATATCTTTATTATACACCAACATCAAAATGTCCTTCCTTCAACATTACTTCTAGCATGAACCCAACCTACAAAATTGCTTTTTGCTTGTGTCGTTGTGTCCACATGCATCTTGACTATGTGTACACATCTGTGTGCGTCTCTTCTGCTCATTGCACTATTCCGTGCTTTTACATGTCTTGCTTGTGCAAAAACACTTGCATGCTCGCTTTGGATCCTCACGTTGCTCAGTGTCTCCTTATTTGGTCTTTACTTACTGCTTTATGCACTAAGATCCCAATCTCTTCCCTACTCTTTGCATGTTTCCACCTTTTGCTAATAGCTTCATCACCTTTTGCCTTTGCTGCAACCATTATTATACTAATGCCAACATTTGCTCTCTAGTGCACACTCTCGCCTTCATCGAGAACTAATTTTATGTGCATCCTCTTTGAGGTCTCGTTCTGCCATTTTCAGATTGCATGTGCTGTCTCATGAAGTTCATTGTGGTAAGTTCTCGACGATTTGTTGCAGCAGTGTAAAAACAACTGTGAGTCAGCTGTTTCTGGAAAAATGACTATCCTGTCCCTGTGTAGTATTTATGTATGTAACAGAAGATAAAATAATCTTTTATATTAAATAAATAATTTTTTGAAGCAACAAATTAGCATTAAATAATAATTAATTAGTTTTATTAATTTACAAAGCTTCTATGTTTATCAAATAATTTAAATTTTAAAAATATGTTTAAAAAAATTGTTCAAGCATGTTTTAAGAAACTAAATAATTTGACACAAATAAGTTGCATATAAACGAGCATCAACCTTAGTAATATTCGGGAAAGTTTGTTTCCAACCATTTTCATAAGCCATTGTTTTTTGAGGAAATGGAGTTCCACTCGTTTTCAATGCTAAAATAACATTTCCTAGCTTACTCGTTGTCAATGTTTGAAGGACTTCACAAGGAAACATAAAAATGCAAACATAAATTCGAACAAACAACCACTCAATTTGGGTTGATTTTTTAAACTTTCCACTTGGATGAATAGATTGTGATCCCAGGCATATGCAAAAATGAAAACAAAACTCTTCGTGATTTGCACTTGCACAAACCACCCGTTTACAAACCTCAATGCTGAAGGTAGATGGAGGCTACCCATGTTGCTCTGCTTTTCACTGATGGAAGAACCCGAGAACGCAAGATTCGAGCGGGGCAATGGATACGTAAGCAACGAAATACAACAGGAACGATTCCCTCGGATATGTAAGCCACGAAGTACAATAACAAAATATGAAGAAAAATTTGAGAGGAGAAACACCAATTGGGAGTAGCTGCTTCGATCAGGACTCCTCACCCGAGCGACAGTGGAAGAGGAGCAAGGGCTTAGCGGGGGAAGGAGCGGGGTGAGACTTCGCGACAAGCACGCGAGCAGCGACGTAGGGGCTTCGCTCGATGCTAGGCAGAAGATTTCTCTGTGTGGTTTCAGGAACCCTAGAGGTTAGGGCAGCTTTCGAGCAGAGCAATGGAGGTATTAACACTGGAGAATGCGGGGCCGCGGGGTAGATCCCGCTGCCCGCGCTCCGCCTAATTTTGCTGTAAGCGGCCGCTAACGCTGCGGGAAAGCGGAAGAAAAAAAAAAACGCCGCGGTTTGGGGCCGCGCCGCTCGAAAAAAGCTGCTCTAAACGGACCTTGACTCATTTTGCTTAATGGTGTCATGATCTTATAATTCACCCTCAATGTCTCCTAACTATCATCACGATAATCAAGTTCAACGTACCAATTATTTGCTGTGATCATCATCTTATTGGTTTCCATGAAAAACTGCATTGTCTTGAAAATATTTTGTCCAAATAGCAATATCATTATCAATTTTTTCAAGTAGCAAGCTTTTGATTACGTCATCATTATGTGGTTGCTCGTTACTCTTACCTATACGGCTATTATATTTCAATTCCGAGTAAGAAAATTTCTAGTTTTCTTTGTCCCCCCTACTTTTAGAAAATGTGACACTTTTTCCTCTAAATAGCAATTTCATCGTCAATTTTTCCAAGGTGCAAGCAGTTGATTCCACTATCATTATTTGATTACTCATAACTCTTGATATTTTTCGTGAATACTATAACGCAATTTGAAAGGTACCTTGAATCTCTTTCTATTTTAATACCACTGCTTCATGACTGAACTAACTATTTTGGCAGAAGTAAAATAGTGAATTTTTTAAGAGAAATTTATTTCTTTCATGCATTCTTATTTGTGGGATGTGCAATCGTAGTTAATGAAGGTCTTTATGATGCTTAATGTTTTAGGATTTTTTTTTTTCACTTCATTGAGCACTCCACTCCTTACATTCAAGCTCCTCATCAATAGCTTTGGATACTATCTGATGCGGGGCGGGATTGGGACTTTCGTGAAATGAAATTCCAGTTTATTTGCTGGCTGGTTCACCCGCCTAGGGATGTGGATAGTCTCTTTTGTCTTCTTTTTTTCCTAATTAGTGCTAGTATTAGATTATTTTGCTTGCTAACTATATATATGCTTGTTGTAGATTGATTTGAGGGTTTTAGTTTATGTAAAAGAGATTATTTTCTCTCGCTTCTTCTTGTTGGAGCTCTGTATCCTTCAAATTTTCTCAGTTGTTGTATCCATAACCTGATTGGATCTATACATTAATCTCTTGCTGATGTTCGATGACCTCCTACGTCACTGGTTTCATATCTGACATGCAGTTTTTCTATTTTTTTTTACTGTCAAGTCATCAAGTGCACTGATTTCTTAGCAATCATCATCTTTTCGTTATAATTTCTCGTAGTTCAACTTACCTCACAATGTCTAGCAACCTTAATCTGATGTCTTATGGCATCTTGGCATGTAAAACCCAAAATTTTTAGGTTTTAGTTTTCTCTTCTCCTAATTCTAAAATCCAAATATCCTAATTCATTTTCCAAATCAAATTCTTCAACCCTAAACCAATCCTTTATCCCTACCTCTAACCCTAATTGAGGGAAGAGACACCATGCCACTAAGGAGAAACATGCAAAGAAGTGTTTAGGAGCTTACAATGACAAATATGCAAAAGGATATTTTTGAACTACAATAAAGACTTGCGGCATTTGAGAAAAGACAATCTGAAGTGGTCACCCATAACTATACTGGTGACTCTCCAAATAAAGAGGAGGAAGTTTACCCATTCCATAGGGAAGTTTTTAGTGATTAAGATCCAATGCCCCAACTATTTAACATTCAATGTCAAGGAGGCAACAATTTTGGGGTGAAGATTTAGATTTTGATGGATGTTTGGATTTGAATGAAATCATTGAGTGGTTTCAGATAGTAGACTGAATTTTTTAATATAAGGAGATTCTTTAGGATAAGAGAGATTGATAGTTATCAAACTTAGGAAGATTGCTCTTTCCTGATGGTAAAATCTTAAGCTTATTTGATAACATGAAGAGAAGAGTAAGTTCACCGCATGACTTACGATGGAGAGAGAGAGAGAGAGAGAGAGAGAGAGATGCAACACAAAATGTCTTCCGCCGCATTACCGACATGACATGTTTTTAAAACTCCATAACATGCATTAGAGAGATTTTTCTTTGGAGGAGTACATGATCGAATTTGGTTAACTCATGTTAAAATGTGAGTTGGTGGTTTCAGAGGAGCACATAATAACGAGATACTTAAGACTGATGCCATATATTGATAATTTGGTTCAACTACTATTTTATTGGTCCTTATGTACAAAGCATAACTTTCAAGAAGCAATATTGTTACTAGGGAACTACCAAACCTTATAGGCAGAGGTCAACCTTAGGATCAGGCAGCAAGGTCACGACCACTAGAGCACCTGAGTTGGCCCCTTGCGAGGGGAAGCTAACCCAAGGTGGAGAAAAGTGGGGCACCAACTCCCTTAAGTTATTCTGAGCTCGTAATGCTTCAAGTGTCATGAATTAGGCATATAACATCAAAGTTCCCTAATAAGAGAACGATCTCTTTCACTTAGCATAGAGGTGCGAAATAAATTGACAATGACTAGGCACACAAGAGAAAATGAGGATGCCAGAGTATCAGAGTTCTACTGTTGAGAGAGAGGTTTATTGGTTTGATTGATCCTAAATACTAAGCCCAAGTGAAAGCTACAATCTTTACCATTGCATATTTTATACCATTTGTATTATGAAAGAAAATGTGTGGTCTTATCATTGATGGAGGTTATAGTGAGAACGTGATATTGTTTCAATTAGTAGATTAGCCGAACCTTACCACATTCATTTCAAACAGTAGATTAGCTGAGCCTTACCGCATAGAAGCACAACTTGACATATTCTTTGTATTGGGTGAACAAAGGGATCAAGATCACAACTAAAAAGACAGTCTAGTGGAGTTTTCTATTGGAGACAAGTTTTAGGTATAGTTGTGACATAGTACCTCTAGATGCTTGTTCATTTCTTGTTGGGCAGTTCTTGACAATACGATTATTGCATATATCATGACATCTACAATAATATATTTCTTTCATTAAGGATGGAAAGTGCATCATACTCTTACCTTGGAAGAAGATTGAGATAATAAGCGTTTTTATAGAGTTTAGGACCATAGTGTCATGAGCTACATTTCTATAGGCTTTGAAAGAAATACCATTATGACTAGCGTTGGTGGTCCTAGAAGGCAGTGAGCCTAGGTAGCTGCTACTAGATCAAGGCCATCGTTAGTTGGCCCATTTTACAATCGTTAACTTGGGTATATCAATTTCATGAATTTTGTCAATTTCATGAATTGACTTCTTTTCATTAGGGCTTTATCAAGAATTTTGGCTGGCTTGATATAATTTTTGAAGTGTGATCGGTTCACTTAGTCAGATGGAGCGCATATTAGCTTTGAAGCTTTGAAGAAACATGTTACTCAGGCCCCTGTAATAATTCTTTCAGATTTTAGTAATGTGTTTGAGATGGATTGTGATGCCTTAATGTGGGGATTAGAGCAATGTTGAGTGAAGGAGGACATCTCGTAGCATTCTTCGGTAGTGAGAAGTTGAATAATTCAAGGTGAAAATACGCCACCTATGACAATAACTTTTATGCTACAGTAAGAGCTCTCAACCATTAGTGGTATTATCTGCTGGTGAATGAATTCACTTTCTAAATTGATCATAAGACCCTAAAATCCTTGAACAACTAGATTAAGCAAAAGTGTGGGCATGACTTGTGGGTGGAATTCTTCTCTTTTCATTTTGTATTCGGGCATAAAATAGAGAGGAAAAATAAAGTTGTTGATATGTTGATTTGCTATCATTTGTTAATTTCTACTATGCAATCTAAGACAGGTGGTTTGGAAGTTTTGAAAAATTTGCATGTCACCGATGAAGACTTTTAGAAGATTTTGGCTTGATTTCTAGAGACCTTAGGATCAATATCATAGTTTTGATTATTGTTTGTTTTTTTTTAAAAGGTTGTGCATTCCTAAGAGTTTGCTCAGAGAAGTTATCTTATAAGAGGCATAACAGTATACTTCGGTGGATGGAAGGCTCTTTCCTTAGTGAAATAAATCTTTTCTTGGCTGAGTTTGGTTCAAGATGTTGAGAGATATGTTAGAGAGTGCAAGGTATGCCTTTTAACCAAAACATATGACATATGCTTGTCTATATACTTGCCTTCGTGTTTCAGAGTCGCTTTGGTTGGATGTGTGCATAGAATTTATGGTGAGCTTACCCCGGGCATAATAGAGTAAAGATTCTAATATCGTGATGGTAGACCTCTTCTCCAATATGATGCATTATATCGTGCCGCAAGATAATGAATGTTTCATATATTACAAATTTATATTTCTGGGAGATAGTCTGTTTTCAAGATGTGTCCCAGACCATCATTTAAGACAAGAATGTGAAATTTTTGAGTCACATTTTGAATACTTATGGGATAAGCTTGGTATAAAGTTTCAATTTGGTTAAGTAGCTCACCCTCAAATAGATTGATAGACGAAGGTCATGAATTGCAGTTTAGATAGCCTATTAGTTGTTATGTAGGTAAGAACATTAGATAGTGGGACCTAATTCACTCCCATGTTTATGGTGAGCTTACTTCGGGCATAATAGAGTAAAGATTCTAATATCATGATGGTAGACCTCTTCTCCAATATGACGCATTATATCTTGCCGCAAGATAATTGATGTTTCATATATTACAAATTTATATTTCTGGGAGATAGTCTGTCTTCAAGATGTGTCCCAGACCATCATTTAAGACAAGAATGTGAAATTTTTTAGTCATGTTTTGAATACTTATGGGATAAGCTTGGTATAAAGTTTCAATTTGGTTAAGTAGCTCACCCTCAAATAGATCGATAGACGAAGGTCATGAATTGCAGTTTAGATAGCCTATTAGTTGTTATGTAGGTAAGAACATTAGATAGTGGGACCTAATTCACTCCCATGTTGAATTTGCTTATAATCGTTTGAATTGCTAGTCTATAAGTCAGTTCCTTTGAGATAGTTTATGAGATGATTGCCCTCACTCCATTGGAGTTAGTTTCTGAACTCAATTATTGAGCCCACCGTTGATGCAAAGGTTGTGTAGAGGAGTTTTAGGATTTGCATGAACATTTTAAAAAGGAGATTAATTATTAAATTGCTAGGTATCAGAAACAAAAAAAGTCTGAAAAAGCCCAGGCCTTTAAGAAGGGTGACGACGAGCTATGGTCCAGTGGCTTAATAAAGTGGATTCAAATACGAAGCTCTTCATTATGTGGCTTCTTCTAGGTATAAGTGTAACCACATTAAGTGCATTCATCTTCCTGATGGTGGCTTCTTTGAAGACCAAAACACTATTGCGATATCAACCATCTCAAAGTGTGTTACCTATTTTCATCTCAGCTGAGCAAGGCGCTTTTGTTCTGCAACGATCTATATCACACCGTTGCCTTATAGCTCAAGAGATGATCACTAAGCTAAAACTCTAAGGCTAAGCCAGGGCTTATGGTTATCAAAATCGATATGGATCAAACATCTGATAAAATGAGTTGTACTACTCTCCGAAGAGTCGTCGAGACTTGGTATTGCTAAAAAATATTTATTAAGTGGGTGATGTGCTGCTTTGAGCACCCCCAAGTTTACTCTTCTAATTAACGACGAGCAAACTCCCGTGATTGAGGCTAAAGGTGGCTCTCGACAGGATGACGTTTGTTATCGTACCTATTCATTATTTGCTCGGAATTACTTTCCTTGGCTTGATCTCAATGAACTAGGCATATTGTCATCAATATTGCTAATGGATCACCGCCAATCTCTCATTTACTCTATGATGATGACATCATTTTATTTTTTGAGGCTTCTCTCTAAACCGCGAAACAACTTATGCAGAGCCTCCTAGACTATTGTAAGTGGATGGATCTTAGAATTAATACTGCCAAATCAACAGTCCTCTTTAGCAAAGCCATCCTTGGGTGGAAAAAATGTTGTATTGCTCGATATCTCATGTTTGCCAAGGTCAATGAAATTGAGTACCTCGAAATTAAACTTGCTCTTCAGAATTTGAATAAGGGTGATTTCACCAACTTTATGCAAAAAACTGATTATGGTTTGAATGCGTGGGAGATGTGGCACATTTCTCTTGCGGACAGAGCCACTTCAATCAACGCCTTCTTAGCTATGCTTTTGTACATGTTGACACATATTGACGTGCCAATTAGTGCTTTTAATGAACTTGAAAAGAGGTGCAAGCAATTTTTATGGAGGAAAAGTAGGAACCGACAAGCCATTCATTACGTGACGTGGGATACACTTTGCATGCCGGTTTTTGTGGGCGGCCTGGGTTTTCACGATTCCAAGTGGTTGAAAGGACCCCTTAGAGCTCGTATAGCTTGGATGTTTCTTACTAATACAGAAGCTCTGTTGCACAAGTGCTTATGACTAAGTATGGCTCGGATGTGTGGAATCCTGAGTATAAACGTAAGAATTCAATCACCTGAAGGATAATCTGTGAGGAGGCCAAGTTTTTACAACCGATTTCGAGATGGAAGTCTCCATTGGCAATACTATTGATGCCTTAATTATGCCTGGATCCTTTATCTACCCATTGCTAAATGACCATGTCTGGTTGATATCAACAATGTTGAAGGCCTTAAAGTGTCGAGCTTCTTTATTGGAGGCAACTGGGATTTGCAACATGTTTATGCGAATTTTGTTAATACCGAAGCTTCGTTGCACAAGTGTCTTACGGCTAAGTACGACTCAGATGTGTGGAATCCTGAGTATAAACGTAAGAATTCAATCACCTGAAGGATAATCTGTGAGGGGGCCAAGTCTTTACAACTGATTTTGAGATGAAAGTCTCCATTGGCAATACTATTGATGTCCTTAATTATGCCTGGATCCTTGATCTACCCATTGCTAAATGTCCACGTCTGGTTGATATCAACAACGTTGAGGGCCTTAAAGTGTCGAGCTTTATTATTGGAGGCAATTGGGATTTCCAACATGTTTATTTAAATTTTGTTGAGGCCTTGGGGAACAAAATTGCGGGTATTAAAATTCATGATGGCTTGCTCAATGATTGCATGGAACTCAAGCAAAGCTTTGTTGGAAAAACTGCCACGTCTCTTGCTTATGAAGCTATGTTTACTTCTTGTGCCACTGATCATAAGTGGCTCGATTAACTTCAACTTCACCTTCTAGAAAGGCTTTTTTTTGGTGGCGAATACTGCATGATGCCATCCCCACTCGCTCATGGCTTGCTCGCAGGGGGCTCACTGAGACTGATATTTGCCTCTAGGGATGCTCGTTTACTGAAGACATAAACCGCATTTATTGTTTGTTTTCTTGTAGGGTCAAATGTGTGTTGAAGCAATGGGATTTTAATCCCTCTTTCTAAATCTTACTGTCCGTTTGGGACAGCTTATTGAACTGCGGTGGCGGTATGAAAACGCCACCTCCTGTTTGAAAAAAACTTTCGGGCCAGCTTATTCGTACCCTGCTATAATCGCGTAGAACTTTTGTGAAGAAGAGCGGAGCCGGAGGGAGCCGCGTTGCAGCGCTCGGCGAATAATTCCTCCCGTGCCCTTCTCCTCCGTCGCCCTCGCCAGAGCCCGATCTCTCCTCTTCCCTTTGCTCCTTTGGCCCGCATGGCTAGGGCTTTCGTGTGAATGGAGGCCGTCGTCCTCCTTCGCTCGTCGTCCCTCGCCCACGCCTCGCACAATGGCTGTTGGAGTTCTCCTTCGCTAGGGCTTTCGTGTGAATGGCGGCCGTCGTCCTCCTTCGCTCGTCGTCCCTCGCCCACGCCTCACACAATGGCTGTTGGAGTTCTTAGTTTTCTTTCGTAAGCTTGAGCAAGGTAATTTTTCTTCTCTTCTCCTAACTCTCATTTCTCCTTCTTTGCTCCATTTCATCGCCGCCATAACTTCGTTGACTCGTTTGGAAATGTTTAGTTTAATTATTTTATTAATCCCGTTTAAATCTTGTCGCTTCTGCAGTCTTTGAAACCATGGACTCTTCTCATCCCCACTTTTAGTTGTACGAAGTGCTATGCTCCTAAAGGTGAAAGTTCAGGTGTTAGATATGCAAATTTATGAGAATCTAGTGCTTGGTCGTAAGGGATGTCTTGGGTGCAAATATTTGAGGTGTTCTTTCATATAAACTCATGCGATTCATCCTCATTTTGTGTTATTATTTCAGCATTTGGGCAAATTGGATGTGCAAAAAGGAAGAACTTTTCATAACAAAATAATAATAATAATAATGGGGGATGGTAAGAATGTGAAAATTGAAAGTTTAGGGGTTATGTGGGTGAATGCAGGGAATTGCTTATTCTTGTGAGTTTCTACACTATTTTATGTGCTTACACGTATAACCTGCATTGCTTTTTTTGTATGCTATGAAAAATTTGGGTATGAAATTTAGGTATTAGTTCGGTAAATATGTGCAGGATTGAATGTTATGAGTATATGGATGTCACTCCTCTCCTTTTTTACTATTCCTGCTATCTAATGAGCACAATTCTTTAATTTGTGAAGAAATTCCTACTTGGTTAATTCTCTCCTCGATTAAGCTTTCTGATAAGCATGAAGCTTTGTTATTTTAATTGGAAGTTATGAGAAGGTTGTTATGTTGCTTATATATGAGTAATACGTGCGGTTTTATACCCTTATGGTGTGGATTCATTTCGAATTCATTGAGGATGTTTCTTCGTTTTTATTAAATGTAGAGGGTCATTATTGATGCAGTTGTCATTAAGTTTTTTTAAAGGTTATAGACGTTGGAGTGTAGAGGTAGATTTATCGAATAAGTTTGAATTATCGATGCATTCATTTTAAGGAGCATAAGAGTCATTTATTCATAAACAGCTGCGAATCAGCTGTTTTCCAAACGCTCAAACCAAACAGACAGACATTTTATTCGAATCGATTCTTTATCAAGAATTATCGAATAATGCGAACTTATCCGAATAAGCTCGAATAAGTTCGCAGTCGCCCTAGCAGACTTTAGATGATGCTATCAACCATCTACGCAAACTCCCTGAAGGGAAATTGGTTGCAGCTCGCTGTTTTCTAATGCAATTCATCATTGCTGGAGAGCTCGTAACACTATGTGCCACAAAAAATCCTTCTGAACTCCTATTGTTGTGGCCAAATTTTGGAGGAGCTTACCAAGAATCACCTTTTGTCGTTTCAGGAGTAATGGCGTGCTAGCTGACCTGTTGGGCCGCCTCCTTCTACACTTTTCTGGCACCCTCTCCTTTCTGAATGGCTCAAGGTGAACGTCGATGGTGCTCTTCTTCCTTCCTAGGTGGCCAGTACCGGAATGATTGTTCAAAATGAGCGAGGGTGGTCCTTATTGCTATCAAACACCATTTTAAGCATTGGGATAATGCCCAAGTTGAACTTTAAGCTATCAAATTCTTCCAAGATGCTTGCTAACCATGGATGTTGAAGTGTAAGGGCATCATCATTAAAGGTGATAACACAAATATTATGCACCTTCTGAAGTCTTCTATAAAGTGGGACGTTTGGAGCAATCGGCCTCAGAATTCGTTGGATCAGCATTTCTTTTTAATTTAAAGCAAATTTTATTTTTTCATACGCCATGGAAATGTATCAAAGCTGCTTATTTTTGTGCCAAGCATGCTCTCAGTGGTTTTTTTTTATGCATATAGATGGTGATATGGAACTCTATACCATACTTGTAGTTGAGAGTTTATTTTTTTATCATAGATGCATTCTTGTATAGTTTTGTACCTTTGCTAATGCAAATGCATTCTTTCACAAATCCTTTGACCTTCATCATCAATTGCCCTATGAAAAGTTAAATAACATTGTACTGCTCATTCTATTCACTGCTATATGTCAATTGATTTATAGTCTTTCAAACATTTGCCTTATCCTTATTATCTGTGTGTATTCGAAGGATATATCAATAAGCATTTCCTCTGTAGAAAGAGAGAGGCTATGGATATCGAGATGGTTGCTATAACAAATCTTTAAAATTTTCCTTGAATTCTTGTTCGCTTGACGTTTGGGGCTTAATCTTTATCTTATTACCTAGGATATCAATTTTTTTCACATTCACTGTTGAAAAAATAAAACTTGCTTAATTGTTGGTTTGAAGTTGTGCTTGTGTTTAAGAAAGAAAAAAGTTTGGTTTTATCTTTGGATGTTGTTTGTTTGCAAGTATTTTGAGTGCATCACATTTGAAATTTAGAGTTTTAAATTATAAATGTTTGTTTATAATAAAATAAATCGAAGATTTTTTTACCTCTAACAAGTCATTTTTCTATGAATTTGTAATTAACCTGATTTTGGCAAATTCTAAATTAGTAGTTTTTGCAACCTCGTAGCATGATTTGGTCCTGCTGCCTCTTAGCCCAAATTGCGACCTCATCAAAGCTTGCCAACTATGACCTTGTAGCATTGCAGGAACCCACAATCTTGTAGCCTTGCTTGACCTTGTGACGTTGTCTATGTCTGGCTTGACCCTGCTAGATGCGTGTCACCTTGCAGCCCGGTTGTCTTTGCATCCATGACCTGCATTGCCATGTTCATTTCGTGCCGTTGCTATCCTCTCCGGCACCATCAACATTCGGCATCGTTCATTGCTGCTGCCATCTGGCGGTGCTCTGAATCCAAAAAAAAATATTAGAAGAGTACAATAATATATGTTATACAAAAAAAAAAAAAGTTGTTTTATTTCAATCAAACACCAAAAAATAATTTTATGAAATTTAATTTACGACCAAACAAACATCCTTGAGTATTCCAAATACATTTTATTTAAAATACATTTAACTTCTTTTTACTTGTAACCAAATAGCCTCTTAATCAAAGCTTTATACTCTATTAATGCTTTGGAATTTATGCTATCGTAGGTTAATACTTTCTGTTCTATGGTATTTTTCATTAAATCGCATGCTTGCTACGGGGTAGTTTGTTTGTTTATGTTTTGATATTAAAAAAGAAAACTACATTAGTTAATTATATTTCAGTTATGTTAAATTGTAAATCCTAACAGGTTTTAACAAAATGAAGTTTTGTAAGCTTGTGCTACCCAGACAGTTGTTTCCCTGAGTTCAACAGCCACTTGACTTTCCTTCTGCCAACATGTACCCCAAACTTACTCTTCTCTCTCATTATGTCTCTCTTCTCTCTGCCATAAGGGATTATTCAATGTTTGAGAATTGAGCATGTTTTAAATAAGCGTCTTTGAGGAAAGGAATGTACTATTTTAGGGGTAAAAAGATTTCTCCTAGCAGGCTTGGATCTGCAAAATTAGTTTTTTGAGCTATGCGGAAATATATTTCTCTTTATGTGCTTGGACTAAAGGAGGAATAGTTGTTGCAACTGAAAGACAGATGTGCGTGTATTATGTGTCGTTTAGCTTGCAAAACTTGTCAACTCATTTTAAAACAAAAAGTAAATAGGTGAGTAAAAGCCCAGCATTTTACTTGGTTTATTAAAATAGTTGCGGTGTTCTGTTTTAGAATAAACTAAATAGAAAGCATGCAGTAATTATATCCAACTGCTAAATGGAGAGCATGCAGGCAATTATATCGAGATTAGGATAGATTAAACATCACATATGACAACTAGATATATCAAGGAACACTTCATTTATTTTGAACTTTTTTAATCTCTGTAGACCATAATGGACGTTTAATCCCACAAGGAGGACCAGAGAGGTTGTGGATAAAATGTTTAGATGAAGAATCAATCTCATGTTTCCAAGAACTGGATTGAAAAGGAAGAAGTTCAAAGATATTAAGGAAGATTGCAAGCTCTTATATGTTTGAAAGTGTTAGTAATTAAAATTGGCAAGCTATTACTAGATAAAAGAGTTATGAAAGATAAAATTTTAGGGGTGATTGATATTCATTCATGTGTCGGTGAGGACTAGGAGTGTATATGAGTCGAGTCGAGCTGTAGCCACCATTAACTAGAGCTTAATTAATTAATTGAGCTTAAGCCACCACGGACTTGAGTTTAATTTATTATTTGAGATCGAGCTCGAGCTCGAGCTTAGTTCTAATAGTTCAAGTTGGCTCACTAGCAGCCATGTATAGAATGAATGAGAAAAAAAGTATTAATTTAAGCTAGCTTTATAATGAAATAACAAATAGAATATGCATTTAGGAAATATTTAATAAAAAAATTACTTGTTAGAAAATGTATGATATCATTTTTTAAACATTTTTAACAATTAAAAATATATTAATTTAAGCTAATATTATAATGAAATGCAAATAGAATAAGCATTTAGGCGATAATTAATAAAAAATTCTGGCTATAAAATGTAAAATATCATTTTCTTTTTACATTTTAATAATTTACAGAAAGATTCTGAATTTTAATATATTTTAAGTATATTTGTATTCATTATTTTTTAAACAAGCTAGCTCAGGAGCTAACGAGTCGAGTCGGGGCTGATTTGAGCTTGGTTTGTTAGCTCATTATGCTCACTTCACTAGCCACTTATCGAGTCAAGTATGAACTGGCTCACGAGTCAGCTTGGCTCACTTATATCCCTATTTTTAACTGTGGTTAGTGTGTATACTTGTCATGTTGGGTTGGAAGATGGTTTGAAATTCATTTTTGTAGAATAGATGAATGTACGACTACACTTTTGGCTCGAGGAAAAAAGGATATGGATTGTTTGTGACCGCATGAACTTACATGTTAATCTATGATAGGCGTGTTAGTGTGTATAAAATTGGACATAAATTTATAATTGTTATAGTTTTGAAATAGATTATGCTCGATTAAGAATCATTGCAGAGTTAATTGTAGTTTAGGTGCAATCAAAATTGCAAATACAAAGTTAAAAACATTTCTTTTAAAACTTAAGAGGGAAAGAAAAAACTTTTTTGTAAAGATCTTAAGCTAAAATGAAAGCAGTCAAAAAATAATTTAATAAGATTGTGGGCTTGAAAGACCAAGTTTGTGACCTTCTATGATAGTTCATTAATTAAAGCAAAGTGGAACTCTTTAGTTGAATCAAACTTGCTTTTGATAGGATGATTAGTTTCATTATAAAAGTTTTTTTTTAGTAGTTTTAGGTGTCTTTAGGTTGTGCTTGAGTAAAGAGATTTGTTGGTTGAGTGAGGCTGCAAAATGTTATTTAAAAAAATCAAAATATGGTTTTAGAGATTGATAAAGAATCGATATTGTCAAGGCATATGATGGTTAGAAAGAATGTAGAAGTCTTACAAAGAGGGTAGTAAGCCTATTAGAAGCTGCAGGCTTTGATAATTTTTATGATAGATTAGTTGTTAAAGAATGAAAAAAGATGTCGAGAGTAGCTCAAGCAAGAGATGAGTGGTTCAAAGAATTTTATCATGTTAGATCTATTAGAAAATATTGGATCTTAGGTATGATGAAGACAACAACAAAAAATTAAGAAAATTATCTTTTGAGAAATTATTACATGTTGTCTAAAGAAAATATTTATATGGATAAGAAAATCTTCATATGATTCTAATAGATTTTGATTAGCAATACGATTGTGAGAATTGATGTGATGCATATTAAGAAAAGTTAAATATGCTGCAACAATATGTTAAAGTAATACAAGCTATTCATATTTAAGTGAAAAACTAGAATAATAATAATAAAAAAAAACATTTAGATGATTTGAAGATCAGAATGTAAAGATTGAGTACATTTTATGTAATTTTAATTGAGATTAAATTGATTGTTATTAATCAGTTTTACTTAAGTTTAAGTGATATTTAGGTATAGTAGGTTGAAGTATTGTTCCATCATATAGAAAAATAAGGTGTTCATAAGGAGATGCGAGACAATGTTTGATGTGTAAAATGAAGGTCTTATGTGTTAAAAATGTTATGCAATAAGAGAGCTTTTGATGCGGTCGTGAACCAACTTGTTTGACTCGAAATTTTCCTGGTCATTTTTGCCAGTCCAAAATAGGATTGATTCGGCTCCTTTTGCCCAAAAGTCACCCTCCCTTGGGTGCTTTATTAGCCATGCTTAGGAGTTGATTAGTGGTACTTTTTATTTGCTTATTATAAATAGGGTGTGGTGGAGCCTTTTGAACACCTTTTGTTTTGGCATCTTTGCGGAGTTGCATCCTTTTCCTCCTTCTCAAATGTCTTTTAATTTTTTGTACTCGACTATCTCTTATTGCCTTGATTAATTATACTATTTTTTTGTGACTTCACCATTTATGGCATGATATTTTTTGTGACTTCCCCCTTAACATCAAAAGTACTTATCAATAGAGGAGCACACCGTTGGATTTGAATTACTTGAAGTGTTAGTTGATAGAGTTAGAGGAGAATACGAAGCTTAATATCTCGGAAGATTGAGATATTCTATTGGTAATGCAGTGCAATTACAACCCTACTAGTCCTGTAGGATGCATAGATGTAGCCTTAAAGGTAAAGAAACATCATGGCCGCATCAGATGCACTTTACAAATAGGGCTAACCACTTGGTCAGGTAGCAAGAGTATACAAATCAGAGTGCCAAAATCCGTCCCACTTCAAAAGGCAACACATAAATGACTGATTGAACCAGTACCATCAAGACCTCTCCAGTTAGGAAGTATTTTTTAAGTGTCATGGATATAGATATATTGCATCTAACTGCCCTAACAGGAAAGTGATTTCATTCACTATATAGAGTGTAGTAGAGAAAATAGATAATGGAGAATTTGGACATGAGGACAATGAAGAAGAGTAATAACTTCTTATAGATGATTGTGAGATGCTTGTGATTCTATGAATTCTCTGGATTGAACCCAAGAGAAAGTAGCAGTGGTTTAGGTATAATATTTTATCTACCCATTGTACTATCAATGTGAATGTGTGCAGTTTCATTATATAGATGTATGTAGTTGTTATAATGTGACATCTTTCTAGAAGGTGGACAAAATGAGTGTTATAGGTCCGACAAATGCTGGTAGTAAAAGAAATCAATCGGCACCCCAGCCGACTAAGGCATATGAAAGGTGCCAATGAGAACCATCAACTTACAGGAGCATGATAACTTGTTATAGGTCTTCATCATTAGCAGATATACAAATCAATCGGCACCCTTGTACAAGAGAAACCCTCTTACACCATAAAAGTTGGTGTATATCTTTAGCTACTAAGCTTAGTACTGATGCATAGGTAGTCAAGGAGAGTAAGATTTTACATGAATAAGTAAAGTAAGAAATAGCCAAACAGAATGCTAAGTATCTCAAACAAGCTAACAAGTCAATGAAAGTTTCACTTTTCAAGGAAGTTGACTTGGTATGGATTAGATTTAAGAATGAGAGATTTACTAGATGCTATTTTGGAAAGCTCAAACTTGGGTTGATGGTCCATTCGGGGGTTTAAAGGATCAAGGATAACATTTTACAAGATTGACCTACCTTATGATACAATATTTTTCCAATCTTCAATATTGTTGATTTGTCACCTTATTATGAGCATCCAGATGTTCTCAAGGACGAATGCAAAGCCTCATTTTCTCGAGGTGAATGACACGGGCGTGAACTGCCCACTAACTTGTGAGGTTTCTGGGCCATTTTGACCGGTCCAAAATAGTACCGTTTAGGGTTGTTCTGCCTCAAGGGAAGATACCATCCTTTGTGAACTTAATCAGACATGCTTAGGAGTTGATTATGGTTATTTTTACTTTGCTTATTATAAATAGGTTGTGGTGATACCTGTTGAACACCTTTTATTTTGGGTTTTTTTTTTTTTTTTTTGTTATGAGGGATTATTTCACCTAATTTTTCTTTTTTGGAGAATTGTATCTCCATTTTCAAGTTGTATGTGTGTAACTTGATTGGGAATGGATGATGGAACCTCTTTGTCTGCAGACCTCCGATATTGTTGCTGACTACCTCCCCTTAATTGTTTTTTCAACATAAAACAACCCAGCTTCCTTATATCTTCCTTCCCATATGTCTTTTAATTTTCAAACTTGACTATTTATTTTTCTTTTCCAATTTTTTCTTGATCTTTAAGTACCATCTAGAAACCTTTGATAAGTGTCAATATTACAGAGATTAAATTTAATTTTATAAATTATTTTTTAAGCGAGTATGTTAGTAGATCCAAATTCATGATGAGTATTCAAATCGAGTGTTGTCAAAATGAAGGTAGTTGGATTATAATTTAGGAAGGATTGATTGAAAAATGATTATATTAGAGGATATTGGTAGCAATAATTAATGAAGATAGGCAAGAATATCACTAGTTGTGGCATGCACATTAGAAGGTGGAAGATGCATCAATATGAGAGTTAATAAAATTAAAGTGAGTTGATTAAGAAGTAGAAAAGGGTTTATGCAAGATATTATGTACAGAATTGTATAAAAGAAATTGTGCAAAATAGAGTAGATACCATAAGCAAGACTTAATGGAAATGGATGGTGAATGGGTATACATAAAGTTGACCAAATATTTGGTTAAATCTAATATTGATGTTGGTTAGGACCGTGAATTTGACCCAAAGACCAGAGATTGCGGAGAAAGAAATCATTTTGTTCTTTTATATCAAGCTCATATCAAAACTAGTGAGTCGATTGCTGAGCCATGTTATGCTTAGATCAAATTGGAATTGAGCTGTGCTTAGATCATGTTGAATTATATTTATATCAAATTGAAATGTATATCTGCATGCATACTTAAATAAAAACATGTACATACTTTCATCTATAGGCGCATGCTTGTAGGTTTGGCTTATAGTTTGTTCTCGAAGATGGAAATTTGTGATCAAAATTGAATCAAAATTTTACTTTGATTGAGTATGAATTGGAATAATTCTGGCAAATTTAGCTTGATTCAATTTCAATAAGATCCAACTTGGATTCAATCATTGCTTGGCATCTACGCTTCTCTAAACATGATGACAATTTAAGTGACTTTTTGTTTGTTTGAAGTGTGCCTTCTTGTTTTTTATTTTATGATGAAACTGTGTTTCACCAATCTTAGTTGTGTTACTTTTATATGATTGGGTCAAGCTAATCTTTGCTTCTACATCTTCATAAGGAAGGATCGGTTGCTTTTTGAAGGAGCAGTATATTTTTATGATTGGTGGTACCTTGTCAGCCAGCATTTTTTATCCAGCTGATCCATTTTATTTGTCAGGCCCTTCTTGAGTATGAGAAAGACAAGGTTCGTACTGGTGAGCTCCAAATACCTGTGGCTTCTATTCCTGAGCCTATATCTATGGAGATTCAGGTGGGTTTCTTTGATTTGATGTTTCAGGTTTTTCACGATTTATCGTTATGCTTTGTTATATCCTGCTGTTGAAGCCCTTTTCACTCTTTTCAACTATTTATCTTGATTTTAGATTGGTTATCGTTTACAGTTTTTTCTGACATTTTTTAAGATTTCTAGTAACATGCACAACTTAAGTGACATATCTTCCCTTTTATGCTACAACCCGAATAGCCTTCTTGGTGCTTCCTTGTTAGTAATTGGGTTGCTTGCTGGTACCTGACTAATCTGCCTTCCAAAATTAATGAAGAACTATGAATTTTTGTTTGGGGCATTTACATACGTGGCACAGAATTCTATGTATTTACATATCTCACACCTAAGCTTTCATATTTACACACACAGCAACTCATATCTTTAACACATAAAAAATAATACTATTGCCATTTTTCAGAAGTGAATTACACCTTTTCATGCATAGGTTTAAATCACATACATCGATATATATATATATATATATATATATATATATATATATATATATATATATATATATATATATATAGATATATATATATATATATATTCAACCACTGATTGCTCTGTTGACATCAATTGGCAATCCTTAAATGGATCAAATGAAAACTGTTGTTTTTAGTTGGGATGAATCAGTTTTAATGATCATCGTATGATTATGGAATACCATGATGCCTGAAATTAGTGAGCCGTGTATTTTTTCCATAACTATAAAAGATGTTTGGGCTGTTGTCAAATGAACATACACTCAAAAATTAAAAGATATTCCTCTCATTTATGAAATCAAAACTAAGATGTGAACGATCAAGATATGTTAATACAAGATTTATTGGTTCAATTACATTATAATTAAATCGCAAGATGAATTGTAGCGATGATGTGTTGATTTTCGTATAATTCATAGAAAATAATGATTTTTTTAGTTTATTTTCAGACTCAATAATGAATTAGATCAATTTAGTTTATATAACTTAAGCGGAGTGAAAACCATCCTTAGATAGTATCTTCTCACTTATATGAGTTGATGAAGGAAAATGGATGATACTTTTGGATAATGTTAGCCTTGAAACATTGGCTATGACATCTACCCACTCTAAAAAAAAAAGGATTAAAAGGGCATTAAAGGCAATGTATGATGCAATTATTGTAAGAAAAGTGGATATATGAAAGAATAATATTGGACACTTTTTGAAAGCCCCAAAGTTATGGTAGAAACAATTAGGTCACTCAAAAGGATAACCTTGCCTTGTGAAATCAAAAGAGCTAAACTTAGAAGATATAAGGCCGCCGCTCGAATTCTCCTCATTTCCCTAGAAAAAACCTTTCAAATCATGCTCACATACTAAAAATAGTATGAATTTTAACTATTTGATACTGGAACTAGTAGAAACATTGTGGAAAAATATAAAGCAAACTTTCATTAATATTAAGATAGGGTTACAACATGACTTGAACGGAAATAATAACAAAACATTAAACGACATAAGCGAACACTCCTAAATATTTCCCAGTGGGTGATGAATGTCGGCTAAAGGAATAGGGATGATTGGGAGGGATGCAAACGACCACGTGAGGTTGGTGGTAGCAAAGAGAAGGTGCAAAACTGTAAGGAGAGCAAGTGTGAAGGGTTGTAAGTGGTCTGCAATGGTACTTGAGTGATTGGGCGGAGCTTGAAAGGATTTAGGAAGGCGGGACATCAATAATAAACCTGTAGGAAAGAGGAATGGCTGGGTGTCGGGGTGACGGAGCGAGAGTTCGACGACTGAGGATTGGGGACGAGAAGGTTCGGGGTAGGTAAAGGGAGGATACAATCACCATCTCGGAGAAGATACTACCAGAACACCACCATCTCCTCGGATACAGTCTATAATGGGCAAAGAGATTCCAAACAATAGATTTGAAATTAAACACACTAAGAAATGAACTCTTATACACTGTAAACAACTATTTATAGACTCCTACACAAAAGGAGGGTAGAAAAATCCAGAAAAGTCTACATACGTGCGACAGCTCGCGAAGTCTCCTACACCTTCACAAGAGGTTGTCCGCGAGACCCCCATGCATCGCGAGACCCCCGTGCATCGCGATCCTACCCACGCAACCCTTCTCCCGCTGTCGCAACTACCTTGGGATGGTTCGTGAATTCCTGCGATCCCATTGGTGCGATTGTTTGCAATTGCAAGTTCGCGATCCTGCGATCCCTACTGTGCGAAACTTCTCCACTAGTTCGGTCCTCGCATCCCTTTTGTGTCCGCTTAAGGACACTAAACAACGCCCGCATCAATCTCCCGGGGTTGGAGGAGATTCAACCTCATTTGTCAAAGCTGTTGGTTCTCGTCGGTCGTTCCTGGATCCCATTGGCGACTGCTTTGGCTACCAAAGCTTCTGAGAAGCTTTTCCCACTTGCGAGCATACCTTCCTATCGATCCATTTTGGTTTGGCATAATTTGGGCTAGAGGTACACCAATATGTATGTTCTCCCAAGCTGAATTTTGAACAAGTAAATACCTCGTGCTTCTCATTTATGACAATTTGGGCTTTCAGCAAGGTTGAGGACGTGATTCTTATTATCTTCCGGGTCTTTATTCTGATTTTTGAAGTTTTGGAGAACCGACATCTTCTGATGCATTCTATAACAAGAGCTTCACACCGGCCTTTCGTCTCTTCATGTGGAACACAGGGAGTGGAGGTTGGAGGTGTAGCTGCTTGTGATGTTATCAGTTGGTCGACGTTAAGATCATCCACTGAAATTTTAAATTCCGACATCTTCTAGTCTTTGTGATCTCTATATGCCTCCACAAAAAGTTCTTTATCTTCTATGAGAGCAGGAACTATAATCTTATCAAAAGTCGCATGTTTCTTTTTATCACATGAGGAATGGTATTGGGTGTATCCATGAACAAAGGAGTTACATGGGAGAAGACTTCATAGGATAAAAGTTTCGCTCGAACTGCTCTTCAGTGTTTGTGGTGTCGTTATCTAATTTTTAGATAACGCCCCTGGTTTTGCTTTCTGCTTCAACATGTCCAAATTCGTAACATTTGCAGCTTTTTATGGTTGTGACAAACTTGTAAATTGATTTCGCTTGATAGTTGCATGGGAGGTCACTTCACATCGAAAGCTAGAGTGCAAGTTCACTCGAAGCCACTGCGAATCCATAGTGTCCTCAGTCTGCAAGATCCGACGAATCACGAGCGTCTATCACCTCGTTCCTTAGCTTTCTCCTCTTCACTCTATGGCAACTTCATCTGTGAGAGTGACTACCTGCTCGTGGGACAACTAGAGGCTATATGGTCGTAGCCGTGGCATCGATAACACTTTCTAACTGGTACTTTGTTGGAGGAGCTACCTTCAGTTTCTTACCACTTTGATCCAAAGTGTCATTCCCTTGCATGGCTCTGCCTGTGTCTCTCGGAATACCCTTGTTGGTCTTGGTAACTACTAGGAGTGGCCTTGTAGTTTTTGCTATTTCAGAATTTTTATTGAAGTGGCCAAATCTTCATTGCTACCAATTCATTCTTAGTAGAAACTTTGACCTTTTTGGAGTTGTGTGTTAGGAAGCTTATACTAACTACTAGGAGTGGACCCACGTAGGGTAGAGGGGTCTAATTGCTCTCCCTCATTCAGATGTTAGTTATATGAAAGGGCAATTTGGTCTTTTGTCTCTCCTGAAATACCAATTTTGCCCCTACTGAAATATCACTGTGCCCTTCGTTGTTCTAGTCCCTCTCACGTTGGATCTAGGGGGATAGTTTGTCCCCCTTCAAAAAAGAGTCCAGTTTTGCCCCTGCTAACTCAATATACTTAGTTCAAAAAAGTGTGCCAAAAAAGCTGATGGGTTGTTTTGTAATTCCAGGCGAATTTAAGTTGAGCTCTAACCGGTCCAAGCTTGAGCCATTGCTATTCCCATTAATTGTAATTGCAGGCGCACCTTGAATACCACGTGCATGCATGTTGCTTTGTAAATGATATTATAACTTTTCCTAATTATTGTAAATGTAATCATCGTTAACAATTTGTATTTTTTTGTTTTATTGGTAAATTTTTGGTAATTTGGCTGTATGCTTCAAGTTGCGCTTAAGATTATACATTAGATATTCTTGAACAAATTTAAAATTTAGATCTTTGATGACTTACATTTGTTTTCTTTTTCCAATTAGTCCTGGAGATTAGCAGCACAATAAGAATCCCAATGTTCACTGATGGGTTTCTGTTTAGAAAATTGCAAATGTTGGAATTTAATTATCTACACAACTTAAGTTTAACCTTCAATTAATTTTGCAAGATGGCTTCTTTACAACTGAAAGTGTAAATGCTGGTTTTGTTACTGTTGTGAATTTCAACAGGATCAGATGTAGGTGTTATACTTTTCAGCGTTTAATTTTTACTTTGCAGCATTTCATTCCTTGCTATTAATTTCATTTAGTCATCCATATAGTTTGGTTTTAAAATCATGTGATTTATAGAAATTCTCTATAAAATGGGGAAATGTAAATCCTTTTTTTTTTCTGGTTGGTAAAGCAGGCTACAAGCCTGTAATTTTTATTTTTACTTTTTTAGTGGTAAAGCTGCTTCCATGGAACCAAGTTTACTGCGGGCATTGTTATTGAAAGTTATATGGACTAAAAGCCTTTTTAGTATTACATGTTTGTAAAGTCTAATGTGCTACTTATCAAAAGTATCCTAAGTTAGATTGGTAAATCAAGCTTTAATAATTAGAAATTTGATATAGAATTAGTTGCTTGAACAGTGCCCATTTATATATTGAGAAATTTACATACATAGCACACAATTCTTATGTAGTTACATAACTCACTCCTAAACTTTCAACATATTTTATACCTATGCATGAAAAGGTGTATTTCACTTTTAAAAAGTGGTAATAGTGCTATTTATGATGTGATATTAAAGATTTGAGTGCTGTGTGCAAATATGAAAGTTAGGTGTGAGATATGTAAATATATAAGAATTGTGTGCTACACATGTTGATTCCCCTTGTATATTTAGATGAGTCCTCCCATTTATTTATTCTCCGTGTACGTTCTTTTGATCAGGCTGTGAGCAATCAAGCATCTGGTTCCGGCCGAGCTAGAAGGGATGCTGCTGCACGTGCCATGCAGGGTTGGCACTCTCAAAGGATGCTTGGTAATGGTGAAGTTGGGGATCCAATTATAAAGGTTTTTTAAGTTTTTAATGGAGTTCATCTTGTGATAAGGTTGCATCTGGTATGAATGGTGTTAGGTCTGCTGTAATATTTCATTTTCTTCTTCTTTTGTAGGATAAGGGCTCAGTTTCTCTTTCCAAGAAGGATAAACACCTCAAGTCCATTGGTAATTCTTATTTGGACTTTTTATATCTGCTTTTGAAATCATATCAGCTTCTATTTGCTGCTGATCTTTTCTTTATATTTGATTTAAGGTCAAACACCAAAGAGAAAGAAGTCGTCTAGCCTTGAACGTGCAGTTAAAGCAGCACGTACAAAAAGTCTCAAGCCTCAGTTAAGATCTTTCCTTTGTACAAAATTTATAATTGTTGTTTTGAGGATGGTCATGTAAAATCTTGCTCATTTTATCACTCTCAAATACTTTAGGGAAGTTAGAGATTTTGGTAGGCTGCCTTGTGTTATTTTAGGACATTTAAAAAAAAAAATACTCCTTCATATTGCTAAATAATAATCTAATACAAGGATATATTTTAGGATATTCACCCTCAATTTTTTGAATTGGCTCAATCGTTGTGCTTGTCGGTCTATAATGAATTATATCTGCCTTTTTAAGAAGATCAAGTATATACTTTTGTTGCGAGAAAACAATTTCTTTCCTTGATTTTTTAATCTCCATACTAAGGAAATACATAGGGATTTTAAATCCTTGATTTGAAATGTGTGGAAAGGAATGTTTTTAGCTTATGTATTTCAAGGACATTATTTCCAGTTAAAATTATATCATTCATGCATACAATTAGCACGGCTATGTTTCCATCTTCTGAATGCTTTTAAAAAAGTAATATGATTGGCTTGCTCTTGATTGTATCCTTAATTCTTGAGGGAGTGAACTTTTCAAACCATGGACATTTGCTTTCGCCTCATACAAGACTTTCTTCTATTTATATTATTTACTGTCAAGGGTTTTACCCAATCATAGGGACACAATCATATAAAACTTTTCCAAGTCTCCATTCAAGGATTTTACCTCACACAAGACTTCTTTAACATCTAACTTTTCTGGTGGCCAATCAAATTAGCAGCAAGTGATAAGAGAATTTTTTTTTTTTTTTTTCGCAACAGGAGAAAATGCTTGAAGATTGTCAATACCATATTTTTGAGTAGTGGTGTAAACGACTCGTGTTCGGCTCGTTTGCTTAACGAGCCAAACACGAGTTGTTCACAAACAAATAGTCGTTTTGACAACCCTAATCACGTAGCCATAAGATTTTAAGGGTTGGGGTAAGATTTAAAAATATTTTTTATATTAAAATATCATTTGAATATAATTTAATAATTTTTATTCTATTTTATTAATTAATACTTTTAATTGATTATAAATCTTTATAGCTTTGTAGTCAATTATTTTTTTTTTTAAATACTACTCTAATATATATATATATATATATATATATATATATATATATATATAATTAATTAATTAATTGATGAGTATTCCGAGCCAAAACGAACTGAACACGAACGAACAAATCTTTGTTCGTGTCGGCTCGTTAACTTAGCGAACGAGCCGAACACAAGCTTCTTAACAAGCCGAACACGGTTGTTCGCGAACAACAAGCCATTTTGACAGCCCTATTTTTTAGTGAATTCCTTTGCATCTAATCTAGCTAGCTTTTTATTGTTTATGGAATCATCAGCTTTATATTTGATAGTGAGTATCCATATGCACCTTATAGTTGTCTTCTCTTGTGGCATATTCCAATTCCTATATTTTATTTTTTTATAAGTTCTCATCTCTTCATAAATAGCTTTCTTTAATTTAAAAATTTTAGATCATTGTACACATTATTAGGAATCTTCGTACACGATAATTGCGAGATAAAAGCTTGAAAAGAAGGCGAGAGGTGTTCATGGGTTATATAAAGATTGTTTAGTGAAAGGCTATTCATATTGCCAGGATACAATGGGAAACCTATAACAGTTATTTGGCTTAATTTTTTGGTTGGGAACTCTATACTTGAATATACTTGAAGAGGAAGGTTTGATGAATATATTACCTGAGAGGTATATGGATTCTGGGTAGTGTGAGGGCTTGTCAAGCTCATCCTGTTGAGTTTCTTGATGCTTGGAATAGTCAATATCACATGGTTATAGCGTGATAGATTCTTTGATCGCCTTCATAATGTCATAATTACTCTGAGATTGCACAATGGGAAGATTGTATTCTCAATATTTAAAACATCTGATCCCATGCTTTCAATCATAAAAGAAGTTAGAGTTGGAGATGAAACATTTTTAGTTTAGAGGATGTTATGTAAATTTGGATAGGTTCCCCTTTTCTCTACAATGAGATATGAAATATTATTGATGTCACAAAAAAGATTACATTCATGGTAGCAAAACCTTTTTTTGGAGGAGGATCAATCCTCTATGATTTGGAGAATAAGGAGAACACTTTTTTGCTTTGGTTCTATTTTTTTTTCAGGATTATGTAAATAAAGACACCCAAATATATTTAGGGTTGTTTAAATGAGAGGATTTTTGAAGGGTAAATTTAATGACGCTGGAGGGATGATTCCACGATTCCGCCGGATCGTGGAATCTCATGATTCCTTGATATTGCGAGAAATGCCTCCATCGTGGATGATTACGCCCGCCTAGTTAACAATTTTAGCTGATGCTTTTCCTCTTTGGTTTATTACTAGGAGATTTTCTTATATTTTGTATTTAACTGTTCTGAGACATTAGTGTGGTTCTATATATTTTGAGAGTTATTCCTGATTTTTTGCTCTTTGGTTTGTTGTATCTTCTTTTTACAAGTGTCGTGTCCACAACTTACTCAGGAACATGTGGTGGATCCTTCTTACCATTTACATCCCTTTGTTTTGCCATTCAACTGCTTTTTTTCAATCTAGGCAACTGCCGACATTCCATATATTTCCAAACAGTGAGAATATCCCATATTTTCACTTTCTTGCTATTTCACAGCCACTTTCTCACTGCATCACCCTTCTAAACACCTTCTAGAAGCCTTAAAAAGGTGTCAAGTTGTTTTAAAATTTAGCATTCTATTCGGGGATTCTATTTTGGGTCTTATGCGGCAGTAAGAATTGCTTTATTTCAAGGGTGTTTAGCTACCTTATTAGTAAAGAGGAAAGCTCTAGGAACTTTTTATGGGTGTTTGTATTTTTATATGGCCACCAGGGTGTCAATACATGAAATTTGATGAATTATCCACTCTTCAAGAAAGAAGCGACTCAAATAAATTTTGAAGTACTCATGAACATTTTCACTCTATAAAATTTCGATATTAATTTTTTAATTTTATTTGCACCATGATGTAGAGGTCTTTGATTTCCCACTTTTGATTTTTCTTTCTTCACATACTATCATTTGGTGCGATTGTCAATAGAAGTGATGAACTGTTTTTACCAGAGAGGTTAGTTGTCTGAAAAGGTTGCTAAATAACATTATAAGTCATAGTAGGAGTGGCAGCTTTGTTGAATTATGGAGAATAAAACACACAATGATGTTTGATATTTGACAAACTACGCATTGAAACACAATAGAATTTTTATTCTGAACTGGACTTGAAAGCAAGTCTTGGAAATACTAAAAAATGATTTATCACTTTTATCGGAGTCAAAGGTTAAGCAATGGATCTTAGAATGATTTATCCTCAAAGTGGTATAGCCATTTCTTTTCCCTAGCATTGCCAATCATCTTTTTGAGATCAATTCTTAAAAATCACAATGAAGAATAAAAATTATCTTGATAGTGATGATTAAAGGTGATCTTATCAATGGATAATAAATTGCAAGACAATTTGGAGCATGAAGAACATCATGAAGAGTTAACGAAGGAGTGAGTTTGACTATTTTTATCCCTTCAAAATGTTAGAGAGAGTCTTCAGTAAGTTTGACCATTTTATTGCCAGCACAAGAATTATAGGAGAATAATAGTTTAAAGAAACTACTCATATAATTTGTTGCATTTGAGTGGAATGATACACTATGAAATGGTTTAGAATTGACATTAAACATGCAATGCTAGATAATTATCTTTATTAGCCAAAGAGGAGGATGTAGCTATAAATAAAATTGAAAATTGAAATAATTTTTATGTTTATTCCAATTATTTCATAGTGAAAGGGACTATTTTTTATTTGACTGAAGGCTCCTCAAATCTACAGTAGATTTTTGATAGGCTCGGCCATTACATTTGGACTCGGGCTTACAATTTGCAAGTTTATTGTATAGTTTCCAACAAGACTCTTTTATATGTCACGGTTTCTTGGTGTTAATTTTTTTCAATTGTTGCTTATAGAATCAATACCGTTGGATATCAGGGTTGAGTTCTCAATTTCTGGAATGGAGATGTTTCCCTTGCTATGCAGCATGGCTTTCCCTATGCTTTCTTTATGTCATACTTCTAAGAAAACTTTCACAAATTGAAGGCAAGAGTTTTCCGCCAAGCTTGTGATCTCCTACTTCATCTAAATCTTGATTGAGGACGACAAGAAATATGTAAACTTGTATTGTCTTCTCTTTTCTTGTGAGGCTCACAGACATTGGATATTTCCCAAAAACTCTCATAGCATTGATCAAGCTCTTGCAATAATATCACTAATTCATTGCAAAATGTGGTGACATCGTGATCCTTTTGTTTGGATTGCCAATGTCGAGTTTTTAAATCAAATATTTTAGGGGGTTTTAAGATCTGAGTACAAGTTGTGTACTGCTTCCCATGCATCTCGGGCAGTGGACAGGATGTGGCGTGGCTTTCCAGTGACTTGGTCTATTGAGTTGGTGAGCCACACATTGAGAAGGGAATTCTGGAATAGCCATCTTTTCAAGGAATGATCACTTGTAGCAGTTTTTATTATTTTACACGTCAAGTATCCAATTTCTTTTGAACTGTCAACAGCTATTTTTATAGTTTAAAGTTCACTCCCTATGTTTAGTTACTGTGATGTGCAGGGAAGTGGTTTGCACAATGAAGTCCATGTTAGTAGGGTTATCGACACCATTGGCGTTGGGTTGCAGGTTCTGAAATGATCTGTGGGGTATTTGGCATCAGTCATAGTAGCCTTGTATGATACGGAGAAAGAAGTACGGAAATCTGCAACTTCTGTGACTTTGCCGAATGTATATAAACTTATGCCATCCATGAAATAGACGAGCCCAGTAGCTCTTTGTGAGGTGATCTTGGAGGCTTAATGGCGACCCTGTGTGACAGACCAATAGGATGACTGAGGTTTGAGATGAATGATTATTCTCACGTCTTAGCATTGCACGTCTCAATGCCGATTAAAAACGAAATTGGCGAAATATCATATAACAGAACATAAGGAAATCGTAAAAGGAGACTTGTCTAACACATCTTTAGTGAGGAGAATGAAGCTGAATCATCTCGTAAAAATAGGTTGAGAGAAAAAAACTATATGCTGCTCTCATCTCACATGCCTTAGCGAGGAAAAAGAGGAAAATGAGGCTGTGACTCTAATAGCATGTTGTTTTTGGTACTTCTGAAAAATTTTTCTTTCACGCTAATAATTTAATACAAGGATGTAATTAGATGGCATTTAATACAGAATCAAGCCATGATCATTCTAATTTAAAACAATTAGATAAAATAATACATTACGAAATCTATCTACTGAGATATAATTTATTTAATGCAAATTAATTATATGTTAATTAACTCCTATTATTCTGACTGTTGAAATTGGGTCACTGACATAATTTGCTAGCTTTTATTGCAGTATTGACAAGAGTTATTAAATTTTGGTAGGCTAATAATTTGAAATAGGATTAGTTGATCAAGAACTAAGTAGAAATTTACATGACATCGCATGATTACTATAGTTTATCCAAATCAAAATGGCATGCACACTTGTGCCAAATCTTGAAGCCATAATCCTTGAACCCATGACCTCTTGGATTTACGATTTTTTGTAGTAAATTTCAATGAATCTTTTTATTGAAGTTTTCATCAGATATTGTGAAAAGCTGCAAAAAAATTTTAATCCGTCCACATAGAATAGTAACCTCACATCGGCGTTTATAATTTTTCAAAATAGAACTCGAAAGCCACTTCTAGAGTGCCTCCTTGAGTTGTTTTCTGTGTGTGTGTGCGTGTGTGTAATTTTACATATCTATCACCTAAACTTCATTATTTACATTTATTAGAAGGTGTATTTCACTTTTTAGAAGTTTTAGTTGTGGTATTTTTGATGTGATATGAAAGATTTGGGTGGTACAAATGTAAAAAGTTAAGTCTAGGTATTAGATATGTAAATACATAAAAATTGGGTGGTATGTATGTAGATGCCCAATTTTGTGTTCTAGGATATATCATGTATAATAAGCTATTTGTGATACATACTTCAAATGTTTTAAGTTGTGCTATATTTTAATTGTTTATCTTTTTATATGATATTGGGTGTTTTCTTGACAGAGTGGACTCCATGGTTGTTGATGTTGGGGCGCCTGCTGATTGGGTGAAAGTAAATGTGATAAGAACGGTTAGTAGTTCCTGGAACATTTTTAAGTGGATCTACAATCTATATGGTGGAACCAAGATGTGGCTGGTTGAGATACTAATCACCCCTAAATATTTATTAAACACTTTCTTATTATATAATAAATTAAAAAAATTGCTCCCCTAATGTTAAATATTTAATATTAAGTATATTCTAACTTAATCATATTTATTACAGTTTTAAAAATTTTTAGGATATTGTAGTTTTTAAAGTTAAATATTTGTCACCCTTTGTTTTTTGATGTGCCACCCATCATTCATACATACCACCGCATGTTAATCTTCCTTTTAATTCTAATTCTGCCACTGTCTAGGATGTTATTAACTATGTTTTATATGTGATGGTAACGTCTTACAATTTTGCATATGATTTTTAATCTGCAGAAAGATTGCTATGAACTCTATGCTTTAGTTCCTGGACTCCTTCGTGAAGAGGCAATGCTTATTTGACTAGTTCACAACAATCATCTCCTACTGCTATTGTTACTCGATCTAAAAAACTCGAACTTTAATAAATTCAGGTACACGTTCAGTCAGATCCAGCAGGCCGTTTGATTATATCAGGCGAACCCGAACAGCCCGATAACCCTTGGGGTGTTACTGCTTTTAAAAAGGTCAGACTTCATAGCTCGTTCACTTCATTCAGAAACAACTGCTTCATTTAATTAACACACAGTAACCTGTAACCAGGTGATCACCTTACCCTCACGGATTGACCCGCACCAAACATCGGCCGTAGTTACATTGCACGGCCAGTTGTTTATTCGCGCTCCTTTCGAGCAGTCTGATTCGTAGTTTTCATACCAGCAAAACAGTTTTGTTTCGTAGCGGACCCAAGAATAGATTTCAAGACGGTTCTAATGGCAGAGCTTTCAGATTCAGCTATCTGACCTTAGAGACCTGTACAAATCAAAAGAAGTGATTCTTAGCCTATTGACCATTATTTAATGTTTTCTAGGACCTTTAATGTTAGTGTAGGTGTAGAATCATAGTTCCATCCAATGTTTTAGTGTTCTGTTCTTCTGTTAGATTTTTTTTTTTTTTCAGGATTATTTTGGTAGTATTCTCTGATTCATACCATACTCTTACATGATCTGGATCTCAATCATGAGATTGACCATTGAACTTGTATTATATATTATATATTTTTTAAGATTTTTAGTGGACTAATTGCCAAATACTTTCAAATGAAATTTTCAATGATGTTTAATTTTGGAAGATCTTAGGCTTCTTCAGGTATCAGTCTTGTGATGTGTTTGTTTTCTAGCTTTTATTTGTTGAGGGTTGGTTATTATTTTATGTAATTTGTTGTAAAGTGGCTTTTGCAAGTTTTGTAAGGGGGATGTTAATTTATATACATACCACACCAATTATGTATTTACATATCTACCATCTAAACATTCATATTTACTTGCATACCCCGCTCAATTCTTCGACATCATATCAAAAATATCACCATCATTCAGCCTTCTTAGAAGTGAAATACACTTTTTCATGCATTGTATTGTTATGTTAGATATGTAAATACATAAGAATTGTGTGGTATGTGTGTAAATTTCTCTAATTTTCATTAGGATATTATTAATGAAATATTTTTTTTTTTCTAGTTCATCTCAGGGAGATGCCTTTTGAGTTATTGTTCTAAGATATATATTTTTCACATAATATTCATTTTTCTTTTTAAAACCGGTGCTAGTGGGCAATAGAGAACTCAATCAGAGCCTGTGTGATTCGGTTGACATTTAAATAGATACTACCAAATTCCTGTGTATTTACATATCTGACACCTGAATAATATTATTTATATTTCTATCACCCAAAATTTTCATGTCAGCTTAAAAATATCACCATTTTAGCTTAGATGTGAAATAAGTCTTTTATTGTGCACAGATACAGTGAAGGGTATATGAAAGTTGTAGTTTTCGTGTTAGATGGGTATAGGGCTGACAAAACCGTTTGTTGTTTGCGAGCAGCTCGTCTTTGTTGGTTCGTTAGAAAACTTGTGTTCGATTCGTTCATCAAGTTAACGAGCTAAATACGAATACTTTTTTTGTGCTCGATATATAAATAAGCATAATACAAATAAAAATTTGTTCGTTCATTTTTTACTCTAAATACTATTCAATTATACATATATATATTTATTGATCAGTGCTATCTTTACAAAATTTAATTGACTATAATGGTACAAAGATTTTATAATCAATTAAAATTATTAATTAAAAAATAAAATAAAAATATATCAAATTATATTTAAAATGATGTTTAAATATAAACAATAAAATTTAAAACTTGACCTAACCCTTAACATCTTATGGCCGCGTGATTATGGTTATCAAAACGACTTTTTGTATGCAAACTCTTGTTCAGCTCGTTAAGCAGCGAGTCAAACACTAACACACTTTTTGTATTCGAAATATAAATGTACCAAACACGAACAATGATATTTTTAATGAGTCGATCATGAGCTGAGCTTGAGCTCGCTCGTTTTCGGCTCGTACGCATAGGAATTGAGTGGATTGGATGTAAATACTCCTTTTATTTTTTTTATTTTTTATTTTTTCCTATAATGCTCATTAATGCTATTTAAGAATGGAAAATTGACGGCAAGAGTGGAACACAATGCAACATTGGCTTTCGAAAGCTTGTTTAGTGTTTTCTTCTGATAAGGAGTTATTTGGGGACATTTTTAATTTTATTTATTTTTTAATATTTAAAATTTTGATTTTTAATGATATTTATATTTAAATGAATATGAAATAAATTAATTTCTAAGTGTTGTTAGTATTTAAACATTTAAAGCACTTAAAAGTTATCATTTAAAGAATTTTTAAAAATAATATTATATATATATAAAGATTGATAGACAGTTGAAGATAACCGATCAACTCCCATAGGTTGAACTGACCGAGAAGCGAACTCCCCTTTAAGTCCTAGGTGTTATTCAAATTCTCCCGTAAGGAGTGAGATTCGAACTCCTGACCCGAATGACTTACGCCAAAGATCGCAACCAATGAGCCAAGTCTCGCGCACAATTATCTTTTTTAATATATATATATATATATATATATATATATATATATATATATATATATATATATATATATATATATATATATATATATATTAAAAATTTTAAAATAAAAATGATATTAAAATAGGCATTTTAATGAATTTGGCAGTTGCTTGTTGGGGAAAGTTAAGAAAAACTATGTATTAGTTTGAGGATCTAAAAATTATGAAGGGCTTGTACATAGGGTTGCAAATGAGCCGAGCTTGAGCAAGTTTAGACTTAACTTGTGTTCAACTTGTCTGAAATTAATAATGTTCAAAATTAGTTCGTGTTCAAAATTATTTATGAACAAGTGTGTTTGCGTTTGATTCAATTTACATATTATTGTTCGTGTTAGATTCCAAATTAACTTATTTAAATTAATTAAAAAAATTGATGCAGCGTGTTGGATTTGAACCTGCACCACTTTATTGGTCAATAATGTGATAATCGTAGTCACACTAAGATTATCCGCTTCAAGCATTTTCTACGTATGATAAATTAATCTAAAAAAATATTGAATTTGATTGACAAGATGAATCATGAATTTAAATGATAGAAAGAAAATCTAAAAACTTAGCTGATATTTTTAGTTGATATATTAAATTATGAGCGCCTTGCATATATTTAATGATAATAATTATTTGTATTAATGAATTAAAGCAATTAAACACAAATGACTTGAAATTGGTTTTTACAAAACTATCATCTGCTTTCATCTATTTTTTTCAAATTATCATTCTAATATCAAAATTTATAATAAAACTCCAACTCATATTTTTCCTTTTTATAAAAAATTCAATGGTTTGACCGTGGCACGCAGAAATAGTCAATTCAATACAACAACAACAAGCTTTTATCCCACTAAGTGGGGTCGGCTAAATGAATCATTTTTCTCCATTGCATCCTATTGAGTGTCATGTTTTCATTTAATTCTAGTAAATTAAGATCATTTTTCTATACAATATGCCCAAGTCTTTCTAGATCTACCTCCGCCGGATCATCAGATGGTCGATGTTTAATCTGACCAAACCAATGTAAGAAGACTCTAATTTTTTCCACCGTTGGACCTATTTCAACCCTATCACGGATAAACTCATTTCACATTTTGTCTCCAAGAGCAAAGCCACTCATCCACCTAAGCATTCTCATCTCAGCAACACTTAACCTAGTTTTATGCTATAGTCAATGTCATAAAACATTGTAGGTCTCACCACCATCTTATAAAATTTTCCTTCCAGTCTAAGCGGTGATTTTCTATCACACAATTGACCCGAAGCATTTCTACACTTCAAACTTGAATTCTACTAAATAACAATCCCACCTATATTGCCATCACTTTGAGCAATAGACTTGAGATATCTAAAGCATTCACACATTTTAATAATTTGATCACACATAGTTACAAATCTACCACTAGAGTTACTACTACTAAAATTACCTTTCATGTATTCAATGTTTGTTCTACTCAAACAAAGGCCTTTAGACTCCTATCCTTCATAATTCAAGTTTTTCCTGAGCTTTTTCTCTAGTTTTATCCATGAAGGATATCATCAGCGAAAAGCATACACCTAGGTACATCCTCCTGTGTTAACTAAAGCAAAAAGATATGGACTTAAAGCCAATCTCTGATGTAATCCAACTGAAATAGGAAACTATTTGCTCAATCCTCCTTCTGTTCAAATACAAGTAACAGTTCTAGTATACACATCTTTAATGACTTGTATATAAATCATATCAACACATTTCTTCTCTAGAACTCTCCAAAGGATATCTCTTAGAACCTTATCATAAGCTTTTTCTAAATCAATCAAAAATCATATGTAGATCCTCTTCATTCTCTGTACTTCTCTATCATACCTCCCAATAAATTTATAGCTTCCATGTTAGACTTGCCCGGCATAACTCCAAATTGATTATGAGAAATCTTTGTAATACTTCTTAACCTATGTTCAATTACCCCCTCCCGTAATTTTAAAGTATGACACATCAACTTGATTCTTTTATAATTTGCACACTCTTGTGCATCCCCTTTATTCTTAAAAATGGGGATCAAAATACTCTTCCTCCACTCCTTAGGCATCATTTTAGTTTTTAAAATAATATTAAAGAGTTTAGTAAGAGGAAACTTAAAAAATAAATCATCTGGGTGCTAGTTTTATAAATAGCAAACTTATGGATGTAATTATCCCTAAGCAATTCTATAATATTATACATATACTAAATGCTCAAACATGAGGTATATCTAAATTAGTATGATAAAAAAAGGTAAAAAAAATTGCAAGATTTTATGACTTTAATCTCTTATATTATCTAAAAATTATAAAAAGTTATATACAAAAAAGTGCAAAAAAATAACTACATAGAAAACAAACAAAGCTAAAAAATGATTCTAAAATCTAGAATTGATTAGACAGCAAAAATGAAATGTTCTTATTCACAAATGATTGGATTATTTTATATAGAAAGCTTTTGTCAATTAAGTATCAAATTATCATATATTGAAAGCTGATATCCAAAGATTATTATATATTAAAAGGTGTTGGACATAGATACAAGAATATTCTGTACTCTCCCTTATGCTATGTTGAATATATACTCATCAAGGCCAACTTGCCAACCCGACTCAACCTCAACTTGGAAAACCTGAACTAGAAAAACCCAAACTAGACTAGTCTAACTTGTTTATTATATAAATCATGTAATTTTGTGGATTAATATAATCAAGTTAACTTGAATCTAACATGTTTAACCAATTAACTCAACCCGAATCTACTTAACCATAATAAGCATAGTAATCAAGGCATATTCACATTATTCAAACCAAACTTGACTAGAATAACAATTGAGTTAAAACCTCTAACCTAAATATGACTAAATAATGATAGGGTCAACCTAAATGCAAAGTTTTTGATTCAGGGTTTGGTCGAGTTGTCTGGTCAGATCATTTATTAACATTCCTACCCATTTCTAATCCAAGCATTATAATTCACACATTATGAACCATAGCTATGAGAGGTATATTTGTCTCTTATCAGATGATCGAACTCTCTTGAGTTAGTATTTTCTTCTTATTTATGAGTAGCCAAATTTATTACTAAAACATAATGAGTTATTGTCCTGATAACTGAAACATAATGGATTATTGTAATCTGCCTTTATTATTGCTTCTCTTTGAAAATTTTTAGTCAAATATTTCAACATGAATTTAACATGTTTTGAATCAAAAACTTTCATTTTGTGTCTGATTCATAAAATTAGAGTTGTTGGCTTCTTCATTATCAGCTCTTCCATGACAGCTATCACAAAGAAGAAAGGAGGGCCAATATGAGAGATTTTATAACCTAACTCTATTCTCTTGTTACATGAAGAAAATAGAATAAAAAGTTGTACAGAATAAGCAGATAAACTATCTAAAACTTTGCATCTATATATATAAATATATACACATAAATATATAGATATATATAATCTTTATTTTAGAAATTCAGAATTAATTTCATAACATAAATGGAATATTGTTATGGGCAGATCTTTGGATTAATACAGATGTAAAGTTTTTGTCCCCGGAATGCCACATATTTGAAGATGAGAAGGCGTTGTTTATAAATTTTGAATTATTTCAACACTTATTATGCAAATAAAAGTGAAAAGTATAAATTATGCTGAACAAAAACATATGACTTACCTTACTGCTCAGGTTGAAGCTTACAAATATGGAGTTTCTTTCTCTCCAATTTGTAAGTGGTCCTTATACAGGCCTGCTTGACGAAACTAAGATAAAATAACACAAAAACAAAAGAAAATTAATAAAGGTATGTGAAAGCAGAGTAGTGAGGGCTGAGTTCTGTATAGACAGCAAAGAAGTACAAGGAAGATTTACACACAACTCAATTCCTAGATATCATATTTACATATCTAGCAATTAAAACTTCAGTTTTTACATACATACCATCTTACCTATGAGTGAAAAAGTATATTTCATTTTTTAGAAGTTAAAAAAAGGTGGTAATTTTGATGTGATATGAAGGATTTAGGTATTAGATATATGTAAACACATAGGAATTGAAAGGTATGTATGTAAATGCCCCAAGCAAAAAATAAATAAAAAGCACAATTTACCATTTGAAGGCCTTAACAATTGAGACTCTGCTCATTTCTTCTTTAAAATCAAGGCGCGATGAAGCGGTTTCTGTACAAAAAGGAACAATTTTCTTGACTGCATCAGTCTATGAATTTTCTCAAGAGAAGAGAAAGAAACTTAATAATATAACAATTATAAAACTCACCTAGCTTCGTGTGGTAACTTGCTCGTTTCGTATATCGGAAAAAATTATCCTTCAATAAAAAAATTGAACCAATCTTCCGCTTGATGTCATCTCAATCGCCATCAATCAAATAGGCTTCGAAAAACTATTACCAATAGTAAATAGAAAGAAAGATTACATGCATGTCACTCAATCCCTATGTATTTACATACCTAATACTTAAACCCAACTTTTACATGTCACCTTATCTATGTTTCAAGAGGTGTATTTAACTTCTTTAAAGTTAAAATGGCAGTATTTTTGATGTGATATGAAAGATTTGGGAGTGGTATAAAACTATAACTGTATAAAGTAGAAGTTTAGGTGTTAGATAGGCAAATACATAGGAAATGGGCGGTATGTATGTAAATGCCCCAATAGAAAAGTTCAGTCTTCACTTACAGATGTTAATTTCCTACACATCCTTTACCATCAAGCCTTCTACTCTTGTACATCAAACTTATCCTCCATGTGAATTGAAAGAAGCTCTAAACATTCACATATCAACTCCATTTGTTGATGAGAGTAATCTTCCACAAAGAACTGGTAAATCTTCTTGTTTATTTCAATCCAGCTACATCCAGGATTCTTCCTTAATCCTTTCTCCTTTATTCTGGCTCTCACTTTGCGCACCTCATCCCATCTTCCAGCCGAAGCATACATATTTGATAGAGCTACATATGTAGAATGATCATTCGGCTCAATCTCTATAAGAAGCCTGGCAGCTTCCTCTCCCAAATCCAAGTTCCCATGTAAAATACAAGCACAGAAAAATGAGCCTAACAAACCAGCACCTACTTTTAAAACCGGCACGCTCCGAAGTATATCGTAAGCTTCTTCCAACTTACCCATGCGTCCAAGAAGATCTATGAGGCACGAGTAATGTTCTGAACCCGGTTCAATTCCATATTTAGATTTCATGTAATAGAAATAATAGATACCCTCATCAACCATTCCTCCATGACTACAGGCGGACATTAGAGCCAAAAATGTAACTCTGTCTGGTCTCACCTTCCTCTTCTGCATTTCTTCATAAAGCTCCAACGCTTCCTTTGTCCGGCCATTGGAGCCATAAGCCATAATCATCGATGTCCACGACACAGTGTCCCTGATCGATAACTTGTCGAAAACGGCCCGTGCTTCTCTGACCACACCACATTTGGCATATAATTCAACAAGCGCACACATAACAATTTCGTTAGATTCAAAATTACTACTACAGATTTGTTCGTGGATCTCTCTCCCTTTCTGCAAAGCGGTTAATTGGGCACACGCGGATAAACAGCTAGTAAAAGTAATGGCATCAGGCTTCACATCATAGAGCTTCATATCATGAAAAACATCAAGAGCTTCAAAATAATAGCCTAATGTTACATAACCTGAAATCATAACATTCCACAAAACCACATTACTTTTTTGAGTTTTTTGGAAGATAGACTCAGAGTACCTAAACTCGCCACATTTAAAGTAAAAATCGATGAGCGATGTGGCAACAAAAATATCTAGCTCAATCTGCTTTCGCAGCACGTATCCATGAACGTATTTTCCCTGCCATATAGCTGAAGTTCTTGAGCATGCCATTAACAAGCTGCTTATAGTGCTCGAAGTAGGTCTAACTCCATCGTTATTGCATCCTAAGAAAAAGCTCAAAACATGAATTCCTATCACCTTGCAGACCATACCCATTTATCATTGAATTAAAGGCGACAACACTCTTCACAGGCATCTGGTCGAATGCTTCTCTTGCACTCTCCAAACATCCACATTTTCCATACATTTCAACAATAGAAGTCCAGACAAAACCATCCATCTCATACCCACTCTTCACCAACTCTTCATGCATCCTCTTCCCTCTCTCCAAATCCAAAAGCCTTGCACAGGCCGAAAAGACTGTGGAGAAGGTCACAGAATCAGGCTTATAGCCACAACTTAACATTTTATCAAACATCTCAAGAGCTTTCAAAGCTTGCCCATCTTGATAATAGCAGGATATAACATTGTTCCAACAAGCAACATCTCTCTCAGGCATTTCCTCAAACAAATTAACTGCAGAACGTAAAGACCCACATTTTGCATACATCCCGACAAGAGAGCTCGAAACCACTACGTCATAACTGAACCCTAATTTCAACAAATGGGTGTGAATCATCCTCCCCTTCCTCCCATCACCCAGTCCCCCACAAGCCTTAAGAGCGCTCGGAAAGGTGTAACAATCAGGCTTAACATAAGCAAAGAGAAAACACTTATCGTAAATACAAATGGCTTCTCTATGCATTTGATTCTTGGAGCACGCCGCAATGAGGGCATTCCACAAGGAAATGTCCAGCGGGGGGTTGTTCATAGTTTCGAGAACCAGTCGAGCAGAATCAAAAAGGCGGAAGAAGACGTAGAAATTGATGAGAGATTTGCAAAGATAGAGACTTTGTTGCAATCCGATGGAGATTGATTTGGCGTGAAGGAGCTTTCCCTTTGCCAAAGAGTTGGGAACTGTGCAGGCTTGCAGTAGAGCTGCGATGTTGTGAAAATCCATGATTTTTGATGTGAAACTGAAGCAGGAGGATGATAAAAAGGTAACGTTTGTTCAGTAGATAAAATTCTATGTATGGAGGAAAGACAGAAAACCCTAGAAATGGTTAAAGATGGAGGCTTTTTCATTTTCCTCTGCGGGAGACAGAGCCTCGCAAGAGGAGGACAGCGGTTGCCGAACACCGCTTCCCGCTGCATCTTGCGCCGGCGTGGGGGATGTAAATTTGTAATATAATTTTGTTTTTTTTCCGGCAATTACTATAATAGTTCAACTAAAACTTACTATTTACACAAGTATCAATATTACATCCAGACTACACACTTAAAGTTACGCACGGAGCCCAATCCATGAGAGAAGTGGAATCTCATAATAACGTGCAATAACACAGGAATAAGAAGAAAGAATATTCCTCGTGTTACTCTGCGGTTAGCGGTGTTTTGAGCGGAATAATACGGGGAATAACGTGGAATAATACGGGAATATTCCTTTCGTGTTATTCACGTATTCTTCAGTATTATTGTGGTGGTATTGTAACAGCAGCACGATAACAGATCAATCTTACGCGGAATAACACGAGAATAACGCGGAATAACACGGGAGAATATTCCCGGTGTTACAATACTACCGTAATAACACATGAATAACGCGGAATAACGCGGAAGAATATTCGCTGTGTTATTCGCACCTAGCACATTAGCAGTGGAAGTAACACGAGGAATATTCCTTCGTGTTATTCATGTGTTATTGCGTGTTATTGCGGGATTCCAAGTGTCTCCCATGGATTGGGCTCCGCACGTAACTCTACGTGCGTAGTCCGGATGTAATATTTTGTCCAAAATTCATGGCAAAACCCCAACCCATATTTTTCATTTTTATCAATTTCTCTCATATATATAGTTAATAAAATCATCTAGGTGGACAATTTTTAAATTACTTAATTTATTATTTAAAATGGGAAACCACACTTTTCTTATTTGTTTAAATATCTAAGCCATAAACTTCAATTTTTACAAAAATGTCACCAAGCCTTTTACATGGAAAGGTGTATTTAGTTTGTCTCAAATTAAATAGTGATTTTTATATGTAGTAGGAAACATTTGAGTAGCATAAATGTAAAAAGGCAAAATTTTAAGAGTTATATATGTAAATACATAAGAATTGGATGGTATATATGTAAATATCCCTTTTTAAATAAAGCATAGAAACCTCATATTTTTACAATATAATACAACTCTTGCTTATGGAGGCTATGTGCATATTTAATGCATAAAATTTGAGAAATAAGCAAGTTTTGGTAAGTGGTTGTGTGTATATTTTGAACTTCATGTGTGAATTATGCAAATATTTGTTATTTACAGATTATAAAATGGAATATTAAGATACATTTATTTTAAATTTATGATAATTAATCTTTTTAAGAAAAATAAAGATTATGCTCAATCGGGTTGAAATAACCGAATTGTTTTAGTCCCAGAGTTTATAGAAGCATCAAATTAGTTTTGACGCTCTCTTTTAAGTCTCTTTTAAGTCGGGGGTAAATAATCCCAATGGAGACTCTTAGAATTTAAATTTAAAATTAAACAAGTATTATTTTGATACTTTTGTAAACTCTAAGATTAAAACCAGTCAGTCGGATCTATTCTGACACTTTGCTCTTTATTTAAACCCCTTTTTATATATAATTTATCCAATTTCTTGTTCCTCTTTTTCCCTTCATCGCCTCCATTTGCAAAAATATATTATGTTTGTCATCTAGACCTGCAGATTATGACGTGAATTACACTACACAATGAATGATATATATATATATATATATATATATATATATATATATATATATATATATATATATATATATATGTATGTATATATAATTGTGGTATATAAGATAAAGTTGGCATAAAATAAAGGGCCATTCACAAACATACCAGCGAAATTCTATATATTTACATATCTAGCACCTAAACTATATTTTTTTACAATTATATCATCAAAAATCTTTCGCGTAACATAATTAAAAAAAAAATGAAATACATTATTTCTACATAAGATGGCATGTAAAAATTAATGTTATAAATGAAAATACATAAGAAATAAGGGGTATGTATGAAAATCTTCAAAAAAAATGTAAGAAATGCGAAATGAGATAAAATTCAAAGAAAAGATTCAAAAATCAAATCAATCTACAAATGTTAGCATGAGAGTATTCATAATCTTTGGCATAATTATAAGGTTAAGATGTTAGTCTTTTAGAATTTAATTAAATGATTTATAAATTTAAAAAATAATAATAATAATAGGAATTGAACTCCTTTTTCCTATGGCTCATGTTCTTGCACTTGCAAGTATCATTACACAGTTACAGATGGTATTAAATTGAATCTCCTAATTACATCCTAATGCTACAAAAATGAGAATAGTTTATTTTACACTCTAGAACCCGAACCAGCTTCCGGAAACTTCTTCTCCGTCGGGGTTCTTAAGAACGGATAGCCCGAAAGCCCAGGCAGGCCATGCCGGCTTCATACGTTTGCCGTCAGACCTTCCTTTCAAACACTCGGTTTACAATGAATCCTCCAATTCATCAGGCAAGTTCAGTTTCTCCATAGCAGACTGCAGAAAGAAGTGTAAATTGACAATTTAAGAACAATTAACCTTCAAATTGCAATTTCATGGTTTAGGCAGCTTAAGAAACTCGAAATCATAAAGCTCAAAAGCAAGTTTTCAATGATCATGTCATCCTAATTTCAGAAAGTAACAAAAGCAAAACAAAGGAAGATTGCATACATCCCACACAATTCCAACCTATGCATGAAAATGTGTATTTCACTTCTCAAAGTTAAAATGATGGCGTATTTTTATGTAATATGAAATATTTCGGTAGTATGAATGTAAAAAGTAAATTTTAGGTGTTAGATATATAAGTATGTAGGAATTGGGCCGTATGAACGTAAATTGCACGAAAAATATATATATATTGAAGCGGGCACACCTTTATGACTGCGACATCAGCTGCGGGGGGCCTTAAATCCAGGGCAGTTGCAAAATAAAACATTGCCTTGTCATGCTTGTTAAGGATCTTGTAAATCTTTCCCATCAATGCGTACACACTGCTCTCCCGCGGAGAAAACTCTATTAGCTGCTTCAAGGCATTCAGAGCCTCGTCATATCTCTCTAAGCTTACGAGAATGTTAGCCTTCTCATACATGGGAAGTGGGTTCTTCTTATCCGCTATAATGGCCTTGTCGATCAGCACCAACGCCTCATCATTTCTCTGAGTATCAGCCGAGGAAAATTACAAGCCAAATGATTCATACAAAAAAATAAAAATATGAATTTTGAAAGGAAAAGAGCGCATCACAAATATTTTGTAAAGAGAAAAGTGTCAAAAGGATCCCCTGAGACTCTGCCGAAGGTTATTTTGTCCTGAAATCTATAAAAGGGTCAATTTAATCCCCATGCTCTTTTAGTGAGAGCTAAACCGCCCTACACACACACTTAGAACATATTGAAAGAGTCTAGGATGAATTCGGCATTTTTATAGATTATGGGACTAAAGTAGTCCCATGAAAATAGTCGGGAGTATTTTGACACTTTACTCATTTTGTAAGTAGACAAGAGGGGGAAAAGAATATCAACCTTCAAAGAATGCAAAGCCATTCCCAAATAGGACATGATGATGGAAGAGCGTGGGTTTATTTGATAAGCTCTATGAAAATTATGTGTTGCAAACTCGTATTTTTCTTGGCGAAGGAATACAGTTCCTAGGCCATACCAAGAGTTATAATGTCGTTCATTTACTTGGAGAGCGCTCTGAAAGCACTTTATCCCATTATCATAGTCCTCGAGAGCAATATATCTGTATTGAGCATTAAACAAGATGAAGCCAATGTCAGATCAGAAATTACTAAAATGTTAAAAATACATGGGGAACGTTTCAGATCACTTGTAGTTTTTGTTTCTTTTTATTTTATTTTATTTCTTTATGTTTTTATTTGAAATAAAACTATTTTATTTCTTTATGTTTTTATTTGAAATAAAACATGTTTGATATGTTATAATATGTTTAGTTGTTCTTAAAAATAGTAAAAAAAAAAAAAAACTTTTTGATGTATTGAGCATTTTTTTAAATATTTTTTTTTCAAATAAAAAATAAGAACATGCAACAAAAATATGGTGAACAAATCTTTTTTTTTTAATGAAAATAAAAAATAAAAAACAAAAGTGATCCCAAACAAGTTCTAAATGAAGACCTGGTTCAAAGTGAGAGCCACTGAAATATCATTAAATAGGGTAATATAATCATGCTTACATATAAAAAGCTGTTGAACTGTCCCAACTAGAAGGCCAAGCAGTAAAACCACAAGCGAAGACTTAAAAGAAAAATCTTATATAAGCAATACTTCACAAGAAAAAATCAGTATAGGGTCATAAAGTGATATTTTTGGAGAACTGCTACCACAGATTTGCACAAATAAACATCAAGACACGATAAAGTTGAAAGCGCTAGAATGTTTTGGAGTGGCAACTCATGTTGATAGGTTCTAATCAAGTTTGACACAAAAATTACTGGACTTTGATGGACACAGCCCGAGCCCAACATGTCAATTAACTGTAATAGGTCCAGTTTAGGTATAAGATGGGCGAGTGGAAGAAAATGGTGGCTCCACTGTGCCGATGAAAGAGAGACGAGATGCCTCAATGTCTCGCTTGACCAGCTCTCAACTTCGCATCAATGGCAGACACAAGAACATTTGGAGACGGTGATAGTGGTTGAGACAATATCTCATTGGATTGGGGTTCCAAACTATGAAAGGCAATCAGAATTCGCCTAATATAGGTGAATTTTGAATTCATAAAATATGAGACCATTGGGTATTTTAAATTATTTACCAATATATATTATAATTGTTTTACTTCGTACCAAAAACCTACAAATCAAAACCTGTATATTTTATTTTACAATACACCCCAGATAAACCAAAACAAATATCCCAAATGTTTTCCTCCTTTTTTATTGGAGGGATAAAGATGCACCTCACCATAGGATGTATGTGCGGTTTGATTAGAACCCACCCCAACTTTTTACAAAGTGCAACACAAGTATAAGCAGGAGAAACAAAAAATCTTTCCATCAAATTCGCTAGAAGGCATATTGACTTCTCAGAATACAAATAAAACAACCTTATTAGTAAAATAACAACATTGTCAACACATGATAGATTAGGTTTTATAAGTAAAACGGTCTACATGCAAAGGAAAGCAGTCTGATGCATCAATTGTTTTGAGAGCACATCATGAACTTTTAAGGTTAAAATTTTATTTAAATAATTGAAAAATAAGAATCGTACCATAAGAAGAGTCTAAAAGTGGTAATTAAAGACATTCGTCAAATCCCCTCTTCTTCAACAAGACATAATTATCTTTTTACTTGAAACGCTAAACCTCTCTTTTCGTCTCTTCATCATGGATATAAATCTGGCAGACTTCCAAGTAAATTGATGCTAGTTGATTTCTATCTTCGGTCAAACCATTCTATGGATAGTCTTCTATTCTATTTCCCTTTACTTTATATATTTTTGAGCTTAGGTTTTAACAGATCAAATTCATTGTTGCGAGCAAAACATTCTTCCCAATGAATTATAGCAATCTCGTCTAGCCACAGAATGATGCTACAAGGCAAAGGCAACCCTCCAAAAAATAATCATTAGAAATTTACAAGGTTCAAAATAATGCATTTTCTTTAGCAATATAATTCTTAAACATTTTTAATGATTAATTGAGGATTTTGTCTTGCAGAATACATTGTATGATAAATATCAGTGTAGGATATCTTAAGGTCTCAAATTTCTGATGCCAATAAAAAATGCAAGGTAGCGACAAAATAAATGAAGATAAATTCAATAATTATTTTAATATAACTTTTAGAAGAAACAATTTAATAGAAAATTTTGATATATAAGCAATACTAATAATTAAAAGTGCATAGTAAATCAGTTATATTAGCTATTAGAAAGCGTTCATAGATAAGATTTGACTTCTTTTAATGATAAACTTTAAATTAGGAACTACTTCGCTTATCAACAAATGAACAATGTTTAAAATTTTGGGATGCATTATTCATGGGCCATTATATGTAAATACTAGACAAGAAAATGGAGTTGCTAACTGCGGAAATGTTCCTCTCTTTGATATAATCCAAGTTTTTTTATTTCATGGTAACCTACCTAAAAGTCACTAGGCAGAAGCAATTTTGAATAGGTTACCTTCTAAATTCATGACCTACAAGAGTCCTATAAAAAAGTTCAAATTATATTTTAACCAATTAACTTTAAATCATAAGATTCTTAAAATTTTTTGAGTGCATAATTATTGTTTGTGTCCTTAGTTCATACAAGGAAAAACTTGAACCAGGGGCTATAAGAAGTATTGTTTAGGATATTCCTCAACAAAAAGGAAATAAGAGCTACCATCCACCTAAGTGATTTTTGACCTCAAATAGATGTCACATTTCATGAAATAGAATCATATTTTTCTACAAATCATTTCATCAACAGAGAATCTAGTCATTGAAGAAGATAAAGGTTTCTATACACACACACACACACCTAAAAATACATACAAACCATTTATTATGTAGCCTTATAGCATTTTTTTATTACATGTACTTTTCATTAAGAAAGCCATGATCATGAATAAAAGTAAAAGCATGAGGGCCAAAATATTTTTTCCAGAATATGAAAAAAAAAACAATGGCCAGGAGTAACAGGACATATTTTGACATTTGTATATACACTCAGAACAGACTTATATTTATACAGAGCTTAACTGCTTTACTTCTTTTAAAATGCATCACAGAACCTAGCCACAACTGATCTTTCTCTATTATTACTTTATGATTGTTTACTGCACCTGGGTAATTTTATGTCAATGTGCTATTTGTCTAAAATCCATTATTAAACACTAAACTCTTAGGGAAAATACAGCTTTCTATAAAATTAATAAATGATAAGCCACCACAAAAAAACCCATAGGCAAAATCAATCTTCATAATAGAGGATTTCATTATTACAGGATACTTGGACCATTTTCTAGAATAAAATATGTTTATTTACATACATAAATTTCTATGTTGTGCCTCCTATGTCCTTTTTATAACAAAAAACAGTCATTCTTTTTTCTTTTATGCAAGTGAAATAGTAACAAACAATGGTCATTTTTTTATTTAATTAATATTCTTATCAGTTTTTATTGATTAGTAAGAAGAAAGATGCAAGAAAAAAGAATAACAGAATGTCAACACAACTGAGAATAAGAGAATAAAAAACAATTAATAAGAATATTAATTCTAGTAAGAGTACATTGAGTGATATTAGGGATGGACAGTTTTAAATGGCTTATTATGACTATTATTTAAGATTAACTTGAGAGAAGAAGAGGCTTATTGTGATGAACTTACCTTGACTTGTCATGTTCTCACTTTGATATGCTACTTATTAGGCTTATGTCTCAAAACACCTCAAGACTTGCACCTCTCCTCATAAATAGAAAATGCCTTAAAACCTAATTGCAAAATTTCAAACAATGGGTTATATTATTGGCTTCCATATTCCAGACTAGTTGGTAAAAAAGGTCTTGGTAGTTTGACTCTTGCGATAAAAGTGTCCCTCTCTCTAAAGGCATCCTCTCATAGTTTAAGAGAGAGAAAAAAAGAGATATTTGTTTAAGAATTTTTTGTTTCATGCTTTGAGATTATGAAACTCCTCTAGATGATGCAATTCAAGATTGTTAATATAGTGCCTTGAGGGCTGGCTAAGTGGACTATTTTCATAGCTAAGTGACTAAAAAACTTAATAATCTGAGATGACAATTAAATAAATTGATTATTAAGTTACGTCCAATCATATTTCGATTCCTCCTACAAGCTTGCCATCCCCTTTGAGCCAATTCAATCCCTTGACATCTATTTGCTCATCATTTTGGCAGGATTTCTTCTACAGAGAGGCTGTCTTCCACTTCAGCACAAAGATTCACTCATTACCTTTTGTTCTAACTCTTACCTATCCCATTAAAATGATCATTTTTTAACCAAAGTCCTTTGAGGAACTAAGTTGCATAAAAATGAGAATACAAACATAATTCCTCAGAGTATATTTGTGTATCACACAGGATGTACTTAATCTTAACAAAAGTTCCATTGCGAGATTGAGAGCCTAAAAAATATAAATGTAAATATAAAACAACTTCCCTCGTTAAAATATAAGATTTCTCATTAGATGTTTCATGAGCATTAATTGGTAGATGAGAACTTTAAATTTTAACAGCTCTCCCTATCTTGTCACAAAAAATATTTAATATATGATACTTTCATAGTTTTATCTCCCAAATTACAATATAAATGAGAGAAAAGCAACAAGAAAATGGTGTAGAACATACATGAACACATATTAGTATGCTATGGGGTGCTGCCTAAAAACAGTTCTCGAATTTATTAGTGGAAGGGCAATTTAGTCTGTATTATTAATATTAATAATAATAATAATAATATTATTATTATTATTATTATTATTAGCGCTAATAGGTTTAGGATTAGGGTGTGCATGAGATTGTTTGTTGTGAGCCTTAGGTTTAGGGTTTGAAAGAGACTTCCTACCTCTCGAATTGTAAGAATTGGGAGAGACCGCCTAACTCTCGAATTGTAGGTGCTTGTATCCTTGTATTCGTGTTGTTTTGGATTATTAAAAAAATACATATTTGCTTTGCCCTATCTTTTTTGTCAAACCATGCCAGTTTCTACATCAAAAAGCATCAAGGTGGTATCAGAACATCGGCCTGAGAAAATGGGAAGAAAAGAAGACTATCGGCTAAAGCGGATCGTGGCTCTCATAGGGAAAAGAAAAAAATTTATTGTATACAAACAAATCCAATCAACCTCGCAAAAGTTGCGGTATAGTAGCAGTAGAGCTAGAAGGTGAGCGAAGACTTGCTAGTAGGGAAGCAATGACGGGATCGTTAGTACCATGTGAACAACTGAAGAGATCGTGGTATGCACAGACTTGAAACACCAATCTTTCTCCTCTCGCTCCTTAGACAACTCCTTGACACGATACAATTCCAATTAGAACTCCAACAATCGCAGCAAACAGAATCTCCCTCGCATGCTATAAGCTCGATACTGTGTGATCCATCTGTATGACAAGAAATGTCGAGAACGTAAGGAAGTAACATCAAATCTTTGCGTGTCAATTTTCTAGATACATTCGCATGCTTGCTAGGAAGAGGTGAATCTCACAATGCAGTCACGATTGTAGTTGGCTGAGAAGTCATGTGTTACAGTAGTGATTCCAATAATCGAGAAAGCCAACAACAGACCATAGCAATACAATCTTGATTCAACCTAGCTAAGGAGCCAACTACAGGATCATGAGAACGTAGGGAAGTAACATCAGATCTTCGCGTGTCAATTATCTAGATACATTCGCGTGCTTGCTAGGAAGAGGTGAATCTCACAATGCAGTCACGATTGTAGTTGGTTCAGAAGTCATGTGTTACAGTAGTGATTCCAATAATCGAGAAAGCCAACAACAGACCATAGCAATACAATCTTGATTCAACCTAGCTAAGGAACCAACTACAGAATCACGACCTTTGTGATTGAAAATCTTCTTGCGAGTAATGGAAACCAAAAAAAGTACAAGATTTGGAGAAATTAGAGGAAGAGATGATTAAAATCACATCTGAGATGAAGGAAATGTTCTCCACCATAGAAGGAATTGTTTCTCCATGGAAAATAAAATTGAGAGCTGATTCAAAAGCTTGGAGAAGATGTTCAGAAAGCTTATTGAGATAAAATCCAAGACCTCGTTGACAATTCAATTTGAAAACCCTAACCAAGGGGTGACGGAAGAAACCTTGGCTAAATCGAAAGAAAAGGAGATCGAAAAAGAGAAACACAAGGAACCATCCCATATCAAGAACCCTCACCTAGGAATCCGATTGAGGGTGGATTAGAAACTTTCGATGGAGGCATTTGAGCTGAAACATGGAGAAGAGGTTATAAAGTGTGTATGGAGGAGCACAGAGAAGAAATAAGAGAAGAAAGAATGGGATATAGATATGATCAAAGGAGGAAGTTCTAACTTGATAGATGGGGAAACAACGGAGGAAGAGAAAAGTTTAGATGTTAGGGTTAAGAAGTTGAAGATGTCGATCTTCATGGGGGAAAATGCACAAGCCTGGATGTACCGTGTAGAGCAATATTTCACTATGAATGAGCTAAATTGGGAGGAGAAGCTCATGACGGCATGTTTATGTTTGAAAGAGAAAGCCCTAGCATTAATTCAGTGGAGGGAGGCTAGATACACGATCCGCTTGTGGGAAGAATAGGATTCCTTGTTTGAATGTTTACAAGCCATTTGAAAAGGAGACCTACACGAGAAACTCTTTGCACTGACTCAGGAAGAGACGCTAAAGGAGTACAGGGAGATATTTGAGCTCTTCTCGGAATGACTGAGAAGAATTTCTAAAGGAATATTGGAGGGAAACTTCATTAAGGGTTTAAAGCCCAACAAACGTGCAACTCTTCTGCCGCTGAGACCGCGATGCTTGGAAGAAATTATGAAATTAGCATAGTTGGTTGAAGATCATAATGCCATGTAACATGATAATGCGAGCAGCACAGGTGGAGCTCCATACCGAACTACCACAACCACGACGATACCAAAATCTCAAATACTTGAAGTTCAAAGGAAGGATTCACAATACAAGAATCATAGGCCATGACCAAGAGCGACATTCAAGTGTCTTAGAGAACGATTAAGGATAAGTGAGCAAGGAGTTACACTTTCGGTGTGATGAGAAATTAACTCCAGAACACCATTACAAAGATAAAACATTACAGGCTCTTACAAAGTGTGGCGAGAAGGTAGACAATGAAAAAACTAAGACAGAGGTGGTGGAAGAACATCCTCACTTTTTCCCACCTTGAGGAAAAGGTTCATTTTGTGTGTGTCTGTGTGTGTTTTTTTTTTTTTTGTTAGGGGGGGGTATGCATGAGATTGTTAGTTGTGAGTTTTAAATGTGGGAATTGGGAGAGACTTTCTACCTCTTGAATTGTAGAAATTGGGAGAGATCATTTACCTTTCAAACTGCAGGTGCTTATCCTTGCATTCGTGTCATTTTAGATTATTAAAGAAACATGCTTTCTTTGTCCAAATTTTGGAGGCACCGTGCCAATTACTAAGTCAAATCGTATCAAAGTAACTCCTAGCAAAAACAAACTGCAATAATTTTGATTGGGAGCATATCCCAATTAAAATTAGTTAATGGACTACATCATAGAATTAAAATGATGTTGAATTACAAGATCCCCAAACTTTAGAAGGGGATTTCTACTTCACCCCTATGACTTATAAACATAAGCAAATGAAGCTCTTCCTAAAAAAGCCTTAGTACTCAACATGATCCACATAAATATCCAAGTCTAAAGCAAGACCTACTACCTTCGCTTCCACTAGCGCTCAGCAACCCAAGAAACCTCTTGGAACCCACTCCTTGGAACAAAAATTATATTAATGTAAAACCACTGCATAATTTAAACCATATTGTTCGAAGAAACCAAATATCTTGACCCTAATAATTTTGAGAATTTTGGACGATAAACCTTATTGTTTAAATAATTGTGATTTGGATCTCAAACATATGGTCATTAAAAGATGCCTTCCGGCAATCAAATTAAATAGAATGGTTGATACTAATACAATATTACTTGGATGAGAACCATTTATAGAGAGATGCAGAGTTGTTATCAATAGTGGGAGCACAATGATTGTTAATGCTACTAGGACCCTTGCTAAAACAAACCGAAAATTTGAACCTCACCCAAGTCATTTGATATGAATTAGGTCAACCACATATCAATACTCGTCATTTATAAATGCTTGGTTCCAAATAAAATGAATGGTTGTGAGAACTAGAACAGTATGATGTCCGAACTACAACCAGCTCATATCCTATTTGTTAAACCCTAGCACTATGAAGGAGATGTGTTTCACTATAATCGAGGAAAAGTCTATGCATGCAAACTTTAAAAAATACCATAAAGCTTCACCCTATCAAACCACAAGAGAATGAGGATACATTTCTCGCGCATGAAACCTATTCCGGCCTGAAACACGTAACAAAGAATAGGCAGTCAACCAAACTTGAACTAATAATTATTAACAAACCCCACTTCCTCATACTAAGTCCAAATATTACCAGGATCCATCCTTAACAAATAAGCTTCAAAAGTAGGAGGAAAGAAATAAGCTTTGACTCGACATTACACTTACTACATGTTAACAAGATTACCGCCACCTCTTCAAGAAACCATATACATATTGTGGTCTCTAATGTCTTATCTATTTATGATTTGACCGCTAAAGAAAATATCGTATTCCAAAATTTCAAAAATCCTACTAATAGACTTTAACCTAATCTTACTAAACTCAATCAATCATGGACGGAACAACATCAAAATCTTTCACAAATGTTAGTAGTATTCAAAGACTAGCCACTCTTATGGAAGATTTATCAAGAACTTTAGCACTATCATAAAACAATCACATACATTCATCAAATTTATAAATTTTTATAAACAACGAATGCAACCAAAGTTTTTGACTAAATAAAAATCATGATCTCTTCACCCATCCTTTGGTTGCCGAAATTTGTCTGGCGTTTTGAAGTTTTTTTTTGAAGCCTCAAGGATAAGCATAAGTGGAGTGTTCAATTAAAATAAACATCCATTTATTTTAGTGAAATATTAATTAATGATAACAGGTAGCACCAATGATAACAGGTAGCACCAATGATAACAGGTAGCACCAATGTTATCAAGCCGCAAAACACAATGCGATGATCAAGACTTTATTTTTGCTTTAAAGCGTAGAGCAACACAATGCTTTTATTAACTAAAGCGCTAATAGATTACATAAAATTATTAATATATAAATACCTTCATTAACAATTATAAAATAAAAAATGACTTAAAAGTTAATATAAAATAGAAAAATGTTGTGCAATATCTAACTTGAAGGCAAATATTGAGTGTGAACATGCAAATTAAAATATCAAATAATTTCTAATAGTTTGTTGCAATAATTTAAATTTTAAAATTACTAAAAAATTCTTATAACTCAAAACAAAATTTAAATTTTAAACCATAAATAAACTAAGTCTCAAGTTTCATAAAAAAAAATAAATTAATTCAGCAGCCATTTATTCCCTCTAGCTAAATTGTGAATCAATCCAAACACTTTGTTTCAGGGCTTCAAAGCACGCTTCAGAGAAGAGCGTGAGCTTCAGTTCGTTTTGCACGTGAAGCACGTTTTGAAAAATATTGGGCAGCACCACTCCATCTTTTCATAAGGAATGCCGTGAAACTATCCAATCCCTTAAAAATTTGAGATACTAATTATCATATAATGATTGTACCAAATTCTGACAAGTATGCCATTAAATTTATAAATAACTATAAAAATTTAATCATACGCATTCAAAATGTATAGAATTCTCGAAAACTAGGCATTTATTTTGAAACATAAATTGGATACCGAGTACAAAAATGTTGATGTCCTATTCCAAGCTGCCTTAGTCATCTCCTCCATATAGAATAATCAATTATTTGCTTTTCTATAGGAATAGTGAAACTTTCTGAAAAGAATAAAATTGTTGAACTAGTAGAGACAATGATTTGAACGATCAACCTAACAAAGACTTAGAAATGAAGTTTTAGATTAAGTTTTGGGAATTTGATCATGCTCGAGTTTTGATAATCAAGCGCTTCCATGACAACCTACTAGAACTAATGTGTGATGGAAAAATGTGCGATGGAAGACCTACTGTTAATACACTTCTACCCTTATATCAGGATAAAAATCATTCATAAATTTGATAGACAATCGCCATTAATCCTCTGAATTCTCACACCTATCATCCTAAAAATTCTCACACCTTATAACTATTTCCTTCAACCGATTAATAATCAATAACTAATTTAGAGCTTTGCTTAGAATTTATTCAGAAGAGCCTTGGTATAATATCTCCCATGGTAAAGTGGCAAATACTTACACTCAAATACTTGCACTCTACCCAAGTAGATAAATGAATAGCTCTCTTTAACTTTAAACTATCAGTGGTAGTATCTCATTGTTGTTTATATGATTTGGACAGCTTAAATCGGGGCGAATTTGACATACAGCATGTCATTTATTATGTGCCAAGCAAATGTTGTTCATTTTAGACTCCAAATCTCTGTAAGCATTAGAGTAATGAAAATCGTCAAACGTGGAAAGATTGGCCTTGATCATGGAGTATAATTAGGAAGGTTGTCATTTGGACAATTATTAAAAAAACATAATGTGCTCCAAGAGGGTTCATCCACACTGTTTTTGGTCCTCTCCAAATTAATGTTGAGCCTGACCAAAAAAAAAATTATAATAAAGTTGATCAGTGAGGATCAATCTTCTAGTCTAGGCAGTGTTAGCACATTTTATTAACTGGTCCAGATCTTTAAATAACTCGTCAAGATTTTTAGTATAAATCGTAATATTACTCTACTAAATGATGCCCCATTAACACCTACTCATGTATTTAAGTTTAATAACATCTGTTCCAAGACGGCCATGTTAGTCTCTAGCATATTTTACTGACTGGTCCAAATCTTTACATAGCATAACAAGACACTTGGAATAAATAATGATGTTACCCTATCAAATTACACCCCATTAGAGCCAATTTGTGTATTTAAGGTTATTATCATTTGTTCAAAAGGCGGTCATATTAGTCTCTAGCAAAATGATCCTTTACCATCGGTTCATTTTCTAAAGATGAAGCTCTCTTATCATTACCAATGTTATTTAAATTTATAATTTTAGGAAGGATAATCATCAAAATTGTTTTTGGCTTATTTAATATGTGCGTCAGTCTTGCAAATAAAAATAATGCAATATACAAGTGCAGCAAAAGAGATATAAATGACATGCAAATATACTTACATGACACAATTATTAGTAGATATCATCACAAAATTATCAAAATATCTTTGATTATAAAGTCAATTTTAGTTCTCCATGCATGCAAAAACAATTCAAGTGAAGATCATAGCAATAATCAAAATAGTGTAATAGATCACTCAATTCAGTTACATTAAATCTCAGAGAGTAAGGTAATTTGCAAGACTAAGAATCAAATTCACTTACATTAAAAGATATATAAGTGATATGAAAATAGAAGAAGAGGAGGGCAATAGAAGAATGCAGGATTAGATTTTCCTATACCAAATTTGATAGTGAGGAGAAGAGAATGAACTTTGCATGCAAAACTTGGAAGAATCTTAATATCACTCACTTAGAAACATAAACAATCAAATTTTATTCATCTTTAATCAATAATATTCCAACCAAAGGGTTCATACATACAAACTTAGGGTATAAGATTAAGGCCAACTATTTTTAAGCATCTCTAATCCTATACAATCCTAACAAAGATTCAATTTTAAAACTAGTTTTATCCAAAAGAGGACTCTTAACCTAATCATATCATTAAATTTAAAAATAAGAAAATTTGGCCTATAAATAAAACTGCACCTAAAAATACTTGAAAATAGATCCAATTTAGATCTCTTATGACCTGTTTGGCCACCTAGTAATTGCCCTACAATTACAGGCATTTATTGCATTATCTGCATTATTTGCCACTAAAACGGCCATGTTAATTTTGCCAAATAATTAAGGAAGTGGTTATGTAGCACATCATAAATCAGATACATAAATGCACTTAAAAAAATAATTAGCCAATAAAAGTAAAATAAAAGTAGAAAGAAGTATACTCATGGCCACAGAGCGTATGAGCATAGGCAAATCTTGAATCTAGTTGAACTGCACGTTGGAAATTCTTTAGCGCTGTTTCGTGATCTCTCTGTAGACTGTAGCAATTACCCATCGCACACCTGCACGGATCAGCATCAAATTAATATTCCAAATAAAACTATGATGATTTACATACATATCACTCAATTTTGAGATATTTACATGTCTGATAAATATCACCTTACCTGTGCATAGAAAGGTGTAGTTCACATTTTAGAAGTTAAAATAGTGGTATTTTTTGTATAGAACTAAAAAAGAGTAAAGTTTAGTGTTGACGTAAAAAAAAAACTAAATAATAACATATTAAAAATAATTAAAATTTATTGATATTTTAATCAGATTTAATTAATTTAATTAACGTTAAGTTAAATTTTGAGCCTACAGTAGTCCTATAAGTGTTCTTGCTCCACTTTCGGCTCATAACTCACGAAAAGAAGCCTCTCCTGGGTGCTTCCTCATTGTTTGTATCCTCCTCCCTCGAGAGGAAATCCGCTTGGTGATTCTCGCGGCACAGTGGCTGGGAGGACCGACCGAAAGCATCGACGGAGATCGTAGCGTACGGGACTTCAAAATCTTCTTCAAGTTCGAACACAGAAATAACTTCCCAGACTTTTGCAAGGACATAATCGTGGCGCACCCATCCGGTTAACTTTCCTCTTGCCTACGGGGAAAACCCTCGCTGTCTCTCCTACCAAAATCCTTCGCGGTACAGTTGCGATCAGAGCGAACAAGGGAATCAATAAGGGATCGCATCGAAGATCTTCAAACTCCTGTCTTTATCTCAAAGCAATGCCAAGATCATAACATACAAAGATCTTTGAAACTCCATTGTTCCTCTCCTTTGGTCGTCTTCTTGCATTGCACGGTAACTCATCATCTCCTCTTCTTTGTAGTGCAAACACAGTCGCAAAAACCCCCTGAACCCTCGCGATACAATCACAATTAGCGCTACTTGGGAAGGCAAAGGCATGATCGCGGTACAGAGACTCGAACCTTCCATCGCTCTTGCTTTCGCACTGCTCCTCTCTGAAACCATGGAGGCAAATGGAGAACGCCTGCAAAAGTTCTGCTCTGCCTCTTCCCTGTCGCATCGACCTCGCACAATGCCACACCGACACAACTAAGCCATTGTCCTAGCCTTCGCTACTCTATGTTCCTACTTGTTGCGCCTCCCGCAAACCACCCAACAAATCCTCTGATTGCTTTCCTCCTCTTTTATGAAGACGCTCACACCAAAACTATTGAACTTTCCCTGACATAGTCTTCAATATCGCGCCTCCAACATGATTTTCCCTACTTTGCACTATCACTGCAAGTATCCTTCTTAGACCTGACCAGTTAAATCCCCTCTTATCTGACATGTTAAGCCTCTCTTCTACCCGAGCACAACCCTAGAATGAGACGAATTCATCCTGACAATTTTTACAATTCATTTTATTTTTAGTATTGTTGGGCATTGTATAAAAAAAAATCTATTGTATTTATTTTGTCGTTTATCGTCATCATTGTCGTTGACGACAATGAAGCTCAGAAAGATATAAATTTGGGGTAGTTGAGAAATTTTCAAAACCTCCACTCGAGGAGAGCACGACAACTATTAGGCGGGGAAATCATGAATTTGTCTAGAGAATTAATTTTAAGATCGGGGAGCTCTATTTGCAATCTAACCTTTTCTTCAATTACATTGAAGACCTGTTACGTCTTTTTGAGATCGTGAGTTAAAAGTTCAGTTTTGCTTCCCGGTTGTGTCTTTTGAGACCGTGAGTTCAAAACTTTGATTTTGCTCAACTGACAGTGCCATGCGACACGGATCAGCGATTATTTTGAGATAGTTGAGAAGGTTGGTATTCTTCCGTGACCCCTAACGGGAGATGACGCCGGCAGGCTGCCGGAGTTTCAAGTAATTTAGATTTGTAATTAATTTAAAATTTTGAACTATTCAAGCTCATCAAATATCATAAAATGTAACCCTTTTGAACTATAAAATGATGTGGACTTAAGCTTTCAAAATGTAGGCTCTTAGGGTTTTAAAATATTGGGGACCTGAGCTTTTAAATATTTAAGCTCTTAAGATTTTAAAAATTTTGAAGCTTTGAGCTTTCATGATATAATTTCAAAGCATAAAATATTAAAATTTAGGATTTAAAATTTAAACTCGTAAATCTAAAATTACTTTATAATTGAAGTTTTCGAACATAGGCTCCTAGGGGGCAAAAAATAATTCAAACTTAGAAATATTGAAATCTTAAAATTGCACCATCGAATTCGCAACATGTTTTCAAGAGAACAAAAAGCGGTATTTTATGAAGCTTAAAGTGAACCTCTACATGCACCAAATAAGGCAAATTTATACAAATTCAAGTCTTACATGTGGCTCAATTCATGTTTTAAAATTATGCAAATTGCCTTAAGATATGTAAAGTCGTCTAAAATAATCAAATATGTAAAATTTAAACACTCGCATGTGCTCCATCCAACATATTGCATGCTCAAATATTATGTTCGATAATATTGTGTGAACTAATCAGGTCGCCTAGTCTATATACAGGACAAGGTTGTAAGTCTCACTACTCCTCGCAAGGACTAAAGTTAACAAATCTTATAATTTTGAAATAAACGTAGACAAGACCCATACCCTAAAAGTCTAAAGAAACAAAACTAAATGCCCCCAATTCAAATATAAAAGTTTTAAATGCTTAAAACCCTAATGATAGTTGTGTTGATCGATGATTTCAACTAGGGGATCAATCTTTTAGATCATGATTTTCAAAGTAATCAATCAAAATGTTCAACTTAAAATTAAATCACTTAAGACTTAAAGCAAACTCCATCCACCCACTGCAACAATTTGTCGACGGTGAAAAATTTCAAACTGACATCACCCAAAGAGCTAATGTCATACTAAGTGTATTCCTATATTCACAAACAAAGTAATCGCATGTCAGTAAGGGCGTGGACAGATTCCTCTATCAGCGTGGTTCTGCTGCCAAATATCACCACAAAATAGCGGTTATCACTAGAGCCCTCTGATCGCTGGTTGTTGCCAAATGACACAATTATATTATGGTCACAGCCGTAGCATGTATGTTATACGGCGGCTTTCTGTCTTGAGTTGTGAATCATAAGGCTACAATTGATTGTCAAAAAAATATTTTGTTAGCTAAGGTCAACTTAAATTTGTCCCTTTAGACAAACACCCACCCTATATTTACGAGAATTTTATGGGCGACGCAACCCATGGCTGCTGACAAGTATTTTTTATCAGGTTTGGTCGACTACCTCTTCTGACTAAGTAGATCAGGGACCACGACGGTCTGGAATGACGAAACCATGGGATCTTGATTTGGTTTCGTTTCATTACCCCACCATCTGCTTAAAGCTTCAAGCGATATTTTACAATAACAACAACAACAACAACAAAGCCTTAATCCCACTAAGTGGGGTCGGCTACATGAATCCTTTTTCTCCATTGCGTCCTATTTAGTGTCAAATTTTCGTTTAATTCTAATAAATTAAGATCATTTTTTATGCAATAAGCCTAAGTTTTCCTAGGTCTACCTCTGCCTTTCTTAACATAAATTGCATCTAAAACATCTACTCTCCTAATGGGATCATCAAGTGGTCGACGTTTAATGTGACCAAACCATCTAAGGCGACTCTCTCTAATTTTACAAGTTAAAATATTACATGTTTGCTATTATAATATCTTGAATATTTATTTTTTAATGACTAACCTTAATCGAAAGAGTTCTCTCGCTATCGAGAGAGGTATTTAATTATAGATGTTTGCGCCTATGGGAAACCTCAAACCCCACATAAAAAAATACTCACAAAATGAGGATGAAATCTCTTGGTATATGTTATCTACAATCCAATCTGACTTTTGAAAAATTTGACCCTCCAAAGCTCTCTCTCAAAACAAAATAAAAAATAAATGCGTAAAGTTTACGAGGAGCGGTCGGAATTTTTGGAGCCCACATTTAGGTGTTATATAATACATGGGATATGGATATGGAAGAAAAACGAAATTGAATTCAAAAAAAAAACAAATAAATAGCAAGAAATAGGTAAAATAGTCAAAACCTTCAGAATAAGAGAAGGGATTTTATTATTTTCAACAAGCCAAATCTTTAAAAAGTGGTCGACTTTAATACTTGCCTCAGAATGTCTTACAAAAGTTAGGACATTCAACTTTGGCAAGGCCTATGTTCATAAAACTGATAAAATGGTTTCATTCACAATAAAAGTAGCAGAATTCATAAAGAACGCTAATCAAAACAATACTTTGTGAAAATTTTCTAACCAAAATGCCCGAAATGACCTTATATCAGATGTTGTAGAATCACCAACTAGATAATTTTCCGCCAAAACAAAACTATTTTATTGTCTAGATGAGAGCTCGAAAGCAGACTAATGATTAAAGTTCGGCCATTAAAATTTTTTTAAGAAAGAATAGCCTATGATTCATAGTAATTTTCTCAGACCAAATTGTTTTATCACAAATATCTCATAGATCTATTCAAATACAAAATTTAAGTCAGGAAGGAACATGCAATATATGATATGACTGCAAGCAAATTAGCGCACTCTCTAAACAACCTGACAAAAATTCATGTAAAGTTCATTTAAATTTATTTATATACATAATTGAACAAGTTTGAACAAAATTTCAATGAACAGCATATGAACGGACAAGCTTGAAAATTAATAAGCTCATTAATTTATGTTGGTAAAATACTCACTTCTATTTTGATAAGCCGCTCGCTACGAAAACAATAAAGCTTATTAAGGCGCCGTTTGGAAGAGCAAATTCGCGGTGCGGCGCTTCCCCGCACCGCGAATTTACGGCTTCGGCGCCGTTTGGAAGAGCAAATTCGCGGTGCGGCGCTTCCCCGCACCGCGAATTTACGGCTTCGTCGCTGGCGAAGCGACGAATTGCGGCGCCCTACCTCGAATCCGCGGTGAAAGCGGACAGCGTCGTTCGACCAGCTTCGCTGGAAAAATTTCCCGCAGTTGCCCTCGCCCCGCTGCTCTCCCCGAACTCCTCTCTGCCCTATCCCTTCTCGCGACTCGACTGGTCTTCTTCTTCCTCGACCGACTTCGATCTATCTTCTTCCTCACTTCCTCCTAGATCTGTCCCTCGAAGGGTAAGAAGTTCTTCTTCCCATCCTCCTAGATCTGCTGCTCTGTATGGATTTCGATCGCAGTATTTTGGGCTTTTGCTCCGTTTGCGGACGATGTTCTTGTGGTTCTTTTGGGCTTTTGCTCCGTGTGCTCCGTTCCCAAGCCGGCATGATTTACTCAATTTTTGCGGTGAACCGAGGCACTTTCGGCATGCTTTACTCAATTTTTTTCTTTCATGTTAGGAGGGTCACAAGTTCAGCGCACTGCACTTCACAAACCCACACAATTTCATCGCATTTCACTCCCGCACTGCACTTCACTCCAAACACTCAATTTCACGAGCATCGCACTTCACACAACGCACACACGTAAACACAACTTCCACTCATCGCACCTCACACAAACAAGCACACACAAACAAACATAATTTCCACTTCATTGCACTTCACACAAAACAAGACACACAAACAAACACAATTTATTTCGATGAACCCAGCACTTTCTGGCATGCTTTATGTGGGCTCTTCCTCCCTAATTAGGTGGTGGAGGGTGCCTCTCGAGGTGAATTTGTGAAAATGAGAGGCACCTTTTCAAGGTCGATTGGGAAAACTTGTAATCATTTTGATGGTGAGTGTTTTGAAGCCTTAGCTATGTATATTCATGCTAGATTGTCGTGCCCCAAGTTTGAAGCCTCTATAATTAGCATGATGGTGTTCATGTGAAGTTCATTAGTAATGTTAATTACGCAAAAATTTGATTAGCATAGGGGGATACTAATGATGTGTTCTCCATCGATGCTCCTATTTGTAATATTTTTCGCTATTATGGCTGCCCCTTTTGACATTTGGTTTGAGGACTCGTTTTTGTTCGTTTTTGGTTAATTCAGCTAGCTCTATCGCATTATGATTACGGTATTAAGTTTTATAATGGTGATTGTTTTTGTTTTGGGGATCGTTTTTGTTTTGACGTGCGGTTCGAGTGCAAAACTTGTGTGTGTGTGTGTTTGCGAGTGCGGTGGAGTGCAGTGAAGTGTAAAATGTGCAGTGCAAGAGTGCAGTGAAATTGTGTGTGTTTGAAGTGCTAAACGTTGGCTTGAAGTGCAGTGAAACTGTGTGTTTGAAGTGCAGTTTGTGTGTGTGTGTGGGTGTGTGAAGTGCAGTGTAGTGGATTTTGTGTTTGTCTGTGTGTGGGTGTGTGATGTGCAGTGAAGTGGAAATTGTGTTTGTGTGTGTGTGTGGTTGTGTGAAGTGCAGTGTCGTGAAATTGAAGTGTTTGGAGTGAAGTGCAGCTGTGAGAGTGAAGTGCAGTGAAATTGTGTGGGTGTGTGAAGTGCAGTGCAGTGAATGTGACTTGTGTAGGTGTGTGCAGTGCAGTGAAGTGCAAAATGTGTTTGTTTGTGTGTGCTGTTTTGTGTGAAGTGCAGTGAAGTGGAAATTGTGTTTGTGTGTGGGTGTGTGAAGTGCAGTGCAGTGAAATTGAAGAGCGAGTGAGTGAAGTGCGGTATGGGAGTGTGAAGTGCGGTGAAGTGCAAATTCGTTTCTCTCTGTGTGGGTGTGTGAAGTGCGGTGAAGTGGGTTTTGTGTACTGTGCATGTGTGGGTGTGTGATGTGCGGTGAAGTGGAAATTGTGTTTGTGTGTGTGTGTGGTTGTGTGAAGTGCGATGCGGTGAAATTGTGTGTGTTTGAAGTCTTAAACGTTGGGTTGAAGTGCGGTGAAATTGTGTGTGTTTGAAGTGCGGTTTGTGTGTGTGTGTGTGGAGTGTGAAGTGCGGTGTAGTGGGTTTTGTGTTTGTACGTGTGTGGGTGTGTGATGTGTAGTGAAGTGGAAATTGTGTTTGTGTGTGTGTGTGGTTGTGTGAAGTGCGATGCGGTGAAATTGTGTGTTTGAAGTGCTAAACGTTGGGTTGAAGTGCAATGAAATTGTGTGTGTTTGAAGTGCAGTTTGTGTGTGGGAGTGTGAAGTGCGAGTGAAGTGCAAATCGTGTTTGTGTGTGTGTGGTTGTGTGAAGTGCGGTCTTTGTGAAATTGAAGTGTTTGGAGTGAAGTGCGGTGAAATTGTGTGGGTGTGTGAAGTGCGGTGCGGTGAGTTTGTGACTTGTGTAGGTGTGTACAGTGCAATGAAGTGCAAATTGTGTTTGTTTGTGTGTGCTGTTTTGTGTGCAGTGCAGTGTAGTGGAAATTGTGTTTGTTTTTGTGTGTTGTTTTGTATGAAGTGCAGTGAAGTGGAAATTGTGTTTGTGTGTTGGTGTGTGAAGTGCAGTGCAGTGAAATTGAAGAGCAGTGAGTGAAGTGCAGCTGTGAAATTGTGTTTGTCTGTGTGTGGGTGTGTGAAGTGCAGTGAAGTGGGAATTGTGTTTGTGTGTGTGTGGTTGTGTGAAGTGCGGTCTTTGTGAGCGGAAGTGTTTGGAGTGAAGTGCGGATGTGGGAGTGAAGTGCGGTGAAATTGTGTGGGTGTGTGAAGTGCGGTGCGGTGAGTTTGTGACTTGTGTAGGTGTGTACGGTGCGATGAAGTGCAAATTGTGTTTGTTTGTGTGTCGTTGTTTTGTGTGCGGTGCGGTGTAGTGGAAATTGTGTTTGTTTTTGTGTCTTTGTTTTGTGTGAAGTGCGATGAAGTGGAAATTGTGTTTGTGTGTGTTGGTGTGTGAAGTGCGGTGCGGTGAAATTGAAGAGCGATGAGTGAAGTGCGAGTTGTGGGAGTGAAGTGCGGTGAAATTGTGTGGGTGTGTGAAGTGCGGTGCGGTTAATTTGTGACTTGTGTAGGTGTGTGCGGTGCATTGAAGTGCAAATTGTGTTTGTGTGTAGTTGAGTGTAGTGCGGTGTAAAAGCGATGTAAATGTTCAAAAGTTGTGTTTGTAAATGTTCAAAAGTTGTGTTTGTGAAAATTGTGTGTAGTTGAGTGCGATCCAGGTGTAGAGCAGTACGGAAATGTAAAACGAATGTAAATGTTCAAAAGTTTCGATAATGAAAATATAATGCTCCTTTCCAGTGGACGTAGGTCGATTTGACCGAACCACGTAAATTTCTGTGTTCCTTTACCTTAGTAGCATTTCAAATTTATTATTTCGCAATTAGTACTGGACTTTCATATGTTTGTTGATTTATTTCGTATTTAAAGATATTGCTGACTTGTGTTCTATTATTAGTATGGCGAGTAAGAACGAGGAATGTGCCACTCTGCACTTTGGGAGAAGGACATAAAATTAATTTTCGCGATGTGTGCGATAGCGGAAATCGAAAGAAGCGACATGACCAAACTCTTTCTTCGACGGAAGAAGCGCTGAAAATATAGTAACAAATTTTAGGAGAACTACGAGCGGGGATTACGACAGATCTGCAGTTTAAAAATAAATGGGACCAACTAAAGAAAGAATTGAAACTTTGGAAGGACCTAAAACGAGGATCGATTGGCTTGAGGCTGGGATCCGTCGAGCCGAACTATTGCTTCGCTACGGATGAATGGTGAAGTGAAAGGTAATCGGTAAGACATCATTGAATTAGTTTTGCTTGCGTTTGCACCACTCGAATAAAAATTATTTATTCTTACAGATTTATCCTGCGTGGAGGAAGTTCAAAACAAATTGAATAGAACCGAATTCGAGGAGAAACTCGATCGAATGTTTGGTGGGACAATAGCCGCGGGGAAATACGCGATTGCACCTAGCCAAACAATGGTTGATACGATCCCCGAGGAGGCCGCATGGAACTTTCAAACGATTCGACAGAATCGCGCACATACGATCAAGCCGAAATGCAATCTACAAACCGAACAAAGCGGCGACTGTTTGGATAAGAAGAGGAAAAATACTCGTTGGAAGTATGAAAGAAGCAGCTATCATTACTTGTGGAATCGGCGGATGATGCTCCACATGGAGTTCAAAAAAGCTATCCAGGAGGTTGTTAGGCTTCTAAAGGAAGACCCGGAGATTATAGGGAATCGTGATCTTTTCTTCTTTCGTTGACCTCCTCCGGGACTCTCTCCATCGAGACTTTTTCATTGCAGTTGATAGAGAGCTACGCTTAGACTACATTCGCTATTATTTTGACCGACGTACCTCGTGATATGATATGGAAGTGTTGCTTGATTTCATCTTTCGTTATTGTTGTTAGCGATGTTGTCATGACAATTTATATTTGAATGTTTGAATGTTTGAGTTATTTCCTTTCTTAATGTAGTTCATTCATTTCTTTCACTGAGGCATCACTTGATTTCATAGTAGAGTAACATTTTATCTTTGAAAGATGCGGTTTATACCGTCATGAATCCGGAGGAGGTCCGACGTCAGTAAGAGAAACGCGACGATAAATATGATCGTTGCAATACTATAATAAATACGTCGATCGTGAACCTCATTACACTTCACCAGGTTGGAGAAAATTGGATGTGTGAAATGATTTCGTGACACCTAACGAGATTTCGTAATATCTTCCGAATGTCACATGAGGTTTTCGGAGATCTTCAGTTGACCTAAGAACATCTCATGGACTTCGTGGGTCTTACGAGACAAATGATCAGTGAAGTACTTGGCATCACACTATTCATACCGTCACTGAACGAGTCAATGAGGGAGCTAGTGAACGCTTCAAAGCATTCGTCGGAAACAATTAGCAGATATTTCTCGGTTGGTTTGACTACTTTGCAGGTTAGCGAATAATACGCTTAAAACCAACTGATCCAACTTTTGCGAGGACTCGATGAGATTCTTAATGATGAACGATACATGTCATATTTCGAGCGTACGAATGTTAACTACAATAAATTTTTAATAGAATGGATTGCATGTTGATATGATTACTTTTTTCTTAAGGATTGCGATCGGCGCGAATAGATGGAACGCACGTTCATGCGGTAGTCTTGGGATAACGAGAAAGTAAGCTTTTATCGGTCGTTACGTAGAACAACTCGAATATTATGGTACGTTTGTGATTTCGATATGTCTTTACATTTAGTATTGGTTGGATGGGAGGCAGCAGCACATGACAAGAGACTCTTTAAAGTTGTTACAAGAAAGCGAGATACAATTTCCCTCACCCACCACTCGGTAAGGTCATTTATAATATTAAAAGTTGATGTTTTTGGTCATATACCTAACTACACTTTCTATCATTACGAGGAAGTATTATTTGGTAGATCGTTACTACACTACGCAGAGGAGTATCTTAAACCCTATCCCGATACAAGATATCACATTCCGGATTTTGAAAGAAATTAGTAATCGCATACAAGGATTAGAAAGGAGTTGTTTAATAAGAGACATTCGTCCTCGAGAGGCGTTATTGAGAGAACATTCGGAGTTTGGAAGAAGTGGGCCATTCTTCGGGATATGCCTCCTTATCCGTTCCCAAACAGTGCGGATTGTGTTGGCAATTACGGCCCGCATAACTATATCGAGCGGCATCCAACTCGGGCGATGTTGATTTTGACGAGGTTGCTTACGATCGACGGTTTACAGGACCGCATTGAACCGTCTCAACCACGGGAGGATGACAATAGTGCACGTAATCGTACAAAAGAAGGAGGGTGCAAATGAAATAGCAGGACTTCGAGCGGACATTACTCGATTGTTAGTGGGAGAGTGAGTGTTTTTGCAGTCGCGATGTCAATCTTTTACATTCTTTCTGAAGACTTTACTTCACATTATTTACAATTCTACACATTAGATTGATTCTTTTCATTTTGTTTGACCATTGACACTCAAACTAATTAAGCTCGCATATGTGCTTGCATTTCGAGTAAAAATGAGCTCCAACACGTCGACTTGCCTCTCGCCGATCTATATGTCATCATGTGGGTTGCGAGCATCTCTTTTGACATCACGTCACCAGCATAAGCTTTCGACGAAAGTTTTATGCCTATCCTCGAGACATTCCAGATCAGTGCCGTTTCTTTCGATGGGCAGATAGTTTACCAGATTTTCACGAGTCTGACGCTGGGGAGGGTAAGACCACAACGGAAGACGCAGTGAAACGGAGTTACTGATTCGAAAACTAAAGTGAACATCATTATATTGTTGGTTGTTGTTGGAATAGTTCTTCGGTTTTTTTACTTCTATCGTTGTTACTTACGTGTTTGATTGGAGATATATGTTCTTTGTAGAACTCTATGACTATTTTGAGATCTTCAATCGCTCTATTGCTGTATTATTAAATTTTTAAAATAATTTGAACAATCTATTTAAAATATTTTATAAAGCTCGTAAATGTTTTATTAATACGAACAACCTTTTTAAATTATAAAATTTTTAATATATATATATATATATATATAATTTATTAAATTTAAAAGATAACCAAGTTCGTTAATATTTTATTTTTAAATTAAATTAAGATGTACTCGATGCTCGTAAATATTTTGTTAATATACTTAAACAATTTAACCTATATAAGTAAATTATTGAATTGAATCAATAATTCACTATATATAGAAAATATATATTAAAAATATAAAAATAAAAAATTCTAATTTAAATTTATTAACTTGTATATTTAAATATAAAATTTTTCAAAAAAAATTATTTCACTTTAAATTAATTGATCCTACATAAATATATTGAAATATTAAAACGAATTTCTAATAAACGAAGTGCAGTTTGGTCATTTTTCGCCTAGCTTATTTTCCCACAACTACAACTAAACAGACAATGAATTTCCACGTATTGCTTCACATGATTGCTTATAGCAGCAATAGCAATTACGTATTCTGAGTAAAGACACATGCTTCCAAATGTACTCTAAATGACCATTTAGCTACTTACGATAACTTACTGTATATTGTTATATCAATTTTCAAGCACTGCAAAAAAAAATGTTAATACTATGCGTATGGTGAAAATATTGAGTAAATAGTCAGATTGATAAATAAAAAATCTAAGCTTGTTTAGTAATTAATGTTAATGAAAAAAAACTAACCAGGTGTAAAGATTAATAATCTAATTTTGTTATTTATAAGACATTAGAAATAATCTTCAATGAATTATTTTTAAATAAAATTTTATGATTTTATTTTTTGCTGGTAATAAGACATTCTGTTTAAATTATTAGTATTCTCCATAAAGTTAGGCTTGATTCAAACTCAATTACAGCACAAACTCTATGTACAAGAAAAAATAAGTTTACAAAAGCTTTCGAAGTTAGGCTCAAATTCAAACACAACACAAATTCAGTAAGAAAATAAATTATTATGGTTAAATAAAATCATATTGGCTCGAATTGGTTCATTTACAGCCTTAATCTATAACAATTAACACCGATCTAGGGTTCCTATAAAAAATATTGGGATGGGAAGGATAGTAGTAGGATAGGTAACAGAGGTATGAGTGATGGCGGCTGAAATTCTATGCAACTGCTGGCTGAACAAGAAAAAACTGATGGTGGGCTGTGGAACAAGTGCCGTAAGAGATCGTCGGACTTCTGAAAGATATCACTATCTCAATCCAATAAGGCTACAAACACATAGCCTGAGAAAGAATTAAGGATACAACACTGCGTCAAGAATAAACTAGAGGAAACAACCTCAATTGCATAAAACAAAAGCCAAATGTCACCTAAATCGGGCAACAATAAACATGTAAATAGTTCTCAAAATAAAATAGCTCTAATTCTATTTCGAATAATATAAAATTGGGGCCTATAAGGGTTGGATTGACCAAAACTGCAAATTTTTTCCTCTATTGTAGTAAATGCGAGATTCCGCTCCTGCGTTTGTGAAAGTTTTAATTCCGCATTTTCTAAGATGCTCTTATATCATTACCACCGAGTGGGAGAAATCTTGTATTCATCTCTAGAAGCACTAGAATCCTCGTAGTGTGTCGAAAAATCAGAAAAAGTGAAGGTGACAAATTATAATTACCAGGCATAACAATATTGTAAGCATTGTCATTAATCTTCTTGAAAAGAGTGAATAGACCATGTCAACTCAACTTGTGCTTTCCAAATGAAACTATAGTAAACTCATTCAATCTAATTCATACCAAGTCATCTTCCTTGATGAACTAGGCATTTTGGGTCTATTTGTCTGCTTCTGAAATTTCTCGTACTTAACCAGCTACATTAATAGGCAGGTCAATTTGAAAGAACAAATCCTGGAGCAAAATCTATGATATATTGAATCTCTCTCAAGTGTGGCAACCTATCCTGTAGATTATCGATCAAGCCATCCTGAAGCTCTCTCAACAAAGGTTGCCCTATGACTTGTATAGGCTCTTGAGGCTCACTAGCTTCTAGGACCATTAATGCTAGTTCTACTAGTGCTTCTCTCAAGACCTACAAAAAACATAATTTGGGGGCATCATAATTTTAAACTTTTCATGAATGTTCACTACCAAAAACTTCTTTTAAGATAAGAGAGCGATGTGCTTATCATCCTTGATGAATAAACATGTATTCTTATAGCTCTCATGATGTGTGCAATGGTCGTAAAGTCAAAGACGACCTAAAGGATGTGGCAAGCATCCATGGATAACACATCAGACCACACCTACTGATACCGAAGAAGCCCAAACCACAACAGAAGCACAAATATTATTTCTGAATTCTAAACATATTACAAACACGATACGGAATAAGCAGGAAACAAACAAACATGACAACACAAACAATAAAAGGCGTCCGTAGGGGACAACAAATACGGAGGTTGTTGGACAGCTATTGGTAGCTAAGGAAAGAGTGTTGTTATAAGGTGGCAAGAGGTATAGGCAGCCCCTGGAACAGCAAGAAAACTTGGGGTGGCAATCCAAAAAGCAGCAGGTAGTTGTTTGGACCTGCTAGACCGCAGGAAAACAGCAAAGTAAAGGCTTTGTGTGCTACAACAACGAAAAAGGAGGACTAAGACAGTGAGGGCAGCGAGGACGGCGATGGGGGTGCTGGAACTGCAGAAAACAGTAGATCCTTGTTGTACTGGGTGGTGGCAGTAACAGTAGGGAGTTGAAACTGTTGGAATACAGCAATCCCTTGTTGTTAAGGACAACATCAACAAGATAAGGCAATGGAGAGCAATGCAGGAAGCACGAGGAAGGGTAGAGGAAGGATGATCACCACCTCGAGAGAGAGGTACAGCTGGAGCACCGAAATTCAGATATCAAAATAGCACACTTCACTCTAAGCACATCATCCCCTATTTATAAAGAGGCTAGACTTACTTTCTGTAATGAATATAAAAAATTTGAATAAAATATAATCAGATTTTCAGATTATAGGAAGTATTTAAAATAAGAAAAAAGAAAGGATTTAAAATAAGAAAAAAGAATAAAATATAATCAGGATTTCAAATTTTTAGGAAATGATGTAAAAATAAGAAAGGAGAATAACATATAATCAAAATTTCAGATTTTAGGAAAGGATTTAAAATAGGAAAGTTATAGGAAGGAAAGAAAAGAAAGGCACAAAGGAAAGGAATGGGAGGGAAAGAAAAAGAGAAAAGAGGAAGCAGGAAAAGAAAAGGAAGGGGAAGCATGGGCGGCGGCCCCCAATTGAGGATCGATGCCCATAGCTCTACATCACCAACTCCTGAAACATATCTCAACTCAACGAGACATTTTCTATCATTCTTCAACCAAGATAGAAAATAAAGTTGGATGCTCTTCTGCGTGGCCATGCTTAAATTGACCATTTGGATGCACACCACATTCTCACAATTGCCTACATCTATGATAAGGTTGCACACATTTTTCTTCACGTTGCAACACATACGAAAAATGCTATGACAGATCCACTGTTGCTCTCTCGTGAGTTGTCTAAATGATCTGTCGAGCCAAAAATATTTCTCTTTCGTCGGTTGGAAGTTGATACTCTTCCTTTGCGTCTTTTTCTCGTGTCACTATTCCTTACTTGGTCATAGAGAATATCATGTTTGATCACTAAAATGTGTCCAAAATCATGGCACTTGAAGTACTTTTGGGCTGGAAAAGATTTGAGGGTGCTAGTCGCACCTACCTTTTCTTCACATTGGGTTCGCATAGGGGTTTGGCTTGGTTGCCACAACTGCCACGCTCTTACAGCCTGATCTTAAGGTTGAGCATTGTCTGTAAGGTTGTGTTTTTCCCCTGGTGACAATGTTATTTCTCCATCATATATAGGGTTTGCATATCGAGTAGAGACCAATAAAGCTGCAACTAAACCACATTGTTTATGGATGGCTTGAATTCTCCAATATACCTCACCACTGTTTACTCCTCATGTTATATCAATCACATTTCAGTAATGAGAATCAAATTTAGTTGTGTACTCCAAAGAAAAATCTCTCTGGCGCAAATTACCGACCATGTAAAATTAGTAATGCATGGGGGCGTATTTGAGCTGCATTTAAACTTTGTGGTGATCTTAATCTTCTCTTCTCATTGTTCAAGGCATTTTACATCCACCCACCATAATAAAGCACTCTTCCTAAGTTTGATGGCTACAAAGTTAACTCTCATACGGAACATTTTTGTACCAAAAAATTTATTCTATAGTTTGAAACCATTCAATGAATTAAACCAAAATCAAATATTCATAAAAGTTCAGCAAGTCAAACTTCACTTAAAAATTCTAATTTCTTCTGTAATATTCAATGTCAAGTTACGCGAGTATGAGTTTTTTATCACTGATAACTTGCTGAAGAAAAAGATTCACTCTTTCTCGATTTGATGAGTCACTATTGTGGCTAAGGTGACCCTTATGAGTAGTCTCCTCTCAAAGGATGCAAGCTTTTGTTGCATTTAAAGCATCTCCCTCTACAAGTCTTTCATTGTAAGCTCCTAGAAACCTCTTTACATGCTTATTCTCTGCAAGCAATCTATCTCTTCCAATTAAAATTTTAGTTGAAAAAGAAATGTTCCTTCGCGATTAAGTTTAGTGCTGAGAGGAGGTATTAGGCTATGTTATATGGATTTTAGGTATAAGAGTGAAAAAAAAAAAAAATATATCCTAGAGATCAAAGATTTATCAGGTTCTAATATCAAATAACGATGATTTAGGGTTCACAGGCAGTGTGGAAAAAACTATAATGGGTTAGGATATAAGTAAGATAGGTAATGGAGGGATGAGTGAGGACGGCTGAAATTTAGCGCAATCGGTATCTGGACAGCCGCTTGAAAGCAAAAAACTGTTAGTGGGTTGTGTAACTAGCGGCGTAAGACATCATCGGACATCGAGATCATATCTCAAACCAATCAGACTTACAGACACACCGGATTTTAGGATACAGGGTTTGCAAGAATAAATTAGAGGAAACAACCTCTAATGCAGAAACTAAAAGCCAAAAATCTCCCAAATGAAGCCGCAACAACATATTATTTGTTCACAAAGTAAAATAGCCCTTATTATATTTCTAATAATATAAAATTGGGGCCCTCAAGTGTTGGATCGACCAAAACTACAGAATTTTTCAGTTACCAACAATTAAGAAAGTGCTTGAGGCGTCCTCGAGACATGCCTCGATTCAAGGCGTTGTTTCAACTACTCGAAGAATGATACTCGTCAATGCGGGCAAGGCTTAAACCTTTTAGCTATTAGGCGTACGCCTCCAGGCGAAAACGCCTCGAGACAGTTGAGGCATCACATAAATTAAAATTAGGTATGAAGACCTCTAACCTTCACATAGCAATCATATCGTGGATTTAGGGTTGGATGTCATTCCGAGAGCATTATATCTTCTTTCACTTCCTTCTACAGTCATTGTAACTCATGAGTGTGAGTTTCGAAGTCCTTCATCCCCAGCCTTCGAGCGTCCAAGTCCAACGGCTTCCTCTCTCTTCTACAGTTATGCACTTTTTGTTGATTTTCCTAAGTTCCTGAAATGTGACTATGAGCATTCAATTTTAATATTTTTGGGGCATTTAGATACATGACAATCGAGACATTCCAATTCACCTTAGGGGGCACCCCAATGCCAATAGAGGCGCTCCAGCGCCCTTCAGAGGACTGCACGCTCCTGCACCGACAGTGCAAGGGGTGCCCAGCGCACCAATCAAAGGATTGGGCGCTCCTGCGCCCTTAAGTGGTGCCCCAATGCCATAAGGACGCCCACAGTGCCCATTCAACACAGCTGTGTCGCGAGTTACTAGTTTTCAAGTCTAGAAACTGAGCAGTCAACATTCCAATTTTTTCTTCCCAACACAATTTTATAGAACCTTTTATTCCTGAAGCATTATGATTTTGCATTAATAATGATTTATGTCTGTTTAATCATTAATGTGAAAGTTAAAAAAGCAATGTCATCTTTACATTTTCAATTTAAATGACTGCATTGCATTGATTTATGCAGCTTACAATATGAACAGTTTTCTTGACTTGAATGATTGCTTTGTTTGAATAAACATTTGCATATGTTCTTTAGAACAGGTGGCAATGCAAAAAAAAAAAAGATCCAACTTAGAATTATGAAACTCAGAGTTTAAGTGTCAGGAGAATATGCAAAGAAGTGATATATTTACTTGAAAGAAATTTTATGACAAGTGAATTACAAGTGGTGTTAAAAGACTTAAAGATTACTTGGCTTACGCCTATATAAATGTTGGAGCATATGAAAAAAGTTGTCAGATCATGCAATAAATGAATTCCTTGAATTTGTTTTTAAAAAATATGCCACAAAAGAAACAGTACAAAGAAATATGGAATAGTTAATTGGGAATAGATCATATTTTGACTCACAACATGATGGTTCCAGCAGTGGAACTCATTAGCCTTCTTTTGATAGAAAAGCTCAAGGACAAATGGATAGGTTTGTCGTGAATGTGGATGAAGATGAGAATACCAACTCTTAGAAGATTCCTTCTCTAGCTTCTACAAAAGAACATAGAAATACAGTACGCTTAGATATGGCAAGATATTTTTTATGAGAAAGGAATCCCATTTAATGTGATTAGGAGTCATTCATAGATCAATATACTTCGTTCTGTTAAACATTATGGGAGAGGGATGCATCTTCCTAGCATGTATGAGGTAAGAATTTGGATGTTGGATGAGAATATTAGAACTACGACAATAATGGTAGATAAAGTGATAAAGACATGAGTTGAGACAATTATATATAATGTCGGACGGATGGTCTGAAACCAGACAAAGAAGTATTATAATTTTCTTATTAACAACCCTGATGGACATTATTTTTGAAATATGTTGATGCATCGGCCATTGTAAAAAATGCACAATTTCAATTTAAAATACTTGATTGTTACAAATAATGTAAGTGCCCATAAAGTTGTTAGAAGGATATGTGGCTTGGCATATTGTGGAAAAATCTTGGAACACAAGTGACTTTGGGTCCCATGTTGACGTCCTGCATAGGAAATGTAAAAGAACTCTCAAAGCGCTACATTATTGGAGCAAAAATAATATCAAGGAGCTAGGGCCCCGTAAAACTTTTCTTGAAGCTAAAATTATGAAGTGGCAAACACTCGAAAGTTCTAATTCGCATCTCCAGCAAACCGAGAAGACTAAACGGCGCTCTCATATCCACGAGTGCAATACTATTGTGGCTAGGTTGTCAGCATGGTGGAAATAGCGAGCTAAGGTCCAATGGCTTAATAAAGGAAACTCAAACACGACGTTCTTCCATTTTGTGTTTTCTTCTAGGGACAAGTGTAACCAAATTAATTGTATTCAACTTCTCGAGCGTGGTTTCTCCGAAGATCATAACACTATTGTGAAGTTGTTTATGGACTTCTATAGTAAATTGTGGCAAGGTTTTGAAGTGTTGTTTGAGGAGTGGCTCGATGTCCACAATACTATCATTCTCAAGATGAGTCTTCTAGGCATTTAACTAATATTGTTACTAATGAAGAAACATGGAACGCTAACACGGAGATGGGCCCCAACTGTGCACCAGGTATGGATGGTATAACGACGACATTCTATAAGAATTTCGGGCATAATATTAACGAGGGGTTGAGTGTTGCCCATGAGTTCTTTAGTTCTCAAACAATGCCCTAAGTTGGAAAGACTGACTTGTTATTGTCCTTCCCAAGAAGGAACAAGCCAACGCCCCCACATGTTTCAGCCTATTAGTTTGTGCAATACTATATACAAAGTTGTGCCTAAGGTACTTGTCAACCATCTCAAAGGTATGTTACCTCTTTTCATCTCAGGGGAGCAAGGCGCTTTTGTTCCCCAAAGATCTATATCGCATCATTGCCTTTTAGCTTAGGAGTTGATCAAAGTTGAAGTATTCTAGGGCTGAGCCAAGGCTCATGGCTATTAAAATTGATATGGAGCAAGCTTACGATAAAATGAGTTAGACTATTCTCTGAAGAGTCCTCGAGACTTGGGGCTGCCAAGAAACTTTTATTAAGTGGGCAATGAATTGCATTGAACACCCTAAATGACACAATGCTATGGAGGTCGCCCTATTCCCAATCCAGCTTGGCTGGACCAGCAAGTCCTCAAGGGGCGAGGGTTGCCGCCCATGCTCCCGCTTTATTTTTCCTCCTATTTTCTCTTTCCTTTTCCCATCTTTCCTTACCAGCACATGCCAATTCCAAATTTCTATTATTTTTATTATTCTTTGCCTATTCAGAATTCTTCTTATTATAAACATTGCCTAAATTATGAATTCTAATTAATTTTATTCTCTTTATTATTTTGAAGCATTGCCTAAAATAAATCGTAAGCCTCATTATAAATAAGAGGTGGTATGCTTGGAGTTTCTCAATTTTAGAGCTAAGTGACTTCTGGATTCAAATTACTACCGCGGGTGTTGTTCCCTTTAAGGGTTGTATTTGAAGGCGAGAAAGTGTTCTGGTTGTCCCTCATCCCAGGTGGTAATCATTTCCCAGGGTTCGAGTGATGCTTCAGCTATAGCTCAACCTTGGCAAGGCATTTATCTTATAATACTTTCGTTTCGGTGCTGTCATTTTAGAATTCAGCCACTAAAGGCTCCTCTTCCACTGTTGCTAGCCACCTTTCTGCTCTTGTTCAGTCACATGCTTGCTCTGATCACCGCAGCCCCTCTTCCATGGCTGTTAGCTCTGGCCCTTCCCAACAGGACTCCTTCGAGTTGTTATCTTCCTCATCAACCACCTACCGGCAGCCCTTCCAGCTCTCTGCCACTGATCGGCCCTCCCATGCTACCTCTGATTCCTTTCCAGCACGTCATCGGTCTTCTCCAACAGCATTAGGCCACTTGTTAGACTCCCGTCAACAGCCACCAACCTTCCTGGCCTTTTCCCCGCGGCCGCCAACACCGTTGTTCCATCTCGCCTGACTGTACCAGTCGCAGAGGGTTGTTTCTATTTTATTTTATTGCATTTTCCTTAATTTTAGCAGTCCTCATTGTCGTTTATTGTTTACCTGTGTTATGTTATTTCTTGTTGAAGAGTCATCTTTGTAACCATGTGGCGTCTCGTAATAATAATTGCAATTTTGAGTAGTGGTTTGGCTTTTCCTCGGGTATCACTAAGATTACTCTTTTAATCAAAGGCGAGCAAAATCTCACGATTAAGGCTAAATGTGGCTTTCGGCAGGGTTGCCTCTTGTCACCATACCTTTTCATTATTTGTTTGGTGTTACTTTCCATGGTTTTTTCTCAACGGACCAGGCATATTAGCATTTGTATTGCTAATGGATCCCAGTTGAACTCTCACTTACTATATTGAATGACATTATTTTATTTTCAGAGGCTTTATCTTCGTCACTAAACAACTTATGCGGGTTAGGGGTGTAAACGACCCGAACACGAGTGAGCCAAGGCTCAGCTCGTGTTTGGCTCGTTTATATTTCGAGCTCAAAAAGTGTGTTCGTGTTCGGCTGTTTGCTTAGCGAGTCGAACACGAGTTATTCACGAACAAAGTCGTTTTGACAACCCTAATCATGTAACCATAAGATGTTAAGGGTTAGGGCTAGATTTAAAAATTATTGTTTATATTAAAACATCATTTGAATCTAATTTAATAATTTTTATTCTATTTTCTTAATTAATACTTTTAATTGATTATAAATCTTTATAGCTTAGTATTGAATTAATTTTTTTTAAAATATTACTCATCAACATATATATATATATATATATAGTATTTCGAGTCAAAACAAGCCGAACACGAACGAACAAATCTTAGTGTTCAGGTCGTTAACTTAGCAAATGAGCCGAACACGACCTTCTTAACGAGTCAAACACGAGTTGTTCGCGAACAACAAGCCGTTTTGACAGCCCTAATGCGCATCCTCATTTACTATTTCAAGTGGACAGGTCAGAGAATTAATACTGTCAAATCAGCAGTACTCTTTAGCAAAGCCACCCTCGGGTGGAGAAAATGTTGTATTGCTTGATATCTAAACTTTGCCATGGTCAAAGAAATTCAGTATATTGGAATTAAACTTTCCCTTCAGAAGCTCAATAAGGATGATTTCGCCAAACTGATGCAAAAAAACATATTCTCGTTTAAATGCGTGGGGGATAAGACAACCTTCTCTTGCGAGCAGAGCCACTTTAATCAACACATCCTTCTTAGCTGCGCTTATTGTGGTTCCAGCAAGTGTTTTTAATGAACTTGAAAAAAAGTGCAAGCAATATTTATGGTGGAAAAGTAGGAATCAACGAGCCATTTACTACGTGGCGTAGGACACTATTTTTCAATCAGTTCATGCGGGCAATCTGGGTTTTCATGATTCCAAGTGGTGGAAAGGATCCATTAAAGCTCAAATAGCTTGGATGTTTCTAAATAATACCGAATCATTGTTGCACAATTGTCTTGCGGCTAAATATGATGTGATGTGTGGAATCACGAGCATAAATGCAATGCTTCAATCACATGGAGGATAATCTGTGAGAGGGGCAAGTTTTTGCAACTGATTTCAACATGGAAGGTCTCCACCGGCAATTCTATTGATGTTATTAATCATGCCCGGATCTTTGATCTCCCCATTGCTAAATGGCCATGCCTGGTTGATATCAACTGTGTTGAGGGCCTTAAAGTGTCGAGCTTCATTACTGGAGGCAACTGAGATTTGCAACAGGTTTTTTGTGAATTTTGGTGAGGCCTTGGGGAACTGAATTGCGGGTATTATTATCCACAATGACTTGTTAAATGATTGCATAGAACCCAAGCAAAGGTTCTCTGGAAAGATAATTACGTCTCTTGCTTATGAAGCTACGTTTACTTCTTGTGCCTATGATTATAAGTGGCTCAAAGCACTTCATCGTCACCAGCAAGAACTGTTTTTTTTTTTTTGGGTATTCTGAATGATGCCATCCCCACCAGCTTGGGGCTTGCTCGCAGGGGACTTTTCGACACTGATACTTGCCCCTTGGGATACTCGGCTGCTGAAGACAAAACCCACATTATAACTAAGTGTTTGTTTATTTTTTGTTTTGATCACCTCCACCTACAATTTGGATGATACTATCAACTATTTACGTGATTCATCATTGTTGGAAAGCTTGCAATGTTATGTTCCACAACAAATCCCTTGAAATTCCTTCTATAGTTACGGCCACCATTTTGGAAGAGCATACCGAGAATCACCTCTTTTTTTGTTTCAGGAGCAATGGGATGTTAGCCGACCTATTGCGTCAATTCCTTCCACACTTTTCTAACACCTTCCCCCTCCAAGATGGCGTAAGCTAAATGTCGATGGTGCTCTCCTTCCTTCTGGTATGACCAATACTGGTATGATTGTTAGGGATGAGCGAGGAATGAGCCTTATTGCTATTGGGCACCGTTTTGAGCATTCAGATAGCGCCCAAGTTGAGCACCACATTATCAAATCCTTCCAATATGTTTGCCAGTCGTGGATCTTACAGTGTAAGGGAATCATAATTGAAAGTGATAATGTTAATATTATGAACTTTCTAAATTCCTCTATGAAGCGGGACGTTTGGAGTGCACCGAATTTAGCTTTTCTATTGCATTTTAAGCAAATTTTATTTTTTCATACACCGCGGGAATGTAACAAAGCCGCTTATTTTTTTGCCAAGCGAGCTCGGAGTGATTTTTTCTTTTTGATTCTTATAGAAGTTGATAGGAAACTCTCTATCATACTTGTAGATGACAAGTCTCTGTGTTGTAAATCATAGACCATCCTTGCATAGTCTTGTACCTTTTGTTGATTTTTTAATGCAAATGCATACTTTCACGAAAAGAAGGCATCTTTATTCGAGTCCTCGTGCTCGTCATTATCTTGAGATGCTTGAAAAATTAACAATTGCCACAACATAAATATATTTTGCTTGATAAGCAAATTTATTTACAGTCATTCTTGGTTATTAAGCTTGATAAGAAAATTCACAGATAAAGAGCTAATCCAACCAGTAGTTACAAGATTTGCCAAGACTTGATTTACTTTGTAAAGATTTAAAGAACTGTGGCAACCTTTGGAGGCTATGTTTACTTCTGAAGATTGGTATAAAAGTTATTGCGTAAAAAAATCAGAAGGAAACCAACTAAAGAAAATTATTATGAGATAATTCATTTTGATGCAATCTTAGTTATGTTCTTAAGACTACAACGCCATTAGTGAAAGTATTACAAATGGTTGATGGTGACAGGGTCTCTGCTATGGGATTTATTTATGAAGTTGTGAAGAAAGCAAAGGAGAAAATAAGAAAATACTTAAGAGGACATGAAGCAATTTACAAAGAAATATGAGAAATCATTGATGACAAATGGGATCGCCAGCCCCAACATTTACATGTTTTTGCATATTATTTGAATCTCCAAATTAATTATGACAGACTTTCATATGGATAAAGAGATTAAGAACGGTTTACATGCATGCATTGATAGAATTGCCCTTGAGTCTGATTATCTTTAAATCAATGATCACTTTGAAGATTTTAGAAGGAAGAATAGAATATCTAGATTTAAAGCAGCTTAAGAATGGTACAAGGCACGCTCACCTGCTTCATTTATCTGTGAATTTAAATATGAGTTTAATATTTACAAATAAAGTTATATCTTAATATATATTGATATTTTTATTTAGTGATTTAATTTTATGTTAGAACGTTGGTAGGCACAATTCGGAAATGATGCGTCAAAACTCAAAGAATTGCTGTGAAAATTCTTGGTCGAAATTTACAGAACAAAACATTGAAAAAGAAGTGTTGGGCTTTGAAGTAATTAATAAATAACTATTTTTTATCTACAGCCAAGGAAGAAAATTTTGTAGAATTTACATGCACTCACCATGCTTGAGGACATAATCGATCGATGGAGATAAGCTCTTGAGCAAGGTAACTCAGCTTCATTTCTTCCTTCAAATGCTGAATGTTTGAGCGAAAAAAAGGTCAAAATAGAAACCAATATTTACAAATAAGAGAACACAAAAAAGGAAATTTACATATCCAGCACATAATTCTTATGTATTTACATATCTCACACCTAAACTATTATATTTACATACATAGCAGTTTGGTGCTTTAAACCAATGCATGAAAAGGTGTATTTCACTTTAAAAGGTGGAAATAGTGTGATATTAAAGGTTTGAGTGTTATCTGTGTAAATATGAAATTTCGGGTGTGAGATATGTACATTAGAATTATGTGCTATGATGTAAATGCCCCAAACAGATAAAATTTAATTTCTAGCAAGGTATCCAAGCAGTTTTCCACAAATCAATCACCAAAATTACGATAGAATCAATGTACAAACAACTGACCATGTGAAAAACCCACTCCCTGCCTTTGGATCCACAGCAAGCAATATGATTTAGATAGGGATTTCTATTCTTCAGTGGTTGTTAACATTTCTTTACTCCTATAAATTAAATTCATTACCCGTCAAAATGTTGATTTTAATAGAAAATGTAGGTTGCAGTTTTTGCTTTAGTTAGGGATGGTCTTACTGGACATTTACAAGAGGATGTACCTTGGTGTATGTTTTTGGCTGATATCCTTTTTGCGGGTAAGACGAGAGAAAAAACTCAAGAAAAACATGAATCATAGCGGTCTACATTAGAGTCTAAAGGCCTTTGTTTGAGTAGAAATAAAACTGAAAAACATGGAATGTAATTTTAGTAATACTAGCTCCGGTGACAAGTATAATTTTGAGTGATCAAATTATTAAAAGGTGTGAAAGATTTAGATATCTCGGATCTATTGTTCAAAGCGATGGTGATATTGATGGGGATGTTAATAGTAGAATTCAAGTTGGTTGGTTGAAGTCGAGGAATGCTTCGGGCCTATTGTGTGATAGGAAAGTACATCTTAGACTGAAAAGAAAATTTTATAAGATGGTGGTGAGAACTGCAATGCTCTATGGTGTTGAATGGTGGCCTTTAAAAGAGAAGCATAATACTAAGTTAAGCGTTGCCGAGATGAGAATGATTAGGTGGATGAGTGGCTTTACAATTAGAGACAAAATGTGAAATGAATATCAGTGATAGGGCTGGTGTAGCTCCAATGACAAACAAAATTAGAGAGAGTCGCCTTAGATGGTTTGGTCACATTAAACGTCGACCATCTGATGATCCGATTAGGAGAGTAGATGTTTTAGATTTGACTTATGTTAAGAAAGGCAGAGGTAGACCTAGGAAGACTTGGGCTTATTGTATAAAAAATTATCTTAATTTGATAGAATTAAATCAAAATATGACACTAAATAGGACACAATGGAGAAAAAGGATTCATGTAGTCAATCCACTTAGTGGGATTAAGGCTTTGTTATTGTTGTTGTTGTTGTTGTTGATGTAGGTTCGCAGTTTTTCTTATTTATTTTATATTCAAGAGAAATTAAAATAGTTTCAAGTGAATGAATCACTTTGTGCTCTGCATATCATGAAATAAAAAATCAGTGCTTGGCATTATGAATTGAATGTTGATAACTTTAGCAAACAAGATGGGAGGAAAAAATTTAACAGCGCCTGTCCAAACAAGTCCCAAATTCTTTGAAATAATTACTCTTTAAAGGAAGATCAATAATCCCATACAAATTAACAAACCCATTGAAGTTGACTGAGCATCTAAAGCTTTCATGTTTTCCAATGCTTCTAAATTTACAATTAAATATTCCTGGCCACCAAAAGAATTCCCATAGTGGAATGAACAGAGGGAAAGAGAGGCTTACATATAGAACAGTCGAGTAAGCATCCATTCCCTCTAATGTGCAGGGCGATAGGCGTCGGGCTAAATCAAATAATCGGTCAGCCTCAAAATACTCCACCAGTTCAAAGTATAGTTTTCCTACCTGAAAGACATCCCTAAGGTATTATGACTTCACTAAAAGTCGATTAAAAGTACAACATATGGATAGAACCAACTAAGGAAGTCAAAAACATAAAAGCAAAAATCAAGGTTGAAAAAAATTGAAGGAAAAATACTTCTCTTTTCTTGGAATCAAATCATGACTAGAGTTCAGTTATAAGCACTAATGGACACTGAAAATAATGGAAAAACAACGCAAAAGAGATATGGTCTCCTGCTTTCTTACTAACCAATTTATGAAACTAGTATTCTTTTTGTTTGAGTTGGAGTATGCTTATAGCGTGGGTGTGTGTGTGTGTGTGTGTGTGTAAAGACAAGCAGATAAATGTATATTAAGGCATTTACATGCATGCCACTACATTCTTAAGTATTTTGCATATCTAACATCCAAATTTATTTTTTACATTTATACAACCTAAGTCTTTCATATCACATCAAAAATACTACAATTAAAACTTAATAAAAAAAGTAAATACATCTTTTCGTGCTCAAGTAAAGTGGCATATGTGTAAAATTGAAGTTCAGGTGTTAGATATGTAGTAAAATACATCTTTTCGGCACAATTTTTCAATGTGCAGCAACCATTTATATTTTATAATGATATTATCAGGTTCATATTTTGACATTGAAATCAAGACAATCAACATTTAATTTTAGCACCTATTGTTCTAGCTAGAAATATTATTTAAATTTTCTAACTCTTTTAGTATGAAACTATGATAAACTTCAATCTATCTTAAATTAACTTAAAATATATCATACGTATATGCTCTTTAAGTATCCACATGTTTAGCATCAAGCTTTAAAAAATATAAATCAATAATAAACATACCATTCAAACTCATATTTCACATTCAAGCTAAAATCGGCCACTGTTTTCACCACAAGCACTTCTATTTATCCACATCAATCAATCCCTTCTTCAATGAACATTGTATCATTTGTTTAGCAGAAAACTAATAACAAAGAAACTATGTTTAGGCAAATTGATCAAATAGTTCCAAAATTTTAAAACAAAAAACAGGGATTAAGCCGAAAAATTTTTCACTGTGCTGTTGACTAATCCTTTCTTAGCTATTAAATGCGAACACAACCAAACAACATAGTGTAATTGGCAGCTCAAACAAATTTTCAGAACTTTCTCTATTCCTATTTTAATAGTCTTTGATGTTCATCTCATAACAATGTCCACAGTGCATGACTTATTTCCAACCACATCAAGTTCATTAATTGTAAGAAAATGATTTAAATAATAAAATATCAAATAGCCCTAACTCAAAAGTTAATGTAAACACATGTTGATGTTAAGTGATCTCCATGTACCATATCCACATCCATATTATACTTTAGAATGCATGAGTATTGCTTGCCACATTGAATCTTTAAAGGATCAAGAAAAATGCTTTCCAAATCAAAAATATATATGTAGTTTGTGCAAATCCTTATCAAAAGCATCCACGCTTCATAATGCATTATTTGCAAGTATCAAGTTCTTCTGATATAAAAGAGAATGCGCATGTGCTTCATAAGAGCACCCGTGAGTCCATATTGGATGCTGTAGATCATATGTCTATGCAGATAGTTCATAATGTGCATAGAAGGGCCAAAATTTAGTTTTTTTAATGCTTAAAAGATGACAGAGACTGCAATGACTATTTAAAATGTTACTAGAACATAAGAAGAACCCAAAGCACTTCTAGAATAAATAAATAAAAATCAGAACCGAAATTACCAGATGGAAAATACCTGGGATAAGACCCAACCCGTATTATACTGATGCTGTGGAAGTTTACGATAAATTTCTAATGCATCCTGTGTAAATTTGCAAATCAATAATTACACAATAATACAACAAGGGCAGGAATGTTTTAGTATTTCACTTTGTAATACCTGGCACCTGTATAGAAAAGAAAGCCTATAGCCTTCTCCAAGAATTCGTAAGAGGAATAGTAGGTCCTTGGCACCAGTTATAACCCCTGACTCATGACCTGAAGTTCCACAACTAGCAGGATGTCCTCTTTCTTGGTCAGTATTCGCACCATCAGACTGCATCGATAATGAAGATGAACCTGCTGCAGAAGCCTGAGACCATGGAACATCAAGACTGTCTGGTCTTCTCCCTAAATCACATAACAAGCAGCAAGTATATTAATTAATAAGAATCTCGTGAATATAGCAACGAGAAATAAGATCATTAACTGACGGAATACTGACAATAAATCAAGGTCTCTAGCTGAATAAGGAAACTTCTAATGATAAAGCTCAGTTATATTCTAAATAAAAAAGCTCATAGATTAAAATTTGGAGTAAAAGACCAAAATAGTCCCCCAAATATTAATAAGTGTCAAATTTAGTCCCATAGTTTTAGAATGCTCCAATTTAGCCTCGGACTAAAAGTTGCTCCAAATTGGTCCTAAGTCATGTTTTTCATTAAATTTAACTGTGGCCTATATGAATTGAAGGATATTTTCGTCTTTTACGTAATTATTTATAAATATATCCCGCATAATAATTACAATATATGTTGCTTGGCTAGATTAAGCTAACCCTTGCTTAAAAACCTAATAAAATACTGCTCAAATACGATTAAAAGCAAACATCACAAAACGAATTGTGTTCCCAGAAGCAAAAATCGCAAAACGAATAAGGCTCTTAAACAATAATTTTACTTCAGAAATGTGCTCCCAGTATCACCTTCATCAAAACTTTCAGCAGACAATTGTTGCCCCTTCCGATTTGACACAGAACGAAGAGCTGCTGAGCCCATTTTAGATGAAGGGAATCCTCCTAGAAACTTTGTGGAAGAGTAATTTGTACCATTTGCTCCAGTTTGGGAAGAATGAAGATTGACATTAGCCATTGCATCTCCAGAAAGTCTTGCACTTCTTCTGGGTCCCGAATCCGAACCAGAAAAAAGCCTCCCTGAAACCTAAGAAAAAAAATAAAAAGGGGTTATCACAAAGAAGAAAGGTATTTTGACTAGTAAAGAAGGATAAAATATGTTTGTATCACCAAAACAATACCCTAATAACCATTTGGAGCAAAGCAGAGATGAAAGATATTTATAAGATTTTAACAAGTAAATACTTATATTACCTTTGCATTTGGCGTGGTTGCAAGGGAGTGGCCTGGTTCGCCACCGCCTTTTACAATGTTATTTTAACACGTTCCTCCCAAGTTTTATACGACGCGGCAAATTATAGGTCGGTTTTAACGTTGTATCCCTAAGTTGAGTTTCGCGTTCGTTATTACTACTCCACCCTTGCTCAAAGCCCTCTCCCCCACTTCCAGCTCCCTGATTTTGCTCTGCCCTAACCTCTCGAGCTACTTTGTGCGCGAAGACGAGGAATCCCAATAACTTCTTATCTTCGCTCTTTGCTCAGATCTCTCTAGAGGTATATTCAATCTCTGCCCTGATTTTCATGAATTTATTTCGGCCAATTGTTTCGATTACTAGTAACAATCCCTGGTCTTTCACATGTATGTGTTTGCCTCGTCATACAACTTCGTATTTAACAGTTTGGATCTCTCTACACTTTTTTTTCTATTGTTCTCTGTGAGATTTTAATATCTCTGTGTTTGAATGGTATATGAGGATATTTCTTTCTGTGGGGATTTGATGTGGGGAGATTTTTTATTGTTCTCTGTGGGGGTTGAAACTCTCTTAGGAATTTCATGGTGATTGTGTTCATGAATATTTTGATATCTATCTTTCAATTTCGATGTTTATGAAAATCTATGTTAAGCCATGAATACAATCAAAAGCACAAAATTCTTATGTGTTTACATTCAAGAGCATAATTCTTATGTGCCTATTTTGAGTAATATATGAGGATTTACATACAAACCAAGCACAAAATTCTCATGTGCTTACATTAATGTCAGCGTCTACAAATATAGAATTTCAGAAGCTGATAATTGTCGTATTTATGTGTATTGTACAATTGCGGCATGATTTCCCTATTTGAGGTAAGTGTCTTTTTGATGTGATATTACCAGTTTGAATGCTACGTGTTTAAATCTAAAAGTTATGGTGTGAGATGTTTAAATTCATTAGAGTTGTTCGCTATGTATGTAAAAGGAGCTTGTTGGATCATTGGATTGTGTGGGGTTGGTGTATGCTAGTTAGATATATGAGGTTGGTGTATGCCAGTTAGATATATGAGGTTGGTGTATGCCAGTTGTATGAAATTTTGCTAACTACTGAATAGCATTTTGGTGAAAAAAGCATGCTTGGGGCATAATTCTAAAAAACTATGGGATATTTACATAATCTTGTACAGCAACTATGGATTGCAAAGTTGTGTATTTAAATCAAAAAGAGAAGGTAGTTATAAGAGAAAATTTTATAGGTGTCCAAGAAATAGATCAGGAAAGGATTGTGACTTCTTCAAGTGGGATGATCAGTTCGAGTCTACTTCAAATAGTAACCATGTGTGTAGAGTATCTTTGGAGAAAAAGTTCTCCCGCATGTTTGATTGTTTGGAATTTAAAAGTAATATTATGATAATATTACTTGTTGCTCTTGTATTTTTATTTTTTTTGTTTTAATTCTTGTGCCATTTACTATTTGGTGATATATAACTTTTTCTATAATATTTGAATTTTTAATTATTTTGGATTTTCTAAAATTTCTCTGTATTCTTGTATGAGTATTAATCCTGAAATGATTATCTTACAAAAAACATGTGCATACAAGGACGATACTATCTTGTTTTCAAAAATACTACAGCAGAGCTGATGCATAACTGAACAAACCAAATTGACATGCAGCTTCACCAACAAGCTTCCCTACAGCAGTTTCTTTTACAACTGCTGCGCAGCAGCATCTTCAAATAGTTGCAATGCAGTTACCTCCAAACAGACCCCAAATCATGAGCCACAACAAAAATGTGATATAAAGTCACGCATTCAATGACCTAAAAGAAAGTTGGGCGGTGAAATGACAGAATCTAGGAAGGGAAATCCATAAAGGTCAATCCAAAGAGCTCCATACTATCACAATAATTCCTTTAAAAAATGCTGAATGTTGCCTATAAAACTTGGAGAAAAAAATGCTAACTGTTGCATATAAAACTAAACAAAAGGCTAGTTCACGATGCTGTAAAAATGACCACAAAGAAATGCAAACTTGTGAATCTGGAATCTACAGCTTATAATATGAAATCCTTTCTCTCTGTCACCAAAATTTTCCATCAAATAAAGTAAGTACAAATATGAGTTGGGAGAAATAACTTTCACACAAACATCACAAGTGACACCAAGTAAAAGCAGAGAAAATAAATATCCCTGAAGCATCAATATAACTCTGACAAAAGATAAAATACGATGACTCGATTTAAAAAGAAAGTAGGTAAAGCTTTGTTTCACACATCTTTCTCCCTCTTCAGATTTGCACAAGATTAATCTCATGAAGGGCAAGAATTTCGGTTGCTAAATTAACGATTGAGAATTGACTCGGACAGATCCAAAAAAGCAAGTTATGAACAAGATTGGAACATGCTAAGCCGATCAAAAGCCAGGACCCTTTAACCTTTCTGGAGTGCACTAGCAGCCAAAGTGGAGACTTGCACCCGCTTTTCTAGAGCTAGGAAAGTTAGGGAGAATTTAAAGAGGTGGAATAGTCTCGTGGAGGATGGAAACATTGGAAACAGCAACGAGTCAAGCAAATGCACTCAAGTGATTCATGCATTAATGAAATCACTCATAATCTTGACAGTTAATGGTGGAAAATGCATCTTCTAATGCAAGTGGCTCTACACACCCATTGTGAGGGTTGATAAAAATTACGAAAGACGCTCACACCAAAGGTTTTAGAGCCATTAAGTCATCGACTAGTCTGCTTTTTTAGGTAGCAATGCCCTTTAACCACCACCGTGAAACTTTTCATTGAGCTAGATCACAGCCTTCCCTAGCTAAAAGTATGGAATTAAAAGCTTGTAAAAACTAACCAAGCTATACATTTAATTTTTGTTCAACCTCACCTACTAAACGGAACGATCACCACTCAATGTCATTAGTCATAGCATTTTTGGGCATCCTCTTTTGAGAGGAAATAGCATTTTTCTAGTCCAAAACTCTCATTTTTAGATTATTTCTTTTAAATTATTTTCCTCATCTTTTATACTAAAAACCTTCTTCAAATAGCTTCGTCACTTCAAACACTAAATGCTTTTTCAAGTCATAATAATAAACCAATGGCATGAATCTCATGATAATTTCATGTTCACACAATAAACTTTAGCTTCTTAAAATGTTGATATGCAAAAAATAAATAAATAGTCCTAAACATGAAGCAGTACATTCTCAATATGAATTGTTGCCAAGTACACGAACAGCCCTAAGTTTTCAAGATTTGTCTAGTTTCCTTGTACACAAGGCTGCAGGTTCCTATATCTATGTATATCATCTATCCTTAAATAATAAGATATGCAGCCAAAAAAAATTAGAAAAGGAGAAAAATTATTCAGAAAGCAGGCTAACCTTTCTAAGTTTCCCTTCATCCATGAACTTTCTTCTTGGAGCCTGAATGGTGACATGAGCATTAGGTTTGGAAGAAACATCTCCACCTAAAGCGTTTAAGTATGCATTTCTATACACAGGTGGTGGAACAATACCAGATAGCTGCAAAGTGAAAAAAAACAATGAATTGTAGAATTCAACAGGGCAAAGTGAAAATTATAAATTAAAAAAAAAAGAAACCGATATTTGGCAAAGGCCCAAATATAGGTTTCCCATGCGCATTCTAGCCCCATGATGAGGGTTGCGCCATGTGCCTTGACATTCGAGAGTCCCCGCGCCACGGTGGAATCGAACCCGTGACCTGAGGGAACTTACAGTGACCCCGCCACCAACAGGCCACGATGAGCAGCATGCACGCGAGCGCGCGCGCGCGCGCGCACACACACACACACACACACACACACATATATATATATATATATATATATCAAGGCAGAAACCAATCTTGCTAGGCCATGATGAAGGCCGCACATATCGCCTAATCAAACCGTCCGCTACGATGGGATCGAACCTGCACGAGAACATGATGAGACGCCCGCACACACACGCACATGCACATACATACATACATACATACGATACACACATATATATATATAGATATAGCTGAACTATATATGGCTTCTTCACCGCCCAACTCTAAAATCCAAATAGCAGAGTTCACCTAATTGCAATTTATAAAATAAATTTATGTTGTTTTGATTGTCTATCATCACATTGTTATTAGGTTCCTAATTTAAGTCGTATAGACTTAAATTTTAGTCATATTTACATCTATATCCTCATTCTTACATATAAATCCAAAGATGAGGATAAAACTCATTCAAAATGAAAGACAACAGACTCTATTGAATGTTGATGGGTAAGTCTGGATTTGTTGGTAGATGAAACTAATTTCATTTGGTTGAACATAACAATATGAATAACGCTGATGTTGAAATACTACTAAGATTATTCCAGGTGTTTCACGTCACGATTTATGGAAATAAGTATTTCAAAAATAAAACGACCAAATTATGTGAAATTCAATATTGACAATAATGAAGAACTTCACAAAAATTGATGGATGATCACATAAATGAACTATTCCGTGTAAAGTTTGACCAGAGAGGTTTAACTTTCTAATAGCCAAAAATATGAAGCTTCGTACTTTCTCTGAATCAAGCCATTCTGAAGTCATATATTCTCTTAACTTATTCTTTATACATTCCCTTAACTTGTACCAATAATATTTGAATCAGTTGGTACATAATTAAGAATAAAAAGATACCCCATTGTACTCGAATATGTAAAATATTAGTTGAAAATAAAGTGAAGACTCTCATAGTGTCGGGTTCATCCGGCCCAAAGAAAAAAATGGTACCCACATTATTTCCCCCCATTTTAGTCCTAGATTATATAAAAGATCATCATTAATCCTGGGTCTCTTAAAATAGAAGCTAAAATAGCCATGTTATTAAAAGTAATTAAATTTGAGACTCAAATTAACATCCGATTATAAAAATGAGGCCATTTTCTGAATTTTCATCTTAAATTTTTACAAAATTTAATTTTTCACTTGCCTAATTTGGGATATATCTAGTGATAATATTCCTAATATTTCCTACTTCCTATTTAATACATATTAAATTTACAAATTCTAACAATTAATATTGACAAATATTCTACAAAATATTAAGTGGATGAGTGTAATGTTGGCCTTTAAAAGAGAAGCATAATGTTAAGTTAAGTGTTGCCGAGATGAGAATGATTAGGTGGATGAGTGGCTTTACACTTAGAGACAAAATGCGAAATGAATATATTTGTAATAGGGTTGGTGTTGCACCAGTGAAGGATAAAATTAGAGAGAGTCGCCTTAGATGTTTTGGTCACATTAAACGTCGACCACCTGATGATCCGATTAGGAGAGTAGATGTTTTAAATACAACTTATGATAAGAAAGGTAGAGGTAGACCTAAGAAAACTTGGGCTTATTGCATAAAAAATGATCTTGATTTGTTAGAATTAAATGAAAATTTGACACTAAATAGGACGCAATGGAGAAAAAGGATTCATGTAGTCGACCCCACTTAGTGGGATTAAGGCTTTGTTGTTGTTGTTGTATTCTACAAAATATCTCAAACTTTAAAACAAAGTCATTCATAAGATTTTATAAGAAATTCAAGCAGTAAACTCCTAAAATACTCCAAATTTTAACATTTTCTGTAAATTTTAAGTTTAATTTCAATTAATTCGAACTGTGTGGCCATTTTAGCTACAAATTATAAGAGTCCATAGACTAGGTCGGACATTTATACAGCCCGAGACTAAAATGGCACCTTATAAATAATCGAGCAATCAGATGGGTCCTCTTTAAAACAATTACACCATTCTCTCATCACTAGCTTACAAATTGTGCCATTGCCATTCATTCAACCTTTACTTATTGACCAGCCTTGATAAAAAAACTGTCAAAAAATCGCCTAAACTCAACTTTGAGTTAGATATTCATATCGATAAATGCAACAAAGAAATTTTATAAATAATTTCATTATAAATCACAATATTATTAGATGATATCTGAAAAAAACTTGAAAAATCGTACCGGAAATCATACTACCTGTGTTAACGGAGGAGACGGTGTGTTATACAGTGATAAATTAGAAGGTATACAGTTAGCTGTAGTTACTACCCCCTGAGGATAACAGGGGATATTGTTGGCAGCATGAATTTGCTTTGATTGCTTCGGACTATCCTGCGAGCCCACTGTCCTACTGGAAGGAAGGTTATGATCCGCATTAGCTCCATCCATGCTCTGAGAACTTGACTCGAAGAAATACTGTGGCTGAATTCGAACAGCAACAGCATCACTAAAGCATTCATTTGCCTCTTCCGCAGCACCTGTGAGGCAGATCCGTAAGCTAAATTCAGTAAATATCAACTCTATTTCATAGCCATGTCTTTCTTTGATATAAAAACCTAAACTTTCATATATTCATACATCGAACACAATTCTTATTTATTCACATATCGCACACCTGAATATTTACATACATAGCACTTTGGCACTTTAAACTTATGTACAAAAAGGTGTATTTCACTTTTAAAAAGTGATATAACCGTAATTGTGCTATTTTTTATGTGATATTAAAGATTGAAATGCCATGTGTGTAAATATGAAAGTATAGGTGTGAGAAAAGTAAATACATAAGAATTATGTGCTATGTATGTAAATGGCCCTAAAACAAATGCTCAGCTGCAGAACGTATAACACATGTAGCAACTTAATTACTTATTTAGAACAGAGCAGAACATAAACATACTTATGCAGACACAAGTGCACAGACAAAGAAGCATCCACGCATATAAAAGACACAAATGTGGTGAAGCACTCCATGCACCACATAAGCATACAGAACGTATAACACGTGACTAAAAAGATGATAAAAAGAATCAAATGATTGTTCTCAATACATGTATCTATGGATTTTCTACATATGGCAAGATTGCAATGACATTTACATATTTTTTCACAATTCTTAATCTTTATTATCCTCATAAGAGTCTCAAACTGATGCCTAATCCCTTTGAATGTTTACAAGCATGAAGCACCTGATTCAAAGATGAAGCAACCGCTTCAAACATGATAAACCCGACCAGAAAAACCTAAACTTTGGCAAGCCAAAAATTGAGCTTGCAATCTCTAACTAATTTAAACCATTAAACAAATTCAATTTAAGCTGCTCATTCCCACATTCGACTTTAACTGAGCGACAGCCCAACAAAGAATAAGCATGGAAAACCAAAAAATTTAGGGCTATTTACATACAAACCACACAATTCCTATGCATTTACATATATATCACCTAAACTTTATGAAACTCAAATCCTTCATATCATATCAAAAAATACCACTATTACTAACTTTAAAAAAATGAAATACAGATTTTCAGGTATAGGTAGAGTAGTAGAAATGTAAAAAGTAAAGTTTAGGTGTTAGATATGTAATACATAGGATTTGTTTGGTATGTAAATCTTCCAAAAATTTAAGCAGGGCCGTATACACCTGGTTAGAGTAGAGTTGTTGGTGGTGGACAAGATAAATATGACGACAAAGCAGCCACATTACTAAACAAAGACTACCTTCAATATTTTTATTAATCACAAGTTCAAAGCACCTTTATATGTCAAAGGAAAGTTAAAAAAGTACTCGCAGGATTTTCTATCCGAAAAAAAAAAAAATTATGGCATAAGTGGATCGCCGAGGGAGAAAATTAGCTATGAGAATGCAAAGCAGAGAATGACGCACTAAAGTACAGCTATCACCTAAACTTTCATTCAAATCTATGTAATTGTGTCTTACAGAAACTGCAATGCCCAGACTATCTGAAACATACGTATATAGTTGCAGCATTACAAAATCAACTATTTGTTTCTCAGAATAAAGACAGATCAGAGCATGAATTACCTAGCTTCATATTCAAAACTAAAGATGCTATGCTTGATTAACCAGCAAACATAATCTAAAATTTTGTCAAAAAATGTCATAATTGAGATATTTTTGATAGGTGAGATATTTTTTATAATCATACTAAACATTGTGATGAAAAGAGACACTTCATAAAAAAAACTCTTCCAAAGTCAATCCAAGTTCCAAAGTTCTGACACCCGATGCTGAATCTCAAACCTAATTCCAATTAAAGTGAGTCGTTTATATCGATAGTACAAACATGCAATATTATCAAAGCGCAAAGCGCAATGCAATACGCAAAGCTTTATTTTAGCTACAAAGCACAAAACGCAAAACGAAGCGACGCTTTTCGTAATCAATCGCTAATTTAGATTATATAGAACTGTTAATGTATAATTACATTCATTAAAAATAATAAAATATAAAATAAGACTTAAAAATTAATATAACATAGAAAAGAATGTGGTACAATACTTAACTTTAAAGGCAAATATTGAGAGTGACCCTACAAATTAAAATTTTGAATAATTTCTAATAGTTTGCTGCAATAATTAAAACTTAAAATTACAAAAAAAAAACAACTGTAAATGAACTTCAAAAAGCGCTTCATTGAAGCGAAGCGGTCACTCTTAAAGCACGCTTTTAAAAACATTGCTATCATTACAATTTTATTTTTCTTTTTCTTATTAATATTGAAAGTAACATTACAGTTGACAAAACATTAACTGAATCAAAACATTAACCCTAATGCACAAAGACCAAAGATTTATGAAATGTGATACTTTCTTGGTAGGAAACTAAGTACTCTTCCAAAGACAGACAAGAGAGCATAATTTGGAAAACATAAAAATAAAAAAGAACTTCATTCAGCGCAACCATTTTTGCAAACATCAGAAATGTGCAAAAAAACTTCCAAGTGCATTCGGATACTTATACAACTGAGCAACGTTAAACAGCTTGATTCCTACAAAAAATCTCTTACAATGTTTTACAACAGATTCATACACTGTAAAATGGATTAAAAAAAGCAACCATCCAGAAAGGCAACACTAAATGACAAAATAATGCACTACACCATTTAAACATGGAAAAAAGATGTCAAGAAAATAAAAGCAAGAAAGAAACAAAATGAAACATCCTTATCTACATACAAAGGAAAGATAAAAACTTTTAGAAACTAAAAAATACAAGAAAAATAATCAGTTAAAAAGGTTTGTCGAAAACAAGACAACACTGACCCAGCACACACAGCTCCTCATATGCAGCCCATAAAAGAGGATCTATGGCCAAAGCCTGTATAAAGTGCTCGATAGCAAATGCCCGTCTGCTTGTGCACCTGAATAATTTGAATAAATAACAATCTCTTGTAAGTTAATTTAAAAAAAAAAGAATAATCAAATTCAATTCTTGCAGATGCCGACATTGCTTTACAAAGAAGATCAAGAAGGCAAGAGGGTTGAAGAGAGTAATACTGCCCTTCTTTGTACATAAGAAACGAAAAGCAAACAATTGAATGATGAACTAGAAAACTAATGAAAGATCATGGCATCAAAAGAAAGGCATTATAAACACAACAGTAGAAGAAGTGTAAAATTAAAATTTAAGCAAGTTTGTGAGTACATATTTATTCATGCCTACAAATTAATGTATAGGGATTTTTTACACATGAAAAAGTAAAAACTTAGACTAAACCAGATTCCTCCCAAACTCAAATAACCCTACACGACATCAAATTCCAGCATATATGGCCATTTACAACCAACATGGCTCCTAGATCCCACCTCTCTCTCTCTCTCTCTCCCTCCCTCCCTCCCTCCCTCCCTCCCTCCCTCCCTCCCTCCCTCCCTCCCTCCCCCTCTCTGAGATACTTCAAATAAAACTAGCAACATCTCTGCATTATCAAGGAGTTTAAACAAAAATATAACCTGTAAATGAGTCCAAGAAGATAGTGACCAGCTGCACCATTCGGAACCTGATAAATTGTTTAAAAAAAAGTTAAACTATTATTTGAAAACAAAATAATTATAATCATGTGAAAATCAGAGATCAAAGCAGACAATGCATTGAGTTATCGCTGGTGTCTCTTCATAGGCAAAAGGAAGAAATACCAAAAAAATCCTGTTAGATTATACCAACAAACAAAAGGAATACATAAGGTCCGAGCATGCTTTACAAGTCTCAAACTTAACAACACGGTTACTATTTGAAGAAGTTATATACATACAAAGATTTTAAAAATTGCATTCACTTATCTTGAAATGAACTTAAATAAATTCAAGAAATACCGACTCTAAACATGAATATCATCATGACCTTAAAGGTAGGCCATCTGGAAAAGTTATTTCTAACTTAAATAGTCTATTTTATGAAACGCAATAGAATGAGAGTAGATGTTATTCTAATATACAATCACCAGACTCAAGTCAAAAACCATCAAATAAATCCTGATTTGATGTTTTCGGGTCACCAAATTAGTTGGAGAAGTTTGCAAGGTTCCTGAGACATCACTAACTCAAGTCACACAATTTAACGTGATTGTTAAAAGAAGACAACATGGGTTGATTAAGATGTCACCTACAAGAAATGCAAAACAAAAAAAAAATCAATAAGAAGATAATAGCTTAAACCTGAATTAAATTGATCGGTAATAAAATAGCCAGTTTCTTTAATAGCTACATCAAATTCATGACTAGCGGAAGAACATAAAAGAATCATGTGGATAACAAAAAATCATGTGGATAACAAAAATTAAGTTGATTTGAAACCGAGAAAACAAATTATGAAGTGATACTTGAATGCTATATTACAATGAATGTGGCAAAAGTTTGGCAAAATAGGATAAAAAATAGTGTAGGGGGCTTCCAGCATTTCTAATAAAGGGAAGAAGTAGCCCAGAAAAGCACACAGAAAGAAATAATATGATGAAGATAGAAGACAAGGGAGACCAAAGGAAACATAGCTGCAAATTGCCTGAGGAACTAGCACAGACTACGATTAGCACCTGACATGACACTCAAAAAAAAATGTGAAAATGAGGATTCATAAAGTTAATTTCAAAGTAGTCTGATAAGCCTAAATGACATTGATGGTGTTCAAACTTCTTTGCAGGTAACAAGGTAATAAATACATAAATTTTCACATCTTACTTCATAAGACTAACGGCAGTAATAGTTATTCATCCACTTCTTCATTCATAAGGCCCGGAGTATTGATACTAAATCATTGATTCAAAGCCTGCTTTCAATGCACCCCTACTGATTTTCAAAATTCAGCATTCATATCTAGGGAAAAAAATGCAAAAGCCAAATGAAGCAGAAATAGATAAGGAGATGTCTCTTGTTCACCATATAGTACCTTAAATATTTAGTTTCTTAAGAAACCAAAAAAGTAATGACCATTGCAGAAAAAATTGAAGGGTTGATGAGAATTTTTTTCTTCAAAAGAAAATGATCAGGCTGGTATACAGAATGTGTCGGTTATAATTTGGCAGTCTTGTAACCGCTACAGATTGTGTTTTGTTTTCACCTCCCAATGTCTTTAAATACAGCTTGATTTCCTCCATCAAAAAAAAAATTTAAGTTAATGGAAAGTGCATTGAGTGGTAAGAAAGTGGCATTAAATACAAAATGTGCTTTAGTTCAATTTTTCTGTTGCAGACTTGGCTTGCCTACAGAGCACGCAGTGAATTCTTAATGTTTCAATTACTGGCATCGAATAATAAATGAGATTTTTTTAGACAAAAGTTAAGGAGCATGCTGAGAAAATTAGAAGGCAACTTCACTGGAAAAACTCACATTACCTCGGAGTTTGGTTCATTGGCTGGGCACAGAGATGCTTCCGCTTCCCTCAGAAGATTCATTTGGAAGCAAGATAGTGCAAACAAATAGCGTGATAGAGCCATCTGCTTCCCTTCACACGAAGACCAAAAAAAAAGATCTGCATCAGTTCCATTAAACAGCATAGTAAAGTTTCCGTAAAAAAATGGACAGAAAATAAAGTATGACCAGCTAAAAAACAAAAAAAAAAAAACCTTCATATTTGAAAAATCAAATAGCATAGCATCATCATTTGAATAGTTCAGGAGTGGTGTAGTTTGATTTCATCTCTTACACGCCAAAGTAACAAAGGTTACAATGGTATAAATATGTTAGAACCCGATCAAGCCCTAATCACATACATGTTTTTACTTGAAAATGCACAAGAAGAGGATGAGAATATTGTTAATATGAAGATTCCAAAGCGAAGTTGCAAATATGGAGACAGAACAAGAGAGCGGACAAAGTGAGTTTGGGAAGATAAGAGACTATCCAAATTGTTTATAATAGGCGGAACAAGTTAGGTGCCTCCTTAGAAAACTCATATAAATACAACTTTCAAGTATAAGTTTGGAAACCAACTCTAAATATTTGGTTCCCGACAGGGACATTCATTTTTAAGTTTTAATGTAGCCCTATTACTCTGTTCATGAAAATTTTACGCTACCGAGCAGAGGTGCAGCCCTACTACTCGGCTCATGACTACTGGGTCTTCCCTCATTCAAAACAATTACCATCTATACTAAATTACTCAATTAATGATTCAATGATGGTCATATTGTAGTTACCTAGTACCGCCACAACACTGCCTGGGAATTAATAAAGTCGTTGCAACTTATTACCAGATATCACAACCCAGCAAACTTACTACAACAAAAATGGAAGAGAATTTCCATGTGTAGCTAGCTTTCACGTTTTACTAGAACAGGTTACATCCAAGAGGCAAAACAATAATCCAAACATGCAACTTACCTCAGCACTAGCATCTCATAGAACTCCTTAAATGTTCCAGTACTAGACCCGAAGGACCCAACTCGGCTCCTAAGAACCAAATTGGCATCATGACCTACATGTAACCATTGAGATTCCATCAACGCTAAAGGTACAAAACATGTGACAAGCAAACCACCAAAATGATCAGCAAGCAGCTCCCATGGTTGTCCTCTTATAACCTTTATCATTTGAGAAAAAAATTATCATTTTGTTCATCTGAGAAAAAAATTATCATTTTGTCATCTTGCTTCCAATGTCACGCTCCTAGACAAGCAACATAGATTTCAATAAGATGAAAATTTGAAAGTTCCTAACATCTATGTTTTAAGAGGCACTACGATTCAACCAAGTTAATAAATAAATTTTTTATTCATACAATCAGCAAGGATAGTAGGAGAATGTCAGTGACACTTGCAAAAGTTTATATGCCTGATTTGGCCTCCAATGTTTCGAAGGAGAACTCAGTACTTAAGAATATTAAATTTGCTCTTGTAGCAGGTGTTCTCTAAAATCCTACCCCATGCTTGCTCCTAAACAAAAACATGTTTAATTATGCTACAAAAATTAGGAGTGATGCCCTATCACAACTGAGGGTGCTCCAGCCATACTCCATGACATCTATAGCTTAAAATAACTATAGAAAGTTAGGGTTGAATATTATATGTTATGCAACAGTGTATGCATTAAACTTTATACTTCTGAAACACAATTTACTCATCAGTTGCTAAAGTCAAGATGGCCAGAGAAAATGAGAAAAACACAAATAGGCTGATTCAAACCTTGAAGACAAAGATGAAAAAATGAAATAAATATAAAATGAAATGAAATTACTCCAAAATGTGATTGCTATAGATATAAATATTTAAATTGACTGCATTAATTTATCCTTTGTGATGCCCTCATATCCCTCCTTAGGAACAAAACAGATGGGCCATGGGAAGAACGAGACTAAGGTCGTCATGGATTGTGATAACCCAAGACTCTACCAAGAAACTTATTATTAGGTGAAGATTCTTCACTAACCTAAGCCATTAAACAATGATCAATCAAAGATATATCATAAACAAATGGTAGTTAAATGAAAAGAAAGACAATTGTAGAAGGTTGCATCAAACAATCATCAACCCAAGGAATCAAAATGAAATAAACTTTGTCAATCCACATCCATCTCCCATCAAGCAATGTGAGCGCCACTCCTTGGCCTTAAAATTGCTTCAATGCCCGCCATCTCAGGGGAAAACTAAAAATTTATCATAATTGAACTTAAAATATCAATCAAGATTCAGCCTAATTGATGGCTGGTGATAAGTAACTTTCCATTGTAAAATCATTGTAAGAGTTACCAATAAGTAGCTAATAATCATCACAAAAGAGGATTAGATCGTTAGAGAATTCAAATGAGCATTTTGCATCAGGAAGACTTCTCCCAACTACAGCATTTAAAGGTCGGAACGGGTGATTGATATGCTTACTCTGCAAAAGCCTAAAAAAGACTAATATAAAGAATCATTCTTGGTATTTTTGCAAGTTTGCAATTAAGGTTAATGCCTTGTCTGGGTTCCATTCAGCATTGGTATGAAAAAATTCCTTCAACTTTCCAGTGTATAACAAATCATTGAGCAATTTGTTTACAATAACTCTTAATATAATGATTGTCTTTTAGAATGCTCGTAGTCTCAAGTCTATTCAAATGCTTCCTCGGTAGAGTTGAAGGATGAACGAGACCATAATATTTAATATAAGGAGGATTTTACTCATTCCTTAGAAGAAAACTTTAATTAGGCTGCTTAATGGAGCTTCACTGCAACAATCATCCAGCAAGTTCGCCTCTCTGCTTCAGATTGTGGGCTCCTTAGCCAAACTTCTACCAAAGTTTACGTATGATTGGCCTTCTCACAAAGCTAGGCAAAAATAACAAGTGTCACCTTGATGAGGGAAGCATGGAATTTCCCACCTTGTGCAATCATGAAGGCAGTCTAGGCCACAGTCTAGGCCACGAGATCATCCCAGCTCGCTTCACTTGCTCGCAAGCCAGTTAGATTAGGCTACCACTAGTCATTGCATTTTCAAGTAAGTTGTCGCTACGTCCTACCTCCTCTAGCCACCAATACCTTCTCCGGTGAACTCCCATAAAAATTAAATTTTAGTTCGAGCTCGCGAACCAGCTGCTACCACTACAACCAAACTCGAGCTCGACTCGACTCATTTACACACCTAATATCATCCTTCAAATGGGGATGATCCTATGAATCCTTTCTCAGATGTTAAAGAGTTTTCAAATGGTGCAACTGATTCATGGCAAAACTTGTAACAAGAATTGATGCTTGCATGTAGCGAAGAGTAAACAAACACAAGAAAATCACATTAAGGCTGCGAGAAACTGATACGCTAAATAAGCTACTCATGAACCAGAACAAATAGAGCCCATTTATAATCATTTAATTGACTAAATTAACAAGTAAAAAATAGTTAAATGCATGACCCATTTATGATGTTATAAAATTTACTGGGTCTATGGCAAAGTAATTATCATTTTAACAATGTTTGTTTTATGCAATTATAAATGGGCAAAGTTTATTGGACAACACGCTATTTCATGTGTGTTTGCTGATGTGATGTTTACTTCTAGTTGTATTTTGTATTATGTATTATGTGATTTTGCACGAGCCTAAAAGGCATAATTCAAACTCCAAGAGCATTATAAATCAAAAAAAATAAATGGAAGATAGCAAAGAAGATAGGCTTGAAAGATGGTTGAATCTAGCCTCAGCTATGGGCTTGTCTTCAAAGAAATAGTGACTTAGAGGACCATTATAAATGCATGCATGGGATTGTGGACAACCAAGGAAGAATTAAAATGCCAACTTAGCCAAACAATTGACTACCTCACCCCATTCTCCTCAAAAATAGGGGCCCACCACACTAGCCAAGCAACTACTCCAACTACCACAATATATGGGAAAATAATTCCCTCCTTTTGGAAAATTTTGAAAGACGGAGATCAATGCTCATATGAAGAGATTTAAACATGTTGAATTTAATGTTATAGATTTTTTATTTGAGTTTGAAATAAATTTTGAGTGTTTGGTACAAACAATTCATCGCTTGGAGATTAGTGGTCTCAAGTTCCTATGGTGGGGATTTTTCTATTCTGCAACATGTTTCTCTCTTCTGTAATTATTGATTAAACTCAATGCAAATCGTCCTCTACATCAGCCTTAATATTCCATGGCCAATCCCTAACCTTTTATTTGAGGAAAGTAAAATATAAACTTAACAAAATCAAACTAAACTAGGCTAACCATAGTTCATATTGATTTGACCCTCTTTTGATCAACTAAAATCACTTGAAAAGTTCCACAAAATTCCATAATAATTTGCAAACATGCATTAACAATCTCCAAGTGATTTCAAGTTCAAAGGCATTTCTACTTTAAAATCCTCATAATTCAAAATCATTCTACATGAAGTCGATCTAAACTAGATTTAAAGAACCAAGCCTTGTTTTTGGCTTCATCAATCCAATAAAAAATCCTTAGAAAATTCCACCTAACTCCAAATCAATTCTTTAATCATTCCTCCACCATCTCTAAGCATTTTAAATTCCATGAGTTCTTCGAACTATAAACCCTAGCCTCCCCAAAATGCTCCAACATACACTCAGCCAAATAGAGTTAACCATGCTTAGCCAACACTAGCACATCCTACACAAAACCAAGTCTCTCCAAAATCCTAGGGTTCCTAAGGTAAGTTGGAACACATCCACAACAATTATAAGCCCATAGAAGTATTTAGTTCCAAGGTTGCATCATAATTAAGGGTCGATAATATGCTGATTTAAAACTAAATAATTAAGAAGTTGTTGGAAAATTCTGTTAGATTAAATACCAAGTTGTTCAGTATATTTTATTATTAAGTTTGATAAGGCTAGTTTGATTAGCAAAAACCTACTTGATAGTTTTATTTATCAATAGTCTCCATAAAGCTCGTTTGTTAGCTAACAAATAGCTCAATAATATTATTAGTTTAGTTGCTCTATAAGGCTCATTGATTTGACCAAATGATCTGCACAATAATCAAACTTAAACTTAACTCAAGGAAAGCTCAGCAACTTTCCTTTCTAGTCGTGAAAGGGCTCGCCGCTGACTCATACGAGAACGATCTGATCCCGGAGTGAAGACCTTCTTTTTCAAAAGCCGCGCACTCTGTGTCGCTCTCCTCAGTCTTATCCGCAAACAAATAGCTCAATAATATTATTAGTTTAGTGGCTCTATAAGGATCATTGATTTGACCAAATGATCTGTACAATAATCAAACTTAAACTTAACTCAAGGAAAGCTCAACCAAAGCTCAAAAAAACCATGATTTTAAAGGGGTTGAACTCAAACAATATCTCATGCACTCAAATAAAGCTTAAGTTGAGCTCATATAGGGTTTCAACAGCAATCTAGAATTCGAGCAAGCTCGTGCTTGATTTAATTTGGTTCATTTGCAATACTACACAACATTGAAAACATTTCTGACCAAAGGACATCATGGCATTGATTTCATACGGTCCATGGTAAGTTGTTATGTTTATAGCTCTAAACCAACAGCATCTTAAACATAAAGGGGAGTGATCCCTACAAGACATTGAGACTGAAAATGAAGGGAAGTGATTCCGACATGACCTTGAGATTGAAAATAGGGGACAACAACTTATTATTTTTCCCCAAGTTAAACAAAAAATATATCCGTATTCTTTAGTGAGAGGAATATGTGCACAATGATGAGAGGAGAATTGTGGCATTGCATGAGCTCGGAGTAGGGAGTTGTAAAACAACGTTATTGCATTGTGCTAGAAAAAATGGTAAAACTCATTGTTATGATGGATGTCATTATGCATGTACCATCTAGCGAAATCACTTCTCCACTTGGCATATAGTGTTCATCAAGATGTACTAAGATTGGTGTCATTTTTGTAAGGATTGGACCTCGAAGGCCAAGTGCGGCCCACATTTTGATCAAAAGAGTCGGTTTCCTCACATGGGCAAAGAATTCTCACTCACCACACTAAAAATGTAGGAGTCAATCAAGTTCCTACGGTCTGTATGATTGCTACAAACTCGCACTACATCAAGATCAAGAGGATGATGATGAGAGGGGCAAGGGAGAAGTAGATGTAAACAATCTGGTAATGTAGCAAAAACATTCAAACGTAAATGATAGATGCATCACATTGACTGTACAAAATACCAAAAAAACGAGCACCTACCTTTAAGAACATAGTAAGCGCAATAAGGCTGGTTGTTCCTCAGATAACAAGTTGCCATCAGTTGCAAGTTCAGCTGCATTCAAGAGATCAAACTTTCAATTATCTCAAGCATAGAATAGAACATAAAGCTACAACAGCAACCCCACAGCTTGCATAAAAAAGAAGAAAACAGAAACATTAAAAAACAAACAAATTTAAAGTCCTAAAACAAAAAAATTCATTATCTTCTTCATTAGCTGCGTCGCAAGCACAAATATAATAGCTCGCACATCAAAACCGTTTTTCACAAGGAACAAGGCATTACAAGGAAGGATCTCTCAAACATCCAAATGAATAACTCAAATAAAACCAACCAGTCAAACGAGATACAATGCAGCGGCGCGAAGAGCGGTTCGTAAGAAAGAAAGAGGAGGGATCACGATCAGAAAAAAAGTAACCTCTGTGGGAAACTCGGCGCATAAGCGTTCGCAAAGAAAGATAGCGTTCCGGTGCATGAATTGGCTTAGGCTGCTCTGTACTCGGTCCACCATTAGGGTTTCCATGACCTGTTCTCCCTCTCCGCACAAACTCACCGACTCTCTTCTTCGCCTCTAGAATCTAGGGTTCTGCACTTAGGACAGAGAACGTCGGGAAGTGTGGAGGGAGAGAGCGAGCGTGAACTGTAAGCTCGGTGGGCATTATAGGAATTTTGGCTTCGCCAGAATTTGAAAGGATATGGAGGATTCTTGACCGTTGGATGGGGATGAATGATTAGGACATCATGGCCGTTCGATTGATAGCACTCAATTGATTGCTGGCCAAATTTTTAAATGAGCCCCGTTAGTAATTTTAATTAGGATTAGAGGCTAGCTGGGAAAGGAATTAGCAAAAGTTGCATAGCAAAATATTACATCCGGACTGAGCACGTAAAGTTACGTGTGGAGGTCAATTCATGGAAGACACGTGGAATCCCGTAATAACGCGCAATAACATAGGAATAACACGAAGAAATATTCATTTTATTACTCCGCAGTTAGCGGTGTTTTGGGCGAAATAACGCGGGGAATATTTCCCGGTGTTATTTCGCGTTATTCTTGTGTTATTCCGCGTAGTATTTATGTGTTATTGTGGTGGTGTTACAATACCACCACAAACACCACCACAATAACGTGGTAACACGGGAATAACACGAAGGAATATTCTCTGCGTTATTCCGCGTTTCCGTATTATTCCACTCTAAACACTGCTAACCACAGAGTAACACTAGGAGTATTCATTCGTGTTAATCCCGTGTTATTGCGGGATTCCACGTGTCTCGCTAGATTGGGCTCCGCACGTAACTCTGCGTGCGTAGTCCGGATGTAATATTTTGCCAAGTAGCATATTCTCCACCCTTAACATGTATTTTATGTAAAACGTAACTTGTTTGTGTTTAAGAGTCTGTTTGGGGCAGCTAAAACAATAAGCTGCTATGCAGAAGCTATTGCGAACCGGTTAACTTTTATTTGTTTTTATAGTTTGAAAATAATCGTGTTTGAGTTGTTTCTAGACGAATTATCATTTTATCTCTGTATGAACTATTCATATCGATATATTATATAATTTAAAAGCAAATATCCAGTCGCAAAACAATATAAAATAAAGATAGACACATCACTTAATAGTGAGTAGCAAGAGTATTAAAATTAAATAAAATACTATATTATGTCATTTAAAAAATTTGGCCTTGATTGGTCATTCAAGCTTGATCGATTGGGCATTAATAATAGGGGCAATGACGTACAAACCACCCGACACTTGCTATTTACGAATCAATCGCTCTCTTTCATCCATTTGAACTTTCATCCATTTTTCAAATTCTCAATAGTTTGATCGTGACACATATAAATACATTGATTTTATAGTTTAAAAAACATACGTGCTTGTTACTTTGTAAACATCAATATTTCGAGGTGTAATATTCCTAAAAAATAGGAGGATTTACATACAGATCATTCAAGTCTTTTGTATTTACATATCTAACACCTAAATTTTAATTTGTATATTTACATATAGATGAAAAAGTGTATTTTATTTTTTTAAAAATTAAAATAATAATATATTTTATGTGGTGTGAATGATTTTAGTGGTATTGACTTAACATATAAGATGTATGTGTTAGATGTGTGAATACATAAGAATTGGGTGGTATGTATATATATACCCTTATATATATATATATATATATATATATATATATATATATATATATATATATATATATATATATATATATATATATATATATATATATATTGCATGTGAGAAAAAATATAAATATGTATTATTTCGAGACAATCGTAGATTTTAAAGAATATACTAGTTCTAACAGAGTAATAATGGAATCTAATTAGTTCATTGTTATTCATGCTTGTGTTCCAAACTTTACATAACCAATAGAGCATTTTATATACATACCAAATGTTTTATCAAAATAGCAATATGATAGAATTATTATACATTTTTTTTCTCAATTTATATTGGGCTTGTTTGAAAGAGTTTCGTCATTCAGCAGAGCTCATTTAAAAGTCGCGTCCGTTGAACGGACATTGCCATCTACGATCTAAAATGACGAAAATGTATCATTTTGTGGAAACAACTTCAATAGATGTTACTTTATCAAATGAAATCAAACACACGTGTTGGCTTTAACAACAACGAAATGAAGTTTGTTCTCAAATGAGGCCAAAACCTTAAGGTCTATTAGGCAAGTATGATAGTTGTGCATATGCAATCACTATGTTAATAGGAGAGGAAGCATCCATGCAGCACCAGTGCACCATACCAAAGAAATCACATCTCATGAAAGTGATCTCAAACTTGAATATGATTTTTCATATAATTTATTTACTTGTGTTGCAGGTAGTATTGTTAAAGTACTGCAAAGTGATCTCAAATTTGAATATGCACGATTAGATCATATAATGTTCCACTTACTCTTTGAATCATGAATAAAACTTTTAATGGTGTGTGGTACCAGACTTAATCGGCTAATCATATCCTTTGAAAAAAAAAAACTTCTAACATTCAATATAAATAATGGAAGTTATTTTTAAAACATTTTGAAGGGGAAGACAGAGTGAAAAACAGTATTGTAAAACTTACAAGTGGAAAACGGAGAAAATTATAGCTCTCTGATTCATTAACTGTGAGAGACGAGTAGCTACAAACAGAGGAGATTCCTCCACACAGAATTACTCTAGTTGGTCGGTATATATTGACTGCGGTGAAAATTCTAGATGAATTTGGTTATGACGGCATAAGAGTAAAAGTACTTAGATGGTAGTGGAAGCATCCTTTATATTGAGTGAGGCGTATACATTATTTTCCCCCCTCAACCTGACGCTGCTAGGTTGGAGGGTCAACTAGTCGTGATGAAAGAGGAAGCGAGGTGTTGAAAGTGCCTTGGTGAAGATATTCGCCGACTAATCCTTGGTGGGGATGTGGTTCATTGGACACAGTTTTCTTGAATGAAGTGATAATAAATTTCAATGTGTTTCGCGTGAGCGTGGAAAATTGGATTGTGAGCAATAGTCATAGCGGAAGTGTTTTTCACAATGTATTGTGGTTGGAGATGTGAGCAGAACATGGAGATCATGTAGTGATATTCGTAGCTATATAACATTGGTGGCAGCCCTAGATATAGCATGATATTCGGCTTGTGTCGACAAGCAGGCTACGATGCGCAGCTTCTTAACCTGTCATGAGATGAGATTGTTATGTAGAACGGAGCAGTAGCTCGTGATGAATGGTCTATTAGTTGTGTCATTGGCCCAACTTGAATTGGAGTAACTAGGGAGGTGATGGATCCTTGTCTAACGGGAAGACTGAAGTTGATAGTCCCTTTAATGTATCAAAGGAGGCATTTAAGTTGTTGAAAGTGGAGACATAGGGACTATTGTAGGTGTTGAGATAATATATTGACTACTAAGATAATGCCTGGCCTTGTAATAGTCAGGTATTGTGAAGAACCAATAAGATGTCTGTAGAGGTGCAAATTGGCAAAAGTTTGTTGCAGCTTGTGAGTGAGTTTTTGTCATGATGCCATGGGATTAGGTGTTGGTTTACAATCTTCCATGCTCGCTTTGGTTAGAATATCTCAAGCATGATGTGATTGGTTAAGAAAGAGACATATTTTTGTATGTGAGATGTTAATGCCAATAAAAGAGGAGATGTGCCCCAACTTTTTCATAAAAAAAAATTCCTTGAAAGCTGCCATTAGCTGTACAATGTCCTTGTCGTTATTATCGGTCACTAAGATGTCATCAACATAGAGGAGCAGGTAGAGGGTCATGGAGTTTTGGTGATAGATGAATAGGCGGGTGTCAGCCTGACTTTTGTGAAATTCAAGTTGAAGAAGATGATCGGTAAAGGTGTTGAATCATTGACACAACGATTGTTTGAGGCTGTCGATGGTTTTCCTCAGCAATCATACATGATGAGGGTAGTGTTTATCAATGTGTCCTGGAGGTTGTCTCATGTAGATAGTCTCTTGAAAAGTGTCGTGGAAAAATGCATTTGAGACATCTATTTGAAAGATAGGCCATTGACGATAAACAATGATTGTTAGAAGCGTGTGAATAATAGGATGTTTGGAAAGTGGATTAAATGTTTCACTGTAGTGGAGACCATTTTCTTGTCGATAGCCTTGGGCAACCAATCTAGCCTTATACTTGGTTATGGTTCCAACTTTTTTATGCTTAATCATGTATGTCTATATGCAGTCGAGAATGGATTAGTGAGGAAGAGGACGAACCAACATCCATGTCTGATAAACATTAGGTAGTGTTTGTAGTGGAAATGGTAGAGAGGATCGGTGCAGCTAAGTATTGATCAATTAGAGTCCATGTATGGTAAGTTGGCTTGGAGGTCGGTATTCCAGCTTCATCAGATACAATGGCCGGAGGTTTTGGAGTACATCCATCAATGAATCCTTCGAATCCTTTTTCATTAATTATCTTTAACATTTGGGACTTCCATAATGGATAATTATCAGTGGAATTAACAGTAATTCGTATGTTTGAGATTGGAAATTTGAAAGAGGGAAGCATGAATCATTCATCAATCTTCAATCTTCAATCTTCAATCTTCAATGGATCGTTCTTCAATGCCTAGGGTAGATGTATTGGAATCCAACATCACTACAGTGATATAGATGCACTAATACCACAAAACAACTAGAAGATGAAGACAAAGTGAAGAATAATATTGCAGAACTAACAGTTGGAAAACGAAGAAAATTATTGCTCTCTGATTCACTAACTGGGAGGGACGAGTAGCCACAAACAAAGGAGAATTTTCCACATGTAATATTGTAGCTGGCCAGTATATATTGATTGTACTGAAAATTCTAGATTTAGGTAAAACGTAGTTCGGATGTAATATTTTGCCAAGTAGCATATTCTCCACCCTTAACATGTATTTTATGTAAAACGTAACTTGTTTGTGTTTAAGAGTCTGTTTGGGGCAGCTAAAACAAGAAGCCGCTATGCAGAAGCTGTTGCGAACCGGTTAACTTTTATTTGAGATGTTTCTAGACGAATGATCATTTTATCTCTGTATGAACTATTCATATCAGTATATTATATAATTTAAAAGCAAATATCAAGCCGTAGAACAATATAAAATAAAGATAGACACATCACTTAACAGTGAGTAGCATGAGTATTAAAATTAAGAAAAATACTATATTATTTAAAAATTTGGCCTTGATTGGTCATTCAAGCTTGATCGATTGGGCATTAATAATAGGGGCAATGACATACAAACCACCAGACACTTGCTATTTACGAATCAATCGATCTCTTTCATCCATTTGAACTGTCATCCATTTTTCAAATTCTCACTTAAATATCAAAATTCATGATAAGATTGTAAGGCCCAACTCATATTTTTCATTTATATCAAATTCTCAATTGTTTGATCGTGACACATTTAAATACATTGATTTTATAGTTTAAAAAACATATGTGCTTGTTACTTTGTAAACATCAACATTTCGACATGTAATATTCCTAAAGAATAGGAGGTTTACGTACAGATCATTAAAGTCTTTTGTACTTACATATCTAACACCTAAATTTTCATATAGATGAAAAAGTGTATTTTATTTAAAAAAAAATTAAAATAATAATATACTTTATATGGTGTGAATGATTTTAGTGGTATTGATTTAAAAATTAAGATGTATATATATATATATATATATATATATATATATATATATATATATATATATATATATATATATATATATATATATTGCATGTGAGAAAAAATATAAATATGTATTATTTCGAAACAATAGTAGATTTTAAAGAATATACTTGTTCTAACAAAGTAATAATGTAATCTAATTAATTCATTGTTATTCGTGCTTGTGTTCCAAACTTTACATAAACAATTGAGCATTTTATATATATACCAAATGTTTAATCAACTTAGCATTATGATAAAATTAATTATACCTCTTTTTTTCCAGTTTATATAAGACTTATTTGAAAGAGTTTTGTCATTTAGCATAGCTCATTTAAAAGTCGCGTCTGTTGAACGGACATTGTCATATGCAATTGTAGAAACAACTTCAATAGATGTCACTTTACCAAATGAAATCAAACACACGTGTTGGCTTTAATAGCAACGAAATGAAGTTTGTTCTCAAATGAGGCCAAAACCTTAAGGTCAATTAGGCAAGTATGATAGTTGTGCACATGGTCAAATGAGAGGAAGCATCCATGCGGCACCAATGCACCATACCTAAGAAATCACATCTCATGAAAGTGATGTCAAACTTGAATATGATTTTTTATATGATTTATTTACTTGTGTTGCAAGTAGTATTGTTAAAGTACTGCAAAGTGATCTCAAACTTGAATATGCACAATTAGATCATATTTTGTTTCACATACTCCTTGAATCGTGAATAAAGCTTTTAATGGTGTGTGGTACCAGACTTTAATCTACTAACCGTATCCTTTCAAAAAAAAACTTCTAACTTTTAGTATAAATAATGGAAGTTATTATTAAAATGTCTAGAAGAGAAAGACAGAGTGAATAACAGTATTGCAGAACTTACAGGTGGAAAACAGAGAAAATTATAGCTATCTGATTCATTACTGTGAGAGACGAGTAGCTACAAACAGAGGAGATTTCTCCACACAGAATTACTCTAGTTGGTAGGTATATATTTTCTACAGTGAAATTTCTAGATGAATGTGGTTATGAGGGCATAAGAGTAAAAGTTCTTAAATGGTAGTGGAAACATTATTTTTTCCCCTCAAGCTGACGCTGCTAGGTTGGAGGGTCAACTTGTCGCGATGAAAGATGAAGCGAGGTGTGGAAAGTGCCTTGGTTAAGATATCTGCCAATAAATCCTTGGTTGGGGATGTGTTTCACTAGACTTAAAGATTTCTTGAATGAAGTGATAATATATTTCAATGTGTTTTGTGTGAGCGTAGAAAATTGGATTGTGAGTTATGGTCATAGCAGAAGTGTTGACGCAATGTATTGTGTTTGAAGATGTGAGCGGAACATGGAGATCATGTAGTGATCTTCGAAGCTATATAACATTGGTGGCGCCCCAAGATAAAGCATGATATTCGACTTTAGTTGACAAGCGGGCTACAATGGGCAGCTTCTTAACCTGTCATGAGATGAGATTGTTATCTAAAAAAGAGCAGTAGCTCATGATGAATCGTCTATCAGTTGCATCAGCTTGAATTGGAGTAACTGGGGAGGTGATGGATCCTTGCCTAATGGGAAGACTAGAGTTGATAGTCCCTTTTATGTATCAAAGGAGGCATTTAAGTTGTTGAAAGTGGAGACATAGGGACTGTTTTTGGTGTTGGAATAATTTATTAACCGCTAAGAAAATATCTGGCCTTGTAATAGTCAGGTATTGTGAAGAACCAATAAGATGTCTGTAGAGGTGCAAATTGGCGAAAGTTTGTTGCAGCTTGGGAGTGAGTTTTTGTCATGATGCCATGGGATTAGGTGTTGGCTTGCAATCTTCCATGCTCGCTTTGGTTAGAATATCTCAAGCATGATGTGATTGGTTAAGAATGAGACATATTTTTGTATGTGAGATGTTAATGCCAATAAAAGCGGACATGTGCCCCAACCTTTTCGTAAAAAAAAAATTGTCCTTGAAAGCTGCCATGAACTGTACAATGTCCTTGTCATTATTATTGGTTAATAAGATGTCATCAACATAGAGGAGCAGGTAGAGGGTCATATAGATGAATAGGCAGGTGTCAGTCTAACTTTTGTAAAAGTCAAGTTGAAGAAGATGGCTGGTAAAGGTGTTGAATCATTGACGCGACGATTGTTTGAGGTTGTCGATGACTCTCCTCAACAAGCATACATGATGAGGGTAGTGTTTATAAATGTGTCATGGCAGTTGTCGCATGTAGATAGTCTCTTGAAGAGTATCGTGGAAAAATGCATTTGAGACAATTAGTTGAAAGATAGGCCATTGACGATAAACAATGATTGTGAGAAGTGTGTGAATAGTATGATGTTTGGAAACTGGACTAAATGTTTCACTGTAGTGGAGACCATTTTCTTGTCGGTAGACTTGGGCAGCTAATCTAGCCTTATACATGGTTATGGTTCCAACTATTTTACGCTTGATCATGTATGTCTATATGCAGCCGAGAATGGATTGGTGAGGAAGAGGACGAACCAACATCCAGGTATGATAACATTAGGTAGAATTTGTAGTGGAAATGGTAGAGAGGATCGGTGCAGCTAAGCTGTCTTGGAGGTCGGTATTCCAGCTTCATCAAATACAATGGCTGGAGGTTTTGGAGTGCATCCGTCAATCAATCCTTCAAATCCCTTTTCATTAATTATCTTTAACATTTGGGACTTCCATAATGAATAATTATGAGTGGAATTAATGGTAATTCATATGTTTGAGACCGGAAATTTGAAAGAGGGAAGCATGGATCGTTCATAAATCTTCAATCTTCAATCTTCAATGGATCGTTCTTCAATGCCTAGGGTAGATGTATTGGAATCCAACATCGTTGCAGTGATGCAGATGCACTCATACCAAAAAAACAACTAGAAGATGAAGACAAAGTGAAGAACAATATTGCAGAACTAACAGTTGGAAAACGAAGAAAATTACAGCTCTCTGGTTCACTAATTGGGAGGGACGAGTAGCCACAAACAAAAGAGAATTTTCCACACGTAATTATTGTAGCCGGCCAATATATATTGATTGTACTGAAAATTCTAGATGTATGTGATTATGAGGGCATAGGAGTAAAAGTACTTAGCTGGTAGTGGAGGCATCCTTTATGCGGGGTGAGGCATATACATTAATAATTTTAGATCAAAGCTATATATTATCCTCATATTATTTTGATTGTGGCTTATAATAGTTTATTTTTTAGTATACACAATAAGATCGCATTTTACTCCGCTTACTCTCTCAGCCTTGAAAAATGATTTGAATGGTGTGTGGTCTCGAACTTTATTTTGCCGACTTTATCCTTCGAAAAAAAGATTTTCTAACTTACTAAATAAAAAAATAGAAGAGTACAGTTAGACAAAAAGCTCAATATTAGTGCATTGTGTGAAAAAAAATATATAGAAATATCTGTCCAAATCAATCTTAATTTCATATTTCTTACAAATATTACACCATTTTTTTATATTATTGTTCACAAAATCTCTTATATAATTGTTTATGAAGAAATGAAAATTTTAAAGTCAGCACCGCAGTGCTTCCTCTATTGCTGAGGAGACGTTTTGGAAATCTTTCCAACAATTTTTTAGAATAACGTCACACCCTACAAAGTGTCGTAGCGTGGTGCAAGATAGATTGAGAAGACAGAAGACAAAGAGCTCAACACCTCAACAATGATACCTGAGTGTCACAACGCTAACCCAACGCCATAGCGCTGCACTTTAAGCATCCTAGCATAATCACCCAACCATAATAGTAATTCATCTCAAATCACAAATATAGAAGTAAGAATGAGAGTTATTGGTACTAATAGGACTTAAGTAATTAAGAGAGTGCATTAGGAGTGTGCGTGGAGTCTTATGTGAGTCTCAGATCGAGTGACTGAGTGAGTATATTTTGACTATGAGTGTGTAAAAAAGTTACTTAAGGGTCGTTCGTTTGACAAAAAATTAAGGTTAATTTAAGAGTTCTATTTTTTTTTTTTTTGAAGTAATCAACAATCACAAAATAAAAATAAAAATATTACATATTTTATAATTATGAGAATCGTTAAAAAGCTATGCATTAAAAACTCATCCAAAATCAGGTGTAAAACCAAATTAATGTCTGTGGCTCCTCACTTTCGGCTCCCTCACACATCATCCGCCATCCGGTCCCTGCAGCCTTCCATTCCTCATTGGTGCCTCACGGTCCATTCACACAAACGATTGGTCATAGTGTTTACAGTCGAGTCGTACAATTCAATTTTCAAATATCAGAAGAAACTACTAATATATACTTGTATTAAATGTCATTAAAGGTATGCAATATAAAATGATCAATGGTCTGTTTTGAGCAGCTGCAGTTTATCCAAGTAAGCTTATCATCAATTTATACTGATAAGTTGGCTGACTGTTTGAGACAGTTGTTTCAAAACAACTAATTGATAGTTGTTTGTGGATAAATGATCATTATGCCCCCGTTAGGTAATTTTGTTTTGTAACAAAACTGCATCGATACTATATTTGATACAGTAGGAGCAAAAAACTAATACAGAATAATAAAGACAAAAGATGAAATATTCATCACTTAATAGTGAGTATCAAGATTGATTAAAAAAGGGAGAAAATTATTAAAATTACAATTAAATTTATGATAATATTAATTTTGTAATCGAGACGGACTATGTCGCGAGATACACCGTCTTCCAGGGATACCATCGAACCTCAATCACTATCGACAGTGGAGTATGGCGAACTTCCACCCACCGAAAAGAAATCATAACTCTCCGGAACGCTTCGTGAGCAACTGTAGAACCGTATTCTGCAATTGTATATCTGACGTGAGGTCAGTAAGGAGGTCTGTAGTCCACAGTGACAGACCACAAGTCATGAGGTCTCTGAAGTCCCCGAGCAACCAAAAAATCCCTCAAGCAAAAAATCATTTGCACCTATAAAATTCTGCAACTTAGCAGATAGATTAGCCAAAAAAGCAAAAAAAAAATCAGCAAAAATTATTGAAAACATTGCATTATATTTGTTCCAACCAGAAGTGAACCAACTCATCAACAAGCAATCCAACGGGAGGTGAGGGAGACGGAAAATTATTCCATACGGACAACCTACGCTGCTCTGCGTACAAAATCTCCAAATAACCACCTAATAACCTCCGCGATCGTGTATTTTGGAATTATCAGGAAGTTATTAGCAGGTTATTGCGGTATTATTCCGAATAATCAGCGAATAACCTCTTAATAACGCCCCAATAACCTCTGCGGTTTTCATTTTATATTTTTTATCTGTTATTTGGGGTATTGTGAGGTTAATTGGAGGTTATTGCTCAAATAACGCTGCAATAACTTCCTAATAATCTGTCAATAAACACTGCAGTTTCATTTTAATGTTATTCACGGGTTATTCGCTTGTTATTCGGTGGTTATTTGGGGATTCTGTACACAGCGCTACGTACGTTGTCCGTACGGAATAATTTCCCGAGGGAGAGAGAAGAGGAAAGAGAGACGCGGGATCGACCTAGGGCAGAGTTCGTGTGAGGGAGGAGACATACGACAGAAGGGCACGGAAGGAAATAATCCATCGAACGCACATGCAAGACTCAGGCCGCAGGGTCGATCTCACGACCCCGTTTATTAAGAATTTCAAAACCACGTTTCACAATAATCTTCGCAAACGCACGAACTAAACGGCACAACAACGTTTTCAAAATGCCGCCCGCGCATATAAGCTGGCCCAAACAACCCCTAAGCCTGCACTTTAGCAGATTCCATACCATAAACATGTAAATACTAGATTATACTTATCTTAAGGTTCAATCTTATATTGCATTTCAAGTTTCTTATTGTTTATAATGTTTATTCTAATAAAATTAAGTAAAATATGATTGTGGCAGTGTTGGGGATGGAATGTACATTAAGACGAGAGTACATAAGAAGTATGAATTCATCTTTACACGAAAAAAATCATATACAATCGAAAATATGTTAGTAGTAGTGGACTTTGATTCGTACATATATTCTAGCAGATCGGGAAGGTTCAACCAATGATATGATGATACAAGAGTCATTTGAAATATATTAGAGCAACATTATGGCTTACATCTTTTGAAAGATACATAAATTTGGTCACAATAAAGTTCCATAAAAAGTTAATATTCTTTAATTAATATTAATTAGAATTTATTATAGATAAATCCTATCCTGTAAAATAAAATAAAATATAGAATTTTAGCTCCTTCTCGAAGCTTCAATCTCTTCTTCAAGCCCCCCCCACCCACCTCACATGAGAGCGGCGGGGTTGTATTTATAGAATTTTAGGTGCAATTAATGCAATGATATGAACCACTTTGATTGGACAGTTCAGAGGACTTCCCTCGATCAGACGGCGTTTAATGAATATGTGAGTACATTGATGATATTAAAATTGAACGATCTTGGGTTCGTTGGATTCGTCTTATTAAGCAACTCGATTTTACTATGAACTCGTCAGATTAACATCCGTCTTATCTTCCAAAAATGCTCGAAAATCTTCCAATAGCTGTTTCATGACTTGGTATGAGCTTGATTTGACTCATAATACATCAATTTTAGTATCATTAAGTCTGTCTCGTTGAGTCAGCACTTCATCAAATTTTGAACATTATTTGCTCAACAAATTATTTTGAGATCAGTGCTATATCTCGAGATACGTGTTGGATGATGAAAATTTATTGAAAACGTATCATATGTAAAAACTAAAATTTAAAGGTTAGAAATGCAAATACCTATGAAATAAGTGGCATTTATGTAATTTTTTTTTTGACCATCTAGAAATATGCTTCAAAATTGATTCAAAAGTAACCTTTGAAATATTTCCTTAATGCTCGGTCACAATTTTATCTGCCGTCCACATGCTCATATACATATCATATTATTTTTATATAGTTATATATTTAATACCACAATTTTAATTATGTTAATTCATATAACATATTACTGTGTTAATAATTTTAAAATATATACATGATTTAACATGAAAATGTGAATTGTATTTTAAAAAATTAATATTAATGTTATTTTTTCTGTGATATTACAATATAAATGTTGGGAGGCATTTACATGCATACCATACAATTTCATATATTTACATATTTACAAACTGAAAAAAACCTGATCGATGTGATTTTGAGCTAGATGTCAGGTACATTTAGTCTCACATCGGCTAGGTGTAGGCCCGAAAAACAGTATATAAGTCCTGGGCTGCTCACCTCTCTTAAGAGCTCTTTTGGGAGCGTGACAAGTGGTATTAGAGCGGGGTACTACCTGCTGAGTGTGGGGACTCTCTACAATGTAAGGCCCTCGGTGGACTCTATCCGTAACGAGGGCGTCACGTGATTGGGTGTAGGAGAATGTCAGGGACATTTAGTCCCACATCGACTAGGTGCGGGGCCGAAAAACAGTATATAAGTTCTGGGCTGCCCACCTCTCTTAAGAGTTCTTTTGACAGCGTGACAAAGAGCTAACTTTAGAGCATGAGTGTCAATAGATGATTTGAACTATCAATCCGACTCGAATTTGGTTTGATTCGACCATTTGACTATAAGTCTACTAAAATCGGAGCTCTGCATGACTTTTAATTGAAATTTGAATGTTTCTTACTTAGAAAGACTGTCTCGAGATTCTTCGCCCCAAGATTTGTGGCAGAGATGAAAATTTGTTGAAGTATGAAGTACAATGTTTTTATTAAGTAGCACCATAAACATTGATATTTATAAAAAGAGCACCTTTTTCACCCATTTTTCAATTTGTCTCAAAAATAAAAAAAATCATAATAAAATCATATCTCATATATTTCATTTTTTATTTATAATTTTTTATTATTTAATATTTTTGACAAAGCTAAGAGAGAAATATGGGCGAAGAATCTTGACCGTTCACCTTCTAGAAATGCTCAAGTAAGTCATTCAAAAATGGAAACAAATTGAAAGTTTGGTTTTATTTATATCCGATTTAAATTTAGATATAAGTATATATAATATATTATTATATAAATAATTATATATATTTTTATTATTTCGAGCTAAAATTAGCCGAACACAAACGAAAAAATAATTGCTCGTGTTCGGCTCATTTATAATTCTAGGTTAAAAAAATTGTTCGTTTTGGACTCATTTACTTAACAAACGAGTCAAATATGAGCTGCTTAACGAGTCGAACATGAGTTGTTCGCGAAGAACGAGCTTTTTTGACTGCCATAGTAAGAGTTGACCGCCTCTTATTTATATGTTTTGGGTCGACTTTGGTGTAGCTACATAATATACAAATCGAACAAGAGAATAATACATCTATTATGCATACATTTTGGTACCTCGCAAGTTAACGAAGTTGAGTAGAATTCAACAATTGTTCAACCTTTAGCCGAATATTTCAAAGTTGAGTAGGTTTGTACGTAATATCCCAATTGAACTTCATTCAAACTTATTATGATTTCACGCTTAAGTTCTAATATCGAATTCGATCAAATACAACGTGTATACATTTCGAAAGTTTCACTTTCCAGACGTGAATTGAATGTCCGTTAAAAAAATTCATTCATACATATTAACATATTTGTATATGTAAATATTTGATTAAATGAATTATAAATGTAAATAATTATTTATTTTTTTAATAATACACTCATACTAAAAAATATTTTAAAAAAAATTTATGTTGCCTTAAAATTTTAACTGAATATTCTCTCTCCATTGCTTTATATCAAATTGCAAACCGTTTTTTTTTTGTTCCCATTTGCGGTTGGAAACAACCGGCGGACTTTAAGGTTACCGCCTCTGACGCGGGAACATTACGCTTTCCACAAAACCAGCGGAGCATTGAAGATCGAAAGTCAATTACGGTGACTGGATCCGACCAGTCAATAATATATATATATATATATATATATATATATATATATATATATATATATATATTTAACGTACACTTTTTATATATTTACATAGTCACGTTATGTCATCCTCATTAAATTTTTAAAAGATAAATATATTTTTATCATGCATAAGTTATAACATCAAAATATTATAAATTAAATATTATATATTGAAAACTAGAGTAGGATTGTTAAAGAATCAATTTAGAGTCCGGGTCAATTCAAAATCGGCTCATAACTCGTTATATTTAATTTTAAATCAAGCTCAATACGACTCAAAAGGCTCAAATTTGAGTTATTTGAGTTTGATTCAACTCGAAATCAATTCAATTTAGCTCGAAATCAATTCAATTTAGCTCGAAATCTAAATAGAATAGTTCAAACCAGCTAAGAGTTTATATTTGATTCGATGATTCAAAATTCGCTCGAAAAAAAAGATTAATAAAAAATTTTGGCTAAAACTTTGGGTTGTTATTTCTGATTTCGATTGGAGCTAAAATTCGAATCAATTATAACGAGCTAACTTGACAGCCTTAATTAAATGTTTAAGAATATTGGAATTATACTAAATAAAAAAAAAATACTTTTTCATGTATTCAAATTAAAAATAAAAAAGACTCCTTTTAAAAATGCCAGCTTTTTCTCTCTCATTCCAAACTCCAATAAAATGGCTTTCAGATTCTAAAGTTGAAAGCAGTGAGCGAGGAAAGACTAAGCACAGAGAGAGAGAGAGAGAGAGAGAGATGGATTCAGCTTACGGTGCTGCGAGAGAGCTCTCAGATCTTCAGAAGAAGAGAACTCAATACCAGCCAGAGCTTCCTCCATGCCTTCAGGTCCCCTCTCCCTCCCTCTCTCAATCTCTCTCTTGCTCTCTCTCTCTCTATATATACATATCTCTCTCTCCCCCTCCCTCTCTTGCTCTCTCTCTCTCTCTCTCTATATATATATATCTCTCTCTCCCTCCCTCTCTTTAATGGGTTTATGTTCTTAGTTTGGGGGCAATTACATACAGAAAACCCGAAACTTGCTATTTACAAATCAACCCCTCTCTTTCATCCATTTTTCAAGATCTCACTCAAATATCAAATTCATGGTAAAAGCCAAACCCATGTTTTTCATTTTTATCCAAGTTTGATTGCGGCGCGCGTGAATACCTTGGTGGTTTAATTTATAAATATCAATGTTTCGGGTGATCTGTATGTAATTATCCACCCCCCTTCATCTTTAAGTCCTTGTTCCGCCATTGTTTCTCCTGCATCAGCTGTACTTGGTTTCAAAGAAGGAACTTTTAGCAGTTCTGTTGGTTAAAAAACTGTTTTTTTTTTTTTTTGCGTGGGCTGATTAGATTTTGGCGAGGATTAGTTCATGTCTGTTGGATTTAATTTGAGATTAGTGAAATATAAACTTTGATTGATTGATCATGTTAATGCACGAATTTCAAAGCAGATCAACGGATATTAACTCCTTGCTGATCACAATCTGGTCTCAGGATGCACTGATCCAAAATTTATCTAAAATGCACGAATTTCAAAGCAATATGATCATGAAGTTCATATCTTATAATTTGAGTTTTTGCATTACAATTCATTTCTTTTTTGTAGTTCATTTATATGCATCATTGACTTATTACAATTCATATCAAAGTTTTATGTAGCTATGTATGACATATAAGTTTTATTTTTAATTCTCTCATGTAGAACAATACAAAGTTTAATCATCTAAATTTAGTAAAACCATTTTTGTCTTTGTTCATAGGGGACTACTATGAGGTTGGAGTATGGTGATGGAACAACCACTATTGACCCCAACAATTTACCTATGATAAGCCAAGTCTTCCCATGTACATATGGGCAGCCTTTGGCTCATTTTATGAGGCCTACAATGAAGGTCTCCGACGCCCAAATTATCATCGAAAACCCAATTTTAAGGTTCTTATTCCTTTCATTTTTCTTTCATTTTTAGGGATGGTTCGTGCCAATCCGCCAAACTGATCGAAAACATTAGCAGTGTATTGCATTTTATGTTCATGCATTTTAACTCTTTTTGTGTTTGATGTTGAAGTAAGAGAAACACAAAGTAAAATTTAAAGGGGATATATTTGGTGATTTGTTGAATTATCGTTTGCACTTCAATGCTCCCTTACAATTTCCCCAAATGTTTTCTTTTTGATTTTTGTTTTGAAGCAAAAGATATGCAAAAGTAAAATTTCAACGAAATTAAAATAAGATAAATTACTTTTTCAATGTATTTCATCATTTTGAAACGTCGTGGCGTGGTTGCTGTTGTCCTATCGAGTAATTGTCGATGCCATCGTTTGTATTTCAATGCATTGAGATGTAGTCTAACAAGTATAAGAAATTATTTCAATGAAACAACCAAATTTTCCGCCTGAGATTATATGGGTAGTGCTAACATGTAAATAAGTAAGAGAGCTTGTATAGCAAGTTAATATGCATTTTATAAAAGGGACCATTTACAAATCAACCGCCCTCTTTCATCCATTTTGCAACTCAAATATCAAAATTCATGGTTAAATTTTAACCAATCATTTTCAATTTATTATTATTATTTTTTTATCAAATTCTTAATAGTTTGATTCTGGCACACGTAAATGCACGGTTCGGCAGTTTAAAAATTAACCTGGGCGGTTAATTTGTAAATATCAATATTTTGGGGGGTTTGTATGTAATCATCCCTAGATGAAAAATGTTCTTGTAGTTTATTTATCTCAAATGAAAATGTTTACCTATTTTACTTTAAGTTCTTTTTGCACCTTCTATTATAATTGGCTGAAGTGCAATTGCCCTATTTTATTTGCAAAATTACTTTTGCAGGCTTGGTGTTGTATTTTGTGGCAGGCCATCTCCAGGTGGACATAATGTCATCTGGGGCCTGCATGATGCAATAAAAACTCATAATCCTGAAAGTGTTGTGCTTGGCTTTATAGGTACTCTGTTTCTTTGAAATTTATAGCTGTAGTTCATTTTTTTTTCTTACATTATATTATAAAAGAGAAAATGATTATTTTATTTTCATTTATTTTGTATGTAAAGCTGAAAAATCATTACATTCGAGTAAATTTTTTTCGGTTATTGTCAAGAACTGAATCAATGCAATTTCTCACTACGCTCAATCAAATAATGAATTAATCAGCATTTAATTTAACAATCATCTTATCTAATTCCAAGCAACCAAATGTAGCCTTAGAATACCTTAGAATACCTTGTATATATAAATGTGTGTGTGCGTGCGCGCGCGTTCCGTGGCTTGTTGGTAGAGCAGCCGCTTCGTCGGTCGTAAGTCCCCTCAAGTCTAGGGTTCGAATCCCCTGCTAGTGCAGTTGTGTCACCTTAAGGCAAGTGGTACTCGAATAATTTGCACACTTCGTTGGACCCCAAACCTAGCAGGGGTTCGCGCTTAAGAGTTGATCGGCGGTTCGGCCCGACGATCAATCTTTATAAATATATATATATGTATGCATTATATACTTTCTCTAATTTGCAGATTTTCTCATGTTGGTAACATCTTCTTAACATTTTGCAGCTTGTTTTCTTATTTTCTTATATGATTATACATTGATTCCTATTTATTCTTTGCAAAGGTGGTACTGAAGGTTTATTTGCTCAGAATACTATAGAAATCACAGATGATATTATTTCTTCTTACAAAAACCAAGGTTCATAAAATTTGATTTTTTTTCTTTTTTGTTTTTATATTCAACAAATGTTTATCTACTACTCTGAAAATCTTCAACATTTTTCTCAAGAATCTGTATTTGTTGCTCTTGAAGGAGGTTATGATTTGCTAGGCCGAACGAAGGATCGAATAAGAACAAACGAGCAAATCAATGCTGCTAAAGTTACATGTGAAGCATTGGAATTGAATGGTCTTGTGATTATTGGGGGTAACTACTTTATCAAACTAATTATTCATATTTATACTACAATAGCAGTTGTATCTTCTAATTAATATATTTTGTTGGTCTTCTGAAGGTGTAACATCCAATACAGATGCTGCTCACCTAGCTGAGACTTTTGCAAAGACAAAATGTCAAACCAAGGTATAAAATTCTTTCTTTTTTTTGAGAAATTTACACACATATCACATAATTATTCTGTATTTATATATCTAAAATCTATAGTTTGATATTTACATTTATAAACCTATGCATAAAAATGTGTATTTTCCTTTAAAAAGTTGGTGATAGTTGTATTTTTGATGAGACATTAAAAATTTGAGTGTTTTGCATATAAATAGCAAAGCAAATACCTGAGAATTGTGTGGTATGTAATTTGTTAATCTTCATAATTTCAGAACTATAAATATAATGTTATTAACTAAGTTAAATTGGCAGGTGGTTGGTGTACCTGTTACTTTGAATGGAGATCTAAAGAATCAATTTGTGGAGACTGATGTTGGATTTGACACTGTATGCCGGGTACATATTAACCACGTTTGTTTATTAAAAATAGATTAAATTAAGATGTTTTAATTTTCAAAGGAGCATAAACCAATTAAATTTCTCATGATTCTTTTTACTCTCCATCTCTTTTTTTTCTTCTTTTTTTACTTGATACTAGCCTGTATTATGCCAAATTTTACAATTTAAACTCAGAAGTTAAGCCATAGAAATTCAAAAATTTGATATTAGTTTTGTTAAACTACAGAGTCTAGTTGTTTGAAATTGTTGTAATTTACGGAAGAAATAATAGAATTGTTTACCTTATATAATGTTATATGTGTGTTGAATTCTGATTTATCCGTGAATCACACCTCAATAAGTAGAGCGTAAGCAAGGGGATAGAAATAGAGAGAGAGAGAGAGAGAGAAATGAGTGAACAATAGTTAACAGTAAAACCTCTTGTTTATTATTATTTGCTTATAAAATAATCTCCTTATTAATATGGGAGAGAATACAATATGTGATTACATTTCTGCCCATACTTTAATGAGGGCTACACAGGGTCGACTGAGCTAGCATGACTTTGACTCGATAAGGCTGTTTCGGTTGGCTAGATTGAATCCATGCAGTTAGTCAGCTAGACTTGATTAGCTTCTGGTTGGCAGAACTAACTCGGTTGACTAGATTTTTTCAATCTGTTGATCTATTTTGATTATCGACCCTCGATCACTGAATGAGAAACTTTTCTCGACAAAAGAGACTAGCTTATCGAACAGAGGGTGAATCACCGTAACTCGATAGATAACTTATTCCTTAATGAGAGAATGCTTCGGGATGATTATGAGGCTCTATTGTCTAGCAACGACTTGGTCCCTGATGAGGAACCTTTGGGGATGTTCGTGGGACGACTGGCGAGGAACTAGATCTTTTCCTCGAGTCAGATCTATCTAAAGGTAAGTCAATGCCTTTCCCCTGTTATTGCTCTAGTGATGACCAGTCTTGCTCTAGTTCGATCGGTTCAGACTTTGATCGTTCTTTTTGTCCTTTTAGCTTGGTTAGCTGCATCCGTATGGATGTGCGCCTTTTGGTCTTTTGTCGATGGGCCGTTCTTTGTTGTGCTTCCTTTCTTCTGGACCGTTGTATCTACTCGGGATCGGTGTCAACGCATTCATAATGTACAATATGTAATGTTAAATATGTATAACTTAATAAACCTTAAATTAATATTATTAATCTTATAAATTCTTAATTTCTAACATATAACACAAATCAAATCAAATTTAAGTCTTTGAATAAATTTATAACTTAAAATAATTTTATTTAACAATTATCAATCATAAATTGTATTTATGAATTTCTCTCATCTTTCAATTACAAATATATGAGTATAAGCTTGAAAGAGTATGAACATTTTATCCTCTCATACTTTGTCCATCAACTTTCTTTTTTTATTTTGGGCAAGTAGAGACACACAATTAGTTTGAAGTTTGTCGATTGGTTGTGATGCATGTACAATCAAAGCAAGAGGATGAGTTATATCTCAATTGGAGAAGAGAGAGCTGCAAACTGTTGAATCCAAGACTTGATCTATTCTAAGGATAATTTTGACACGTCTCCCTCCCACTATTTAAATCTCATTATTTTTATTTTATTTTGTTAATTGTGTTCAATTTATTTTTTATTTTTATATTACAAATTTATAATTTTAGTTCTCACAATTTTATAGTTTATCAAGTTAACATTAAGAAATAAAAAAAATTGATTTATGATATTTTTCACCTCATATTATTTTACTTTTACTTTTTTTTTAATTGGGGAGGGAATTGTTGTAATTAACAAAAAAAATATATAAAGTTAATTATAACATTATATATATAATGTAATATATATATATATATATATATATATATATATGTATATATAACTTAATAAACATTAAGTTAACATTATTATTAATATTACAAATTCTTAATTTTATAACATATAACAAAAATCAAATTAAATATTAATAAATGAATAAATTTATAACTTAAAATAATGTCATTTAGCGGTTATAAATTTTAAATTATATACATAATTTTTCTCTCATCTTTCAATTATAAATTGATGAGAATATGAGCTTGAAAGTGGATGAAAAATTCGGAATTTTCTTATGCCTTCTCTATCAACTTTCCTTCTTTTTTGGACATTAGAAACACATGATTAATTTGAAGTTCTGATTGGTCGCATAATCAAGACAAAAGATTGAGTTGTATCCCCAGAGTAGAAGAGAGAGTTACAAATTAGTGCACCCAATGCTTAACCTACTTTAAGGACCGTGTCATCAATACGCTTCCCTCCCAGGCTACTTGAATATCATTAGTTTTTTTTTTATTTGTTTGATTTTACTGAATTTATTTCTTATTTTTAGATTAATGTTTAAGATTATTTACTAAAGATATTTTGATTTATTTTTTCATTTTTAGCTGCTCTAATCATGTTTTGTTAATAAAAGTGGGATGTTATCTTTTGTGTTATTAATAAATAAAAAATGTATTTCTCCACAATCAAATTATCGTGAAATTTGTAATTAAAACAACAAGATTTATGGTGTGTTTGGGGCAGCTTCTGCTTATCCAGATAAGCCGCTTATCTGGAAATGTGAACCGCGGGGTTCGACTTGGGTTCCGCATTTAGTGTAAAAAACCAACTGCGTTTTCGGATAAGTTGCACAAACGCAGTTTTCAAATGGTGATGCGGCATTTTCAAAACGCCGCCGTAGCGGATAAGCTGCCCCAAGCACACCCTTAACCTTTGATTGAGTGAACATATATAAAATTTTGTTTAAATATTATTAGTTTTTTTAAGTTTCGCAACAAAATGATGGGTACCTGATTTTATATCATGCAATCCACCAATAAGATTATAGAATTTTGACACGAAATTCTTCTTTATGCAGTTTTAAACTGTCCTTAGGTCACCAAATTTAGGCACCTTGCTAGTCATGTGGTTAGTAGTCCAACTGTGGAGTCAAAATATCAAATTATTTCATTAATGAAATGTGCCATTCTAAAATATCAAATTATTTCATTAATGAAATGTGCCATGCTTCTTAATGTTTTTTTAATTAATTCCTTGATTCTGTATCCTATCTAACATTTTTTTCTCCTTATATTCAGGTTATTTCACAGCTTACAAGCAACATTTGCTTAGATGCTCTTTCTGCAGAGAAGGTAATATAAGACATGCAATTTTTGACAGAAAATTCAGCTTGGTTAGTAACTAATGGGCTCATTTGGTTGCTTTTAAATAAGAAATATGTTGGTGAAAATAGTGATTTTTTTTTCAATAATTTTGAATGTGAATATAAATGTCATTTTTAAAATAGTTTTTAATAAGGTTTATGTTTGAGTTTGTGACCCAAATTATGTTGGACATAGATCAAAAAGTTATGGTGCGGCGTATGTGGTGCCAACTAAATTACGAGAAAATGTTAGCGGGGACCTGTGATGTTAGTAGAGGGATTGAGCTGATATGCTCAATCCCATAGCTTAGGGGTGTCAAAAATTGACCCGCTAATTCAAAATGGCTCAAAAGTGATCGGTCAACTCAAAATTAACCCGCAATTGACCCAAATTTGACCTGAAAGCTTTTATGCCTAATGTTAAACATATTATATGAGTCGCAGCAGAGTGAAGGTAGATCAAATTTGGGTTGACTCTCTGACCCATTTAATATTCAAGTCAGATTCGGGCCATGTAATAAATTTCGGCTACGGTTAATTTTGGGTCAGATCTTAACACAACCAACAAACTCAATTTAACACCTACCTCTAGGGAGAGCTCACAAGGATCTCCACCCAGTGTGGAGGTGGGACATAAGTTTTTAGGGTTGATTTTATTAGGGATTTCTAAATGCCTATATATATGACATTTTCCAGCCAAGCTTTGCATTTCATGTGAGCCATCACTCTCCAAATTTATTTTCTCTTTCAATACAATGAATTCTTTATCTCTGCCTGTGATTAAGTCTCATGATTTGTGTTTGTGGCTTCTTTTCTTTTATTGTTCTTACAATTTATGAAGTTTGAAATCATGTTGCACTAATTACATTCAACTGAATAATAACTTTAACAAATTTCACTTTTTGCAAAATAAGATCCTAACTTAAATCACCCTAATGAGCCCTAAAATAACTTCATTAAGATTTATAACCAAAGAAAGAAAAAGCATATGAAAAGTGAAGAAAAGTGTGGAGTAGATCCCACAACAAAATCTCTATTTAGCTCGATCAAATGTTCGATGTTTTAAGCTTAAACATTCATTGGTTACACGCCTACTTAAATGGCTCATTTTCACAATCACAAACCGAATCCCCATTTCATAATAGCTCAGAGTTTGAAGACCTACACATACAAATAAAAAATTGCATTTTCAATCTCTAAAGTAAATTTTTTTCTCTTATTTCTTTTGCAGTACTATCACTTCATTCGCGTAATGGGACACAACGCATCTCATGTTGCTGTGGAATGTGCTCTCCAGTCGCATCCAAATATGGTGGTTCATTCATCATTCATACTTCTCTTTTGGAAGATTTAAATGCATACCACTCAATTCTTATTTATTTACATGTCTAACACTTAAACTTCAATTTTTACATATATGTCACTTTATGCATGCATGAGAATATGTACTTCACTTTTTAAACGTCAAAATAGTTTTAGTTTTGAAGTGGTATAAAAGATTTGGGGGGTATAAATGTGAAAAGTCAAGTTTTGGTATTACATAAATACCCTTTTATGATAATTTTAAATGAAAGGTCCTCTCATTTAAATGTCCACACAGCATATGAAAATTTTGTATTATATGAAATTCCAAGAGAGCTAAACTTTTGATTCACAAAACAGGTAATCCTTGGTGAAGAGGTGGCTAACTCTAAAATTTCTCTCTTTGATATTGTAAAACAAATAAGTGATGCAGTTCAAGAAAGATCAGAGCAAGGTTGAGCAGTGAGCACAGTGTACCTTTTTAACTAATTACAGGCAAATTCACTAATTTATGCAATGAATTCCATGCAGGAAAGTACCATGGTGTCATCCTCATCCCCGAGGGACTAGTAGAAAGTATTCCAGAACTGTCTGCATTGTTGCAGGTATTCATCTTGTTCTTAAAATAAAATTGAGAGAAGTACCAAAATATCCCAACTTTTTGCTAGGAAACATGTTAGTCCCATAATTTATAAAACTGTTAATTTCGTCCCTAGACTTTTTTAATACAGTTTAAATAGTTCATAGTGAATACTATTTTAGGCCAATTAAAGAATTTGGGGACTAATTTAGCATTTCTATAAACTTTGGGACTAAAAGGACCATATCTAAATAGTGAGGGGACTATTTTAACACTTCACTCAAATAGATATCATCTTCTCAATTTTCAGCTTTATTTATTCTTATTTGCATCAATCTCCTAAATCGGTTCTCTTTCAGTTGTAATAAAATAAAATTTTTGCCATGTTTCTTGTAGGAAATTCATGGCCTTCAAAGCCAAGGAGTTGATATAGAGAGCATATCTTCTCATCTTTCTCCTTCAGCATCTGCATTATTTGAATTTTTGCCACCATTTATCAGAGAACAGGTTCTCTTCCATTCTTCTGTAGTCAGATTGAGAGTTATCGAACAATTCGTGATGCTAAACTTGCAGAATATAGCTAATTGTTAATAAAAATTTCTCCTGTCATGCAGTTTTTACTTCCTCCTGAATCTGATATTTCAGCGCAGCTTTCTCAGGTATAGGTTTCTTCATGAAAATATGTATTTTGAATAAAACACTCATGACATCGTCTATGTAAAATGAAGCTGAACTCTTAAAGATTAAGATGACTTTTGGTGTAACTGTTGAAATTTCGTTAGAAACTACAATGTTATATGCAGTTGCGAAACCAAAACTTGAAGAGAGGGTTGGTGAAATTAAAAGTTGAAGTGTGGCGAGTATTCATGTATAAAGTTTTCATCTTCTTAAAACTATTATTAAAATTGTTATAAAATTAAAAGTATAGTTAATATTAAATTATTATTAAGCATTTAAAGTTATGGGTGCATTATACAATATTAAAGAGTCTAGTAAAATTTTAGGGGTGGCTAACCCCTCGTTAAGCCACCTTCTAGTTTCACCATGAGTTAAATGTGCTCGTATGGAAGTACCCTTAGGGTGAAGTGACCTTCTGAGAAGTTGCACTAATGGGTAGAACCGTAAAGCTATTAGTCAAAAACAAACAATATCTCTATGTGCAAGAGCTCAAATTTCTATAACACTCTGTTTTCTACTTTTTTTCGTGTACTCATTATTTGAGTTCTCTACTCAGATAGAGACAGAAAAACTCATAGTTCAGCTGGTGGAGGCAGAAATGAACAAGAGAATGGTAGGTTCGGACATAGCTCAGTTTCTGTGATTTTATTCCATCCTTTCATAAATTTTCTTTCTTTTTTCTTGTTTAATTCATATTAAATTTCTCAACCCATCCATCAATCTCTCTCATTTACATTTCCATTCATAATAATTTTTTGAAATCAACATTCATGGCAGACAATTCTTATATATTTACATATCTCACAAATAAACTTCCATTTTTAAACACAGCATTTCGGTGCTTTAAGCCTACGCATGAAAATGTGTATTTCACATTTTGAAACGAGGTAATAGTGCTAATTTTTCATGTGATATTAAATATTTGAGCGATATATGTATAAATACGAAAGTTTAATTGTGAGATATGTAAATACATAAGAATTGTGTGATATATATATATAAATGCCCCACAATTTTTTAATATTTCAACTTTGATGAGATTTAGTTTATATCTCAGAAAGAAGGCATTTACAAAGGGAAAAAATTCAGTCCTATCTGTCACTTCTTTGGCTACCAAACTAGAGGATCTTTGCCATCAAAATTTGATTGTGATTATGCCTATGTAAGTATTCCTATAAGGTGGAGTCCTTCTTACCAACTAATTATAATATGATTAGTAAACTAATTATACTTAGGTTCTTGGGCACATCTGCTACCACATTGTAGCAGCTGGTTTGAATGGTTATATGGCGACTGCAACAAATCTGAAACATTCTGTGCAAAAATGGAGATGTGGTGCTGTTCCAATCATAGTAAGCCATTATTCTCTGATCTTATAGTTGAAATAAAATAAAAATAATTAGTCGCTTATTCCACATTTCCAAGTAAAGTGTCAAAATATTTTTTTAACTGTTTACATTTTGTCATTTTTACTCACAGAATATATAAAAGTGTCAATTTAGCCCCAAACTCTTTTAATAGGAAGCTAAAATAGTCTTTTTGTTTGAGACTATTGTAGTCCATATTAAAAAAGTATGGGACTAATTTGACACTTATAAACTTGGGACTAAAATGGCTTCTAGAAAAAAGACGCTATTTCGGGGGGCATTTTAGGCTTTGTGTTTATAAAAATGCGAAATTAGTCCTTAGACTTTATTATGGGCTTAGACAATGTCTAAACTCTTGTAAATGGAGTACTGTTTCAGCATGTATTAAAATAATATATATAGACTAATTTGATAATTTTGTAAATTTTGGGACTAAAATGACTCCTGTAAATAAACATCGAACCATTTCGACACTTTTCTCATATAAAATTATCTCAAATGACATATTTTTTTATGCTTTTTGTTAGAATAGAACCCAAGATACTTTTTATTGATACAAAGAGTGGTATATATACCCATTACAGGGTCAACTAGAAAGGAAAAATTTAAACTTAGGATATAATAGAAAGGGAAAGAAATAAAACTGAATATAATAGAAAAAACAAGAAAATCAAAGGAAATAACTCAGAATAATTAGAATTAAATAATAGTATTACTAGCCATTAAAATATTCTAATACTCCGCCTTAAGTTGAAGCACATATGTCAGTCTTATTCAACTCGGACTTGAAATTATAGAATATTGGCAGAGGAAGATTTTTTGTGAGGATATGCGCCAGTTGGCTACTAAATGACACAAATGAAACACAAATTTCCCTGGATTCTAGTTTTTTCCTAATGAAGCGTCGGTTAATCTCAACATGCTTGGTGTGATCATGTTGTACCGAATTGTAAGTAATGCTAATGGATGTCTTGTTATCACAAAACAACTTTAGGGGACAGAGACTGGCATACGCAGTTCTCAGAGCATGATGTGCAACCAATGATTGTTTTTTGCTTTTCCATGTGACCAAGTTAATGAGCAGTATCCTAAGATAAATTGCTGATCATGAATGATTCTAACTCAATCAACATCTGTGAAAACAACAATATTGCGATAGGTGTGGCCGAAAAAAATACAAATCTGAGCCTGGTGTACCTTTTAAATAGTAGAGAATCCGGTGACAATTTGGAGATGATGCTCATAGGGGTCATGCATGATATGACTTACCATCCCAAGTGTGTGGCATATGTCGAAGCGTGCATGGGGAAGGTATATAATTTTCCCCACAAGGCGCTGGATGCAAGTCTTATTTACAGGAGCTGCCTTGGGAACGTTAAAAAACTTTTAATTGGGATCCATCGGGATAGCTACAAGTTTGCACAGAAGAAGTTTGTTTTCTGTCAAAAGGTCAATGACATATTTCTGCTGAGACAAGCCAAATGCCTTGAGATGTTCGAACAACTTCTATGCCTAAGAATTTCTGGAGAGATCCCAAGTCCTTCTTCTCAAAGGAGGCAGTAAGAATACTTTTCAGAGATTCCAATGGTAGTAGATCATTCCCTGTGAGACAATAACATCAACATAAACGATAAGGATAGCTATCTAGTTGCTGGAGGAACGTCGAAAGAAGAGTGTGTGGTCTGATCATGCCTGAGTGATTCCATGGCCTACCACTAACTTTGTGAACTTCCAGAACCATGCCCTTAGTGATTGCATTAGTCCATAAAGAGACTTTCGCAGTTTACATGCTTGCCCCTAGGAGGCAGTGGAGTCAAAGCTTGGAGAAAGAGCCATGCAAACCTCTTCTATAAGATCACCATTCAAGAACACATTTCTGACATCAAGCTGGAATAAGGTCAATCCAGATTCACTGCTAGGGATAATAGAACACGAATAGGGTTTAATTTTGTCGCTGGAGCAAATGTCTTATCGTAGTTAACTCGATAAGTTTGTGAGTACCTTTTGGTGACCAACTATGCCTTGTTACGTTCAATTGATCCATCAAATTTAAACTTGATGCTAAAATTTTACCGTTATCCCACAAAGTTGTTGATTTGTTAGGGTCGTAGCAAATGCTCTCTAGGTTGGCAATAATCTGCGAAAGAAGACATAGTTTGTCACAGGATAGAGAAAACATGTCTAATTGCATACCTTACTAGGGGACCCGACTTCCTCATTTTAAGTCGGAGCAGTGCTAGGGATGCCGTCCGGAGGGGGTTCAGAAGGTGTTAGAGAGCTCATAAGTAGGTGCATCAGAATGAGTGCGTCGAGTGTAGACATGAAGACTGGGAGGGTATGCAGTTGGAATCAGAGGAACATATGGCTTTTTGGTGGTATGAGAGATGGGTGGAATAGAAGGTACCAAAATTTCATCGCTAGTAGGTGACATGGGGGGAACATCCACAGGAAGAAGGTGAGGAAGGGTGTCCAAAAACTCTGGCTCCCCCTCAATTGAGGTCGAGTTAGGAAAGTAGGAAACACTTTCAAAAAAAGAGACATTAGAACTCATATAAACCTTATTTGTGGTAGGTTCAAGAAACCAATACCCTTTTTGCGCGACAGAGTATCCTAGAAAAACACATTTTATTGATATAGGATCAAGTTTACTCCAAGTTGGGGCTGTGTTACGAACAAAGCGTGTGCACCAAAAAATATTGGGGACTAAAGCGGAGAAGGCCCAATTATTAGGAAAGAACAATCTCCAGACGAATAAAGGAGTACAAAAGTTGTAAATTTTTTAGGGGACTCTATTTATGAGATAGGTGACGGTAAGAATGATATCATTCCAGAAACGCTTTGGGACATTGTAGTGAAATATAATGGAGCGAGTGACGTCGAGGAGATATCGGTCTTTCCTCCCGGCTACACCATTTTGTTGAGAAATGTTGGGACAAGAGTTATAATGGAGGAGGCCCTCACTTACTAAGAATTCTCCTAATATAGAGTTCAAAATTCGCGATCATTGTCAGTCCGAAGGACTTGAATAAGAGTTTTTGTATTAGGTCAAAATAAAGATGTGGAAGTTTTTGAAAGTAACAATTTCAGATTTATATTTTAAAATATAGAGCCATGTCATCCAAGTATGTTCACCAATTAAATTAAGAAATCACCGTTTATTTGTGTAGCTAAGGGTGCGAGAGGGCCCCCATAAGTCATTGTGAATAAGAGATAAAGGAGTTGAAGGTGTGTAATTGTGGGGTGAATAGGGGACACAATGATGATTAACTAACACGTTTCACATTTGAAATCAGAAGGATTTTTATTAGTAAACATCAACGGATACAATCACTTTAGATACTAGAAATTAGGAAGGCCCAAACGACAGTGTACCAACATAGTAGGACGATCAGTGGACTGAGATAAACTGCAACTACTAGGTGGAGTGCCCTCATTCTCTGTGTTTTTTTCTTGGAAGAAGTAGAACCCCCGCCAAACCGCGTAGCAGTTCCAATCATTCTCCTCAAACAATGATCCTGAAAGACACATACATCAGGGGAAAAATGAGCAGCGCAATCATATGCCATCTTATTGACTGATAAAATGTTACATTTCAGCAGAGCTACATGTAACACAGATTCCAGAGTTAGGCCTTTGTTAAAATAACAAACCGTTTACCAGCAATAGAGCTTTGAGATCCGTCAGCAATTTTAACAGTATGTTTCCCTGAATAAGGATAGTATGTTGAGAAGGCTTAAGAGCTTCCAATCATATGATTCGTGACACCTAAATCAATGATCCATGGACTAGAAGGGGCAAAAGAAGTAAGTGTCTTAGGATTGGTACCTTGACGAATGTGGGAGGTTGACAAGCCATAAGAGAGCGGGTTGGATTCAAGCATCTTGAATAGTTTTTCCATTTGACTCTTAAGGGAATTGGAGTATTCTGGATTGTTCTGGGTAGAGGTCGGTTGTATTGTGTTGGATTCAGATGTCGCTATGAGACTCTTGGCAGCTGGAGATTTGGTCGAAGGTTTTGATACAGGTTTTCCGTGGAGTTTCCAACATTTATCACGAGAGTGGTTAGGTTTGTGGCAAAAATCACAAGTGGGGTGATCAACGCAGGGTTGAGCACTTTTTGAGACCGGATGCAAGTAGATCATTATAGTATCATATCACGGTCCTGGATCCTTATTTCTTAGATACCTCATAGAGTTAGCTGGAATTCCCCGCATCAAAGTAGATATCACATACTGCCGTCTAGAGGGCACTGGCAGAAAGATGAACATATATGATCGGCCAATCAAAGTCTTCACGGACTTGATCGACCACGACAAGACCATTGAATTCTCCACTTCCTAAACTCTATACTCTAGGTCTGTTTTTGGAGGTTCATAAATCATACGGTGAGATGACCAAATTTCCCACGCCCTTTTATGAATAAAGATACAGATTGAGACCATTGGAGAAAGTTGTTGTCGTTTAGTTTATGAGTTGTGATCAAGAAGTTCATGTTGTTTTCTTGTCCTCTGGTATGCAAAGAAATGGAGGTTGGAACTAATCCTCTGGTGGTATCAAAAACACCTTCTAATGACGGCTTAGTGCTGAAGTAGTCCGTTGTGGTTCTGATTAAGCCAAACGAGATGTTAGGTTGCGTAAGGTTCTGAATGCTAGAGGGAAGGATAATGGCCTTGGAAGGAATAAGATCTTCTGGCCAACGCGAAGTTTCCGGCGATCAGATCAAATATGCTTGAAGAATTTGAAGCTGGAATCTGGCAAACTTCTGTATTAATACATCTTGGAATCTGGCAGAATTCATGCATAGGCTGGAATCTAGAAGAAAAAAAGCTAGCAGAAGCTGGAACCTGGCAGAATTTAGGCAGTTTTCTGTATTGACACAGCAGATAACAACTTTCTGGGAACTTTTGGCACAGACAGCTGGAGACGGTAACCAGCTTTGGAGGCGGGAATTCTGTGAATTCTTGGACTTCGGCAGAAGCTGGATACGGGATCCTGGAGGCGGGATTAGGGAAGAGCAGATCTAGCTGGGTGCAGGAGCTTGGATGCAGATATAGCCGGCTGCAGGGAGAGCCTGATATCTAGGTTAGAACCTGGCTCTGATACCATGTTAGAGTAGAACCCAATATACTTTTTATTGATACAAAGAGGGTATATATACCCATTACATGATCAACTAGAAAGGAAAAAAATCAAACTTAGGATATAATAGAAAGGGAAAGAAAAAAACTGAATATAATAGAAAAATGAGAGAAATAAAAATAAGTAATTCAGAATAATCAGAATTAAATAATGACTATTGCTAGCCATTAAAATATTCTAATACTTTTAATTGATTATTTTCATTTCCCATTTTATTTGTCATTGGCAGGCAATGATGACAACAAAGCAATGCTCAGGTGACCCTGCTCTTTATCCCGCTTTAGTTGATTTGAAAGGAAAATTATACAAGTATGTTTTCATTCTTTCACATACCACCCAATCCCTATATATTTACATATCTAACCCCATACTTTACTTCTACATTTATATATACCACTCAAATCTTTTCCATCACGTAAATAACTCCATTTTAACTTTTTAAAAAGTGAAATACACCTTTTCATGCATAAGTAAGGATGCAAATTGAAGTTATGGTGTTAGATATATATGTAAATACATAAGAACTGAGTAGTATATATGTAAATCTTCCTATTTTACTAGTGCATCAATGAGCTGATTTTTCCATTTAACCTACAGGAAGCTGAAGCAAAATGCCTCCAGTTTTCTCAGTGATGACTTGTACAGAAATCCAGGGCCCATTCAATTTGATGGACCTGGAACTGATGTGAAATCTCTCACTTTGTGTCTTGAAGATTAAGATTACATTCTCCATGACTATCTGGACAGAGGTTATTTGTTGCTTCATTCCCTTATTCATTTTTATTCAAAATTCTTGAAAATTAATGCTCGTAGACTGTGATGCACCGATACGAATATGCGGTCACATACGCGAGATATATCAATTATTGAAAGGGATATTACACACATAGCACTCAAAACTATGTTATTTGCAAAACTAGCATCATTGTTATTTTTGTTTAGCAGTCGAACTGATGCATTTATGCATGAAGCCATCATCAAACATTAATAATTTGATAAATATGAAAAATATAAAGTTGGAAAAATAGATGAAAGAGGGTGCTAGTTTTGCAAATAGTAGAGTTTGGGGTGCTATTTTATCTGATTTCTCCTTGAAGAAAAATATAGAACATCATATATGTTTGTATGGTACAATAATTGCAAATATATATGATGATAATTTGTATTTTTATACAAATGAGCCCTAAAATAAACATTATAAAATAAAGGCAATGTAAAAAAATCATTTGTTACAGAGTTAATTCAGTTGTTTCTTTCAAAACTAAAAGTCTGTTATTAGCTTTGGACTCTTGTTTATTTATTTATTTTAATTGAAAGGTTTACATACATACCCCTCAATTCTTATGTATATACATATCTAATACCTAAACTTCAATTTTTTTGTATATGCCATCTTACATATACATGAAAATGTATTTTTCACTATTTAAAAGCAAAAATAGTGGCCCTTTTGATGTAAATGAAAGATATGGGTGGTATAATGTAAAAAACAAGATTTAGGTTTTAGATGTGCAAAGATATTAAGTGCCCCTTTTAACTTAAACAATCCCATTAGTGTGTCTAATACGTGTCGGATATACGCCATATTTTATTTTTGTTTAAAAACTATATAATTTGATATTATAAAATATCAGTGCATCATAGCTCTGTGTCTAAATTTTCACATTGTGTTGTCATCTAAATGTTTGCATATAGTGTAATCTTCTTATTTTTTGCCCTGAAAATAAACAGGTTTGGAGCATTCTGAAACCTAAAGATCCTTAAAACAGCTCAAAGTTCCATGGCTTCTGTTACTGAGGTCCTGACTGCAATATCTTCATGAGAATCTAACGGTCGGATCCCTTTATGAATCTTTGCAGCCAAGTTATTATGGTGGTTGAAGCTTTAATCTTAGTTGGTAATTTTTGAATAAATATCAATATAGAAAAATGTATATGATTAACATATTTGTTCTGAAATGAGAATAAAGATACTGTAATAATATGATTCTTATAAAAAATAATATGATTCAAAACACATACCTTGTAATTCTTATTGTATTTACATATCTACTACTCATATGTTGATATTTACATTTACAATATCCTGGGGCAATAAACGGATGCATGAGAAGATATAATTCACTTTTAAAAAGGCGATGATGGTAGTCTTTTTAATGTGATGTTAAATAGTTGAATGATATGCATGTAATATGAATGTTTAGTTGTTAGATACGTACATGCATAGAACTTGTGGTATGCATTTTGAATGAAGATTATATCAAATCATCATGTGGAAATTTTGTATGATAAAAGTTCTATATGTAGATTATAAACTTTAAGGTTGATTGAAGAAAGGTGGCGAAACTCATTTTCTTTTATTTCTTAATAATCAAATTACAATTCTTCTCCTTATATAATAAAGAACGACTAGAAAAAAATATTACAACCATTACAACTTAATAAGATAAACTAACTCAAGGAGAAAAGAAATATGACATAATAAAAAGAGAATAAAAGAGAATAACACTAAAATAGGAAACTCAAAATTCTACACTCACCATCAAGATGGGTCATATATGTTGTGAAGCCTCATGTTGATATTCAAATAAGGGAAGCTGCCTGGAAGGAAAAATTCAGTAAAAGTATCATCGACTTAAAGATGCGTCAGGATGTAGATTAAGTGAATAATGCCTTCATTGATATTTTTAGAGATAAAATATTTATTAATCTTAATATGCATGGCCCTGTCATGAAGTCCATGATTCTTTGCAATAATAATGGCGACTTGACTATCACAAAAAAATATTTATGGGATTGGACGAGGATTATCCAACGCTCTTAGTAACCTTTGGATCCACATTCCTTCAAAATTTCCTAAAGCAAGTGCATGGTACTCAGATTCTGTACTACTTATGGAGACCACTATTTCCTTTTGCACCTTCAGGTGAAAAGCTTTCCTCATAAATACGAGTAATACCAAGAAGTGGACCCTGTGTTAGTGAGTTCTCCTACCAAACTATTATCAGTGTGAACCTATACCTTCCCGTTGTATGATTTTTTAAATTGTAACCCTCTGTTAGGGGTATTCTTAAGAAATCTCAATACTCTGTAAATGATCTTCATATGTTCTTCATTTGAAACATTCATATGTGACTCACAATGCTGATAGAGTAAGCAATATCAGGACTAGTGTGTGAAGGATAAACAGCTTACCCACCAGTCTCTGGTATTGACATTTTTTCATTGATATATTTTATGCCCCTTAATGTAACTTTTTTGTTGAAATACATAATAGTCTCAGTAGATTTGCATTCATGTCTCTTTTAGTTGGTATAGAATATACTTTATTTAGGATATCACAATACCCATCTTGGACCTGGTCAAATCCACGCCCCAAAAGTATATCATCGCTCATAGATCCTTAATTTCAAATTCAGTGGCAAAGGACCTCCTTGATTTCCCATATCCTTTTCATCATCACTTGTACGAATCATATCATCTATATAGACAATGAGTATAACCTTATTACCTCCCTATGTATGCTTTATGAATAGTGTATGATATGTGTGGTATTAGATGTATTTATTAGATTTCATAGTCTTAGCAAACTTGTCAAACCAAGCTCTTAGAGATTGTTTGAGACCATAGTGACATTTTTTGTTTACAAACTAGATATTTATTCAAGTTATTTTTTAGCCGTGGTGGGATTTTCATATATACTTCTTCCTCAAGGTCTTCATTTAGAAATACATTCTTTATATCAAGTTGATGTAATACCATTCTTTTTTCGCTGCCAAGTAAAGAAGAACTTTAATAGTGTTTAACTTGGCCACTAGGGCAAATGTCTCTTGATAACTTATCCCATAAGACTAAGTGAAACCTTTGACCAACAACCTAGTCTTGATCTCTCAATACTCTCATTTGCTTTGTACTTGATATTACAAACCCATTTGCACCAAATGAGTCTTTCTGGTGGAAGCTTTGCAATAATCCATATGCCATTTAGATCAAGTGTTTGGATCTCCTCTTTGGCTACCTTTTTTCATTCTGGATTTTGGAGTGCTTCATGAATAAACTCGGGTATTTGCACACTATCAATTTTAGATATAAAATCTTTATAATTTGATGATAACTTCCCATAGGAAATTAAATCTTGGATAGAACAATTCATGCAGCTTTCTTTGACTTCTTCACGGGATTCAACCTCCCTTTGAACTTCAGAGATGTGTCAATTTAGGTTTAGTTGTGAATAGTATTGTGGTTACACATTATCTTTATTTTGTTCAATAAATTTATTTCTCCTAGCATACACATGAAGTTCCTTGTTGTCAATTTCAACTTTGATGTTCTCCACCGACGGAACTTGGGAGACGAGATGGTTAGAAGGAAGGAGAAGATGGAGTAATAAATCTAGATTTGTACGAGTATCCCAAGTAGTGTAGGTAAGTAGAATAGGTTGTGTTGTCTCTCAATTAGTGTGAGTATCCAAAGAAGTGTCCCAAGTCCGATATTCGCCTGGATTCTCACCTTAAATATCATATTTGGGTTAGTAGGGTTGGTTTGAAGGAACATAACATCCATGGTATATATATATATATATCAAAAGGAATGGCCAGAGGCTATTATACAAGCCTCCAATCACCCCTAATATGCATAACAATTCGAGTACCACCTCCTTACGGGCAACTATGCCAAAGGGGATTCGAACCCCCAACCTGAAGGGGCTTATACCATAGACAAAAACCAACAGGGCGGGGTACACGACATACACACACACACACACATATATACAGATTGTAGTGAGAGAATAACACTTGTGTTCTTTATATTAGAAACATACCCAAAGAAGATACATTTGATGGATTTTGGGTCAAGCTTTGTGTCATTTGGTTGGTGAATGTGAACCAATAATACATAGCCAAATATTTTAAGAGGAGGATTGTATAAGAAGGCTTTGACATGAGGTTTTTTTCCATTATAATATCGAGAGGGGATTTGAATCAAAGAATTCTGCTTGGCATTCTATTAATTATAGGTGTGTGAGCTTGACAAATCCACCAAATTTTTTTTGGACATTATTAGAAAGCATTATAGATCTAGATATCTTGAGGAGATGTTTATATTTTTCTTTCAGCTATCCCATTTTATTGTAGAGCTTCAACAGAAAAATTCACATGTATGATACTATTCTTCGCAAGGTGGGGGCCAATGATAGAATTTAAGTATTCCTTATATTATCAATTTTGAGGATATGGATTTTATAATGGAACTTGTGAAAATCATGTTATAAAAGGACTGAAAGATTTGTGCAATTTCAGATTTTTTCTTCAAGGGGAATATCCAACTAGTTCTAGCATCCTTATCAATAAAGAAGACAATCCATCTAAGTCCATTGATAACTTTCAATTTTGATGGTCCCCAAATGTCATTGTGGATACTAAGGAAAGGATAAGAGGGGATGTACTGGGATAAATGATATACATTACGAATATGTTCAGCCAATTAGCAGGATTCATACTGATAAAACAGTAATTTTTTTTTAATAAGAAGATGAAGGCACAACTTTGCAATATAATAAAAATTGAGATGACTCTGACGACGATGTCATAATAGAACTGGACTTTAAATAGAATATGACATAACGTACTCATGAATATGGGAAGATGATAATAAAGAAGACACTTTTTGAGAGAATACCCTTCACTAAGCATGTATATACCTTGATGCAATTTAGCATTATCAATCATCTTTCCCAAATCCACCATCTAAAAATTTTAAGTATTAAAATGGCAAGTCATGAGTAACCTTGATAATTGACAATAAGTTGCAATCTAATTCGATAACATATAACATAGAAGAAAATCAAATATCTTTGAAGACTTGAACTTCTCCTTTCCCAATAAACTTAGAAGGAGATCTATCAATAGATCCGACAAATTTGGAGTTGTTGAACTCTTGCTAGTTATTGAGAGCATAAATATCTCCGATCATGTGATCAAATGCATTTAAATCTATTATCCAAGGCTGAATTCTTCCATACTTAGTCAGATAGGAGGAGGATATGATACATTGGTGTACCAATCAAATTGGTAACCCACTCAGTTCTGTTCAAAAGTAGTTTCTTCAACATGTCCGACTATTCCTTGGTGAAAGAGCTAGGGTTGGCCGGCCCTTTAGAAGAGGTGGTAATATGAGCTTTTCTGTCTTGGTCTATCCTTCATTTCTTAGATTTAAATACCATAATTTTTCCGTGTAGTTTCTAGACCTGTCTTTTGTGTGACAAAATTTATTGCAGTGCTCACTAAAGGGTTGATTGACCTCTACAGGGGAACTTGACACATTCACATCGTATTTGATCATAAATCCTGTGTGTATTTAGGGTTGCAACTTGTTATAGAGAAAATTTTGATCGTTGATGCTGTAAGAAGAAAAGTACGACGACAATAAGGCGAACGCTAAAGGACCTATAAGTAGAATTCGGCAGAGAACGGTTTGTACTATAAAGGAATCCGGCTGCAGGGTAGATTCAACAACAAAGCAATTACCGATGAAGGCTTGTTGGAAGAATCAAGCGAAGGAAGCTTGCGACAGGGATTAGCGACTATAAGAAAATGTCGGGGACGGTCTGTAGACCGGCCGAAGCAATTCTAGAATGAGTTCCTGCGGCTGCTGCTACTTGAATTAGGCCAGGAATGTCTGCTGCAGCAAAATCCAATCTTTTAGTTTGGAAGGGCTCCTTTTTTTCGGCAAGGATCGACGCAAAATTCAATCTTTCAATTCTGTAAGGATAAATACCTGCAGGGAAACACAAAGGTATCCCTGAAATCAATGAGCGAATCTGCTGAGAAGCGTAAAGGAATCCATGAAGGAAGCGAGCGAAGGATATGATATGCTGAAAATATGTGATAATCTATCCGTATGTTCATACAATTTTTCTCTGTTATCTATTCCTATTTATGCATTTCTAATTACTTTTAATTTGATTGCAGGACAAATGTATTCATGAGAGCTTAAAGATGCATTAGTCGGGTATTGGAGAAAAATAAAAGGAAGTAGCTTCATACACAAGTCCAATGGAGCTCAAATCCAAACCAGAGACTGGCGCCAAGGCACCACCTTATGGGAGCATATGCACTACCCAAGTGCCCATCCAACATCGAGTCCATCCAACATCCGAGTACTTTACGAATTGGAACGCCCTTCTAGTGGCACCGAGGTGCAACATACAAAACCAAGCAATGAACCCTCACAAAAGAAAGAGAGCTTCAATGCCTTCAATGCTCTGAGAAGAAACTCTGTTACCGACGAACTAACATTGGGAGTTAAGGTGGTTGCTATTCAAGTGGCATCTTCCGAGGTTACAAAAGATGATTTTTTTTATTATTATTATTTTTTGAGTTTGGGGACTTTCTCATGAGCAATTGTGGTATGGAGAATCTCTCTTTTGTGTGAGATAACAAAATTTTGTAAGGTAGATTTTGAGAGATTGTGAGGGGATCTACAAGGACTATTTGGGAGGATAGTCTGAGAGATTTAGTCCAATATGAACTTTGTGTTATCTTATTTTTGTTCTTAATGTCCATTAGAATACTAAGAATATAATAATTTTTTTTATTTGCATGACATCAATATAACACGAAGGTTAGATTGAAGAATTAGTAATCCTTTGAATACAGTCTTATTTCTTTTGAATAGATGATCAATGACTTGAAGATCCTAATGATTGATAAATCATGAACTTTTTATACTTTTTATTTAGAGTAAATGTACTCTATAGATCATATAATGTGGGCAAGCTAACTTTCTAATGCTTCACCCATATTGCCTTTCATATGCATGAAAATTATTTATCATCCACATACGAGTTGCCTTCATTTAAAAGTTTGCTTTGTAGCAATATTATAAGTAACCACACTATTATCTTATAAGATTTATAACTCTCCTGTTAAAAGTTGTAAATATACATTAATTTTTTTCTTTTGAGCAATGCAGATCTGATCTAATCAGTGTGAGAAATATAAAAAATATAATTATGAATATCTATTGTGACGGGTTATGGGGTATACCATCACAAATCAGCATAAGGTAAAATAGTTTGACTGTTTGGCGTGAAATCATCATCATACAAACTATGCATAACATTATATGACTTAGCCGTAAAAATTAGGTAAAGTATGATTGAAGTGCTTCTAAGCTTCTTCATATATCAGATGACTCAAAGAATTTACTTTGTATAATCTTTCTTCTTGTTATCTTATATACTTAGCACTTCACATAAAAGCACATAATATTTTAAAACATGGAATGAGTGGCAATCAGAAGACACACTTGTACACATTTTCTTTCTTTTTTTTTTACACTATTATTTAAGACTTGGATCTTGATAGAATCTACATTCAATCTTCATTACATCATCCTTGTAATATAAAATGCAATCATTGACGCTACAATCTAGTTTCTGTAAGGGCAAATCTAATTTAGATACCAACTTTTTTATTATGTATAAATTCTCTATAATAAGTTTCTCTTCATATGTGTCACGTTTACAAATCCTATGATATAATTAAAATAATTTTTTAGGTATATTATATTTGATTTTGATGCATGATATTCTACTAGTCATTGATAACTCAGAATGGATCATACATATTTTCTGCAATGGCCATTGTGTGACATTCAATAGTTCACACAATTTTTGAGCATAGAAACCAAGCATAACATTACATGAATCAACTATAAATAATATGATCAATATAGTCAAAGTGCTTCTACTTTGAGCATAGAAACCAAGCATAACATTACATGACTCATATAAATAATATGATCAATATGGTCAAAGTGCTTCCACACTTCCATCTATAAGATGACTCAAATAAATTTTTTCGCCCTAATCTTCTTGATGTGATTTTTATATACTTAACATCAACCATAAAAGTTAGTCTTTGAAAATGTGGAATAAGTGTCAAGTAGAAGACACACTTATTGATAAAATTTTTCTATTGTTGATTTTTTTTCTACTATATTATTTCAGTCTCAGAACTCTGCAAAATTTACTTTCAATCTCCATTATATCATCCTTACAGGATAAAATGAAACAATTGACACTGCAATCCATTTTTTATAATGTCAAACCTAATTTAGATACTTTTTTTTTTATTATGTGTATTCTAGAACAAAGTTTTTCTTGATATTCATTTACTTCATAAATCCTAAAATATAATTAAAATATTTGTGAGGCGTAATATATTTGATTTTGATGCTCAATAATCTAACATTCATTGATAACTCAAAATGGCGCATACAACATTCTTATATTAGTCATTGTGTGACATTCAATTTTATAAAATGTTTGCTCATACAAATCAAGCATAAAATTATATGAGTTAACTGTAAAAAATATGATAAGTACAGTCAAAGTGCTTTTAAGTTTCTTTATCTATCTGATGACTCAAAAAACTTACTTTGCCCGAACATTCTTAGTAGAGTTTTATATACTTAAAAAAAAGCCTAGAAGTACAGTCTTCGAAAATACAAAACACATTGATTCAAATAATTTTTTTCTACTCTATCATTTGAATCTTGAAGCTCCATAAGATTTACATTATATTATCTCTATGACTCTATGTTGTAGGAATTTTAAGTTTCTTCTTCATTAATTTATTTCAATGTTAATGTAATTGGAATATTGGAAAAAGTATGATAATATTGTTCTTTAGTATACCAAAACCATAATTTTTTTTATAATAATGGATTATATCATTTATCATCTAAAATTTAGTGTTATGATCTTGCTTTCTATTTCTCACTTGCGCTTAGTGTCATTCACTTTGCTTAAAAAGAGTTTTTGTTGTCCCACCCAAGAAAGTGCCTATGTGATATATATCATTTATCATCTAAAATTTAGTGTTATCAATTTGTATATATTTTTTTTTCTTACCTATCAAATGTCAATATATTGTGTAGGCATTCTACTTGAGGTGACCACAACTCACGTAAAAAAAAAGTGATTTCTAACTATGCAAAATACAATAACTGAGTTTCTATCAAGGGTCTGTTTGGGGCGGTGGTGTTGTAGTGGTGCGACACCACACTACAGTTTTGTCTATTTGGGTAAATTGTGTTTTGATAGTTTTTTCAAAAATTAGCTGTTGTAATCTGTTTTTTCCCACTGGTCCCGACTAGGTGCGGTGGTAGCTTTCTAGCTGCAGTCTGGTTTTTTCACACAAAAAAAAAAATTGTAATTGCCACCACAACCTTTTGAATATCAGATAATTTTTTAGCAGCTTCACAATTGTTTTTTTAATAAGCTACAATTACCCCAAACATACTCTAAAAGTCTTGTGCTAATGTCTTATGAGATATAAAACACATCAACAACCGTGCCACGATATTGACGATATTATTGAGGTAGTTGGTGTCAAGTTGGATTTAGTTTACTAAATATTAATAGTAAAAATGTAGCAAATTATTAAATTGTTAATATCTTTTCACAAATTAAAGCTTACAAATTTTGCTAAATCAAAGCGAGAAGTGTCACTAAATTTATGATTGTTGAATCTATCCCACATTTAGAAGAATTTATGATTGTATTTAATAAATTCAACCAAAATTTTCCTAAGATCATTTACAATCAAATTCTTATGTTTCTACTTTCAATGCTTCTAATACCTAAAGTTTATTTTTTTCTTAATGTTTATACCGCTCAAATCTTACATATCACATAAGAAAATATCATTATTTTAATTAAAAAATCTTACAATCAAATACACACTTTCATTCATAGGTAACGTGATATGCAAGTAAAACGGTTTAAATTTAGGTGTGAGATATGAAAATATATAAAAATTAAGGATCTGTTTGGAGTAGCTGCAGCTGTTTAAAGAAGAAACTGTTGTTTAAAAAGTTGTTGGCGCTATTTCAAATTCTTTTTTTAAAGTCAGACAACAGCTTTCTAGTAGTCACCGAAGATAGACAAGTATCGTGAGAAAATACAACTTTTAGTTGTAGCTTATTGAGAACATGAGCATAACACGGTTCTTTAAAAAAAAAAAAAATTATGGTGTGACACCACACAAACACGGAAAAAATTTGAGTGCGTCAACCGTACGCAGGAGTTGCGTACATAATAGATTACATGGGGGTTATATGGAGGTTACAAGGGGTTATAATCCACTTGTATCATCCGTGTAACTCACGTGTAACACCCCAATAACATTGTAACCTCTGTAACCTACAAATAGATGAAATAGAGCTGCGCGTTACTAGTGAAATTCTGACACGGAGTTACAAGGCAGCGTTATAACACGCTCAGTAACCCTCGTAACCTCGTGTAATCTATTATGCACGCAACTTTTGCGTATGATTGACGTACATAATTTTTTTTCCTCCACGACCCAAAACGCACCTAAAGATATTTAAGTAATCTGATTTGCACTAACAATATATATATATATATATATATATATATATATTATATATATATATATATATATATATATATATATATATGAAATTACCAATCACCAGCAGAGAAAAATACTTCGAGAGCTAGCACGGGAGAAATGGCGGCAGAGTTCGCCGGCGATCTCCGACATCTCCAACACAGCTCTTCATCCTCCGGCTCGCAAATCTGTCTTCGCCTCAGAGATGCCCTCGATGCTTGCTCAAGCATAGTAACAGCTTCCCCCTTTTTCCTTTTTCATTTTTCCCGACTTCATCTTTCTCCAGCTCCCCCAAACTCTTTCTTGCAATTCTTTTCAGTCGATGGAGACAGAAGACATCATCCAATCCAATGAGGCCGTCGCTCCAGTGACAAACCTTCTCCATGCCCTTATGGAATCCTCTACCTCCGATGGGGATGAAAGACTACCTGGCATTGAAGGCTTAGAGGTCGCCCTAAATGAGATTTATCGTTTTATTTCTTCTGCTGATTCGAACCAGACGGTGGTCGAAGCGCTTTCGCTTGAACTACCGAATTTGGTCATAACGTTTGCGCCTTTGTCAGTGAAGTGCGGGGAGATTGCCGGGAAAATCATTGAACGCTTAGTTTCTATCTGTAATCCCCGCGAGATGCTCTCCGTTCTCTGTGAGGTGGGTGTCTTTTCAGCTGAATAGGGCATATCTTTGTGTTAATTCATTTTCCGCCTCTTGGCTTCTGTGATAAACATTCTTTCCTAAATGAGCAGCATTCTATGTAAGAATTGTTGTTTTAATTAAAACTCGTTGGTTGGATTGACAACTTTGACTGATTAATTGCAACTCGTTTATGTTTTTTGTGCATGTAATTTCATGATGAGTAGTTTAAGTAATTTTTCCCAAATGGCCAAATCATAATTTTCTCATAATTGTAGCTGAAGTTCTATAATATTATACGATCTTGATTATTTGCTGTTCATTTATATGTATTTATCATATATGCGTAATTGAGTTTCATGAGGGAGAGCAAGCATGATTTACTGTTCCTTCACTGTTATCTTCTTCTCAGCAGATGTATGAAATCAGAAGGTATGTGATCTCTTATTGTTGTAGACAATCTTATTTCAAATTTTCTTACGATTTTCTCACTTAATATTTATTGTTCATGTTTATTTTATACATAAATTGTCTAGCTCTTTTAAGAAGCCAATCAATGAAATGTTTAAGAGAAAAAAGGAAAAAAAATCCAAAGTGAAAAAAATTTGCAAAACAAAAATAATACTCAAGTGCTTGTCCATAGGAGCTAAACTATATGACCTTCATTGTAGAAGTATCCTTGAAATCATTCTAGAGATGAGGTTTATGTAGATATTTGAAGGGCTATTGGGGCCTGGTGATGGGGAATATAAAGAGATCTAACTTGATGGAAAATAAACCCTGAAGATCATATGTGATTAAAAAAATAGCAACATAATTATATTTTGAGTTGTACTTTTTGAGATTTTCTAAGTTGTGCAGTCAAATTAAGATTCTTACTTGTATTTTTTTATACATATAAGTTATTTTTTGTCTAGCTCTTTTAAGAAGCCAATCAATGAAATCCTCAAGACAAAAAAGGAAAAAAAATCCAAAGTGAAAAAAATTTGCAATAGAAAAATAATACTCAAGTGTTTGTCCACAGGAGCTAAACTCTCCGACCTTCATCGTAGAAGTATCCTTGAAATCATTTTATAGATGAGGTTTATGCAGATATTTGAAGGGCTATTGTGGTCTGGTGATGGGGAATATATAGGGATCTAACTTGATGGAAAATAAACCCTGAAGATCATATGTGATTAAAAGAATAGCAACATAATTATATTTTGAGTTGTATTTTTTGAGATTTTCTAAGTTGTGCATTCAAACTAAGAATCTAACTTGTGCTTTTTTTTATACATATAAGTTATTTATTGTTTAGCTCTTTCAAGAAGCCAATAAATGAAATGTTTAAGACAAAAAAGGAAAAAAAAAAGATCGAAAGTGAAAAAAATTTGCAATACCAAAATAATACTCAAGTTTTTGTCCACAGGTGCTAAACTATCTGACCTTCATTGTGGAAGTATCCTTGAAATCATTCTATAGATGACGTTTAGGTAGATATTTGAAGGGTTCTTGGGGCTTGGTGATGGAGAATATAAAGAGATCTAACTTGATGGAAAATAAACCCTGAAGATCATATTTGATTAAAAGAATAGCAACATAATTTATATTTTGAGTTGTATTTTTTAAGATTTTCTAAGCTGTGCATTCAAACTAAGAATCTCACGTGTAAGGGTGTCAAATCAAGTTCAGGCCTGACTCGAAATTGACCCATCCTGAATATTAAGGGAGTCAGAAAGTCTAATCCGAACCGTACTCAACACGTCAGCCCGTTTAACGTAAGACATAATAGATATTCAGTTCAAATTTGAGTCAAATTTGGGTTAGCATATCGGTTTTGAATTAGTTTTGGGTCAATTTTGGATCGGAGGGTCAGAAATTAGCTTCGGGTTGGTGGGTAGCTTTGGGTCAATTTTGGATTGGTGGATCAACGTGAACCCAACCCGAAAAAACAAGTTAGGATTTATAACGTAACCTGATCTCGACTTGAAAATATTCTGGTCAACCCCTACCTGAATTTTTCAAGTTGGGTATTGGTCAAGTTGGTGTGCCAGGTCAATTTTTGACACCCCCACTCACATGCAATGTTTATCTACAAAAGATGCGAGCAGATGATACAAAAGAATTAGTGGACTTAAATGTGAAGGAACCTTGCCGTGAGGCTTTAACATTATAAGATAGGCTTCCTGCTCAATGTGGCCTTCATGCCATAATTTAATATTGTTATTTTTTTGCATTGATAATCAATGATGCCACATCTCAGGAGTATATCGAGGATAAATACAATGAAAGAAAAGAAGATGAGCGAGGAAAGGGAATAAATAAGCAATAAGAGGATATGGTAATTAGTATGTGCAATTCAATCGGTTCCCTTCAAATTCACTTTAAAAGTACTTATTATGGAAAAGGGAATTGTATTTATCAAGAGAGTAATTATCGAAAATAATATAGCATTTAGGAAACAAGTTAGTTTTTATATACTCGAATTAGGCCTACTAATGTCTCCTCAAGAAACCCTAAAAAATTTAGGTAATAAGCCCAATATATTGGACATATACCTTGAATTTCTAGGAATCTATATTATTTTTCACATGTGATAGCATACGCTCATGCTTAATTGTATGATACATCCATGAAATATCTCTTATGTTCCATTGAAACTAAGAGAATGATTTTCTAACTTAGTGTCTGCAATTTTTTTTCTAAATGCCATATTTGAATGATTGATGACTTCTAACATTATTTTCTTTGTGACGCGAGTGTCAGAGGGGCGCGGTATTCCCCACTCTCATTTCATATGCCTGGATCGACTAATCCAGGCAGGGGAGAGGCGATCAATTCCTTCACTTTGGTTTGACGTATCCTTTCAATAGAGGGGCTCAATCTTAATTATCTTGGACTTATATATTTGTTTTTGTGTTTTAGGGTGACTTTTTTTTGGTGTGTTTTGTCAGGACAATTGTCAGCGTCTCTTATTTTCCCTTCTAGGGTTGTATCCAAGGACGAGTAGTGCTCCAGCTGTATCTCGTTCCGAGGTGGTGACTTTCCTCGACTCTTTTCCTCTGCTTCCTTCCTTCCACTGTTGTTGTCCTCCATCCCTACTATAGCTGCCGGACAGGCTTCCCGCCGTCTTCCTACAACGACATCCATTTTCTTCCACTGCCGTTGTCCTCCATGCCTACTGTAGCTTCCAGACAGGCCTCCTACTGTCTTCCTGCAGCTGCGTTGATTCCATCTTGCCATCCACTTTCAGCCAGCTCCCCCTATCCTCCTCCCGCAACCTCGAGATAGCCCTGTTGCTATCTTCTTGCAACCACCTCATATCTTGCCACAACCTTCTCTTATGTGGTAACCCTACCACAACCTTTCCACTAACCTTCGACAGCTTTCCTTGCTGCAGCCACCTACCTCCAACCCACCACCATCCAACAGGCCCTCTGCTTGTTACCTTTCGGCCCTCACCCCCTCCATACCCACTGAACCTCCTTAAACTGCAGCACCACCTCCCTCAACCCAATATTTTTTTGAGTTTGTGTTATGTCTTTTTCTATTTCATAGTTTTGCGTGTTTGGGTTGTAATCCCTATTTAATTTTAGTAATAACATTTCATTTCCCGTTGTTTGGTTAACTTCGGTCTCATTTTGATAAGCTCCAATGTTGGCATGTCCATCTATATTCATACAACTACTTATACTATTTAAAATTTTCTTACAATTAATGGAAAAGAATATGACTATCAAAATTATAAGGTCACTAAATATAAATAAATAAATAAATAAATAAATAAATAATATATATATATATATATATATATATATATATATATATATATATATATATATATAACACTATTTCCCATCTCTTATGATGACTATAAACTTTGAATTTTGCATCAACTTTCTTTGGCTTGGAAAAGTTTGATGCCACTGATTTTATGGCCGACACTCATTATAGATTATTGAGCAGAGTTTGCAAAGTTCATTGAGATATCCAATTCTTATTTTCTTTTTAAATGCCAATCAACTTAATATTGTTTTAGAGATAGCTACCAATGAATTTATTTCGAGGCTACATGACCTGGCTTTGATTATCTCTATAATTTTGAGATTGTGCGAGTTGATATCGCATGAACTCGTCTTGTTTCTTAGTTTTAGAATTTAGTGTATCATCCTAGAAAGCTTATTAAAATATAATAAGGATAGATTTATACTTGCAAACCATGGCATGGAGACCAAAGATTAGGTTTATTTGAAATTTATTATGGGGATTGAGAAATGGGTAATATTGTGATATTGTATTGTGGTAATTCCTATGAGTAGCTACTAAAAGAGAAGCTTGATTGTCAGATTACTTTTTATTTAAGTTTTAAGCATGGATGGGAAATTAAGTTCATAGTGGAATTCCTATCAAAGCAACTTTGACCTACCAAAATTTAGGAGCGCAATAACAAAACATTAATTTGATGCTCCTTGACGTCTGAAAAGCTCGTATTACTGGCTCATTAAGTGCAATCCTCAAGAATTTGTAATAAGAAACATGATATTGTTAAAATTTTATAAAGTTGCTAATACATGAACTCCTAATGTCTTGAATAGAAATGAACGAAGTCCATTATTTAATAACTCTAGCCTTCTTGGTTAAGCTGAAATACTTTCATTTGAAATGCTAAAGTCAATAAGGCCATTGAAGAAACTATAAACATAAACTTAAAAAGAAAAAATGAAAATTTTTTGTGTTGCAATACCTTGCAAACCTTCTTCACCAGTCATGTTAGCATGATGCCAATCAAAGGATTGAGCCTGAATTGTTTGTTTCATAAACATTTATGGTGCATTCAAATCATAAAAAAACATAACAAACCACTTAAATAATCCATCCTAATGCATCGATATTTGATAGTTATGACTTTGAAGATAAATCTTTGAAATTGTTTTGTTGCCAACCATTTTGTTAAACATTTTACTAGGGATTGCTATGAAGAAATTGAGAAGATTGTCAGAGTAGATTTTTGACTTTTTGTAGGACATTTTAGTCTCAAAGTCAATAAAAGTGCCAATTTAGTCTCTGGATTCTTTTATCAGTTGAAATAGTCCCCACAGATGACTATTTTATCGCCACCGGGGACTAAATTGACATTGTTATAGACTTAGAGACTAAAATGGCTCCATGTAGACAGTCAAGGGACTATTTTGAACCTTTGCTCTGAAGAAATCTATACTTAATGATAATCTTGTTGTTGGCTTTGTCATCAACACACCCTTGCCAACTTCTAGAAACGCAAAGAACTACATATTCTTGCTTCACCCTAATGTAGCCTTTCTTAAGTACATCTGCTTGCCTTTCATGATCCTCATGCTATATGGTTCATTTATAAGAAAGAAAGTAGGTAAAGATAGCCCCAGAACTAAATAAATGGTAAGCTGTATTCTCAAATGTGGAGGCTTATCAGGTACATCCTCATATATAAATCCTAGACAATAGAACTGGTTAGTAGCTCTTGAATCTTTAGTCACTTTAGCATAAATAGCCCCTTATTGAATACCTATGTGCCCAAAGTGCACCTTTTGAATATATATAATGATTTCTTTTGCTCCAACACTCTTATCTTTCAACTCTCTTGCTTTTCGTTTGGTTGGCTTAAGGTGGAGGTTGAGGGAGGTAAGATAGGGTGGAGGGAGGGAGGGAGGGAGATGATGCACCAACTACTTTGCTGGGCTTTTGCGGGCATCGAGAGGCTTATTGTTTGATGGAAATTATTTTTAATGGATTTTTGTAATCAGTTCCGTAAGGGTTCTTATTTTAATTGATTTTATTGCAGGCATTAACATCTCATGCTGATGATTCTAAAACGCTGGGATGCTACAGTCATTTTGTGTTTGGGCTTTCGAAAGGTACAGTTACACTATAAGGTACAACATAAGCCAGAAATAAGACTGCATGCATAAAAATATTTCTTATGCATCTTAATTTAGAAACAAAGAAACATTTTTGTTTGTGGAATGAACCTGATTTCTAATTTAGTCTTTTCAAATTATTCTCTATGAGTTCTTCCGATGAAGGTTTTTTTGTTGAACTCCTAGAAGGATCCATGTCTCATTTACTTATGGTATTTGTTGTTGGACGGTTGGTATTAACTATTATTTTTTTTCTCGTCTCAGTTCTTCTTCGTATTCAGAGACGTCATGTAGAGCAAGTTAAAGTGGCTTTGCCTGTTATTCTTGGAGTTCTAACTTCTGCGTCTTCAGAGAGTGACGAAGAGGATACAGATTCTCTATACGAATTATTCTCTGCTGCAGTTAGCATTGGTTCGTCAATCCAAGAAGTTTGCCAAAAGTTGGTTTGTATTTGCTTTGGGACCATATGTTAATTTTGCTTCTGCTTTGATATATGTTGGTCTTACTATCAACTGTATCAGGAGGGAGAAAGAAAAGAATTACTTTGCGCTATACTTGGCCTTTACGTCCTGCAGAACATTGTTGAGTAATCATAAGCTTCATATTAATACTAATTACTATTTCTCCTTTCTTGCTTGCTTGCTGTGCAGTTTTCTTGATTGTATTTGTTTTCTTCTTTGAAGGCTCTTATTTCAAGAGCTAGACAAAGGCATATTTTTGAAAGTTCCTCGGCTGTAGCGAAATTTTCTCAGTTCCTTCCATTCTGTGGGCTATCTTACCCTGGCCTTCTTACCGGGACTTTTGATAAAATTAACGAAATCTGTAAAGGTGACTATTAATTTTTCCATTAATTTTCAATCTCTAGATGCTGAGTGTTAGTTATCTACTGAATTTTTACTCTAATTTTCCGTTCTGTTTTCTGATACAATTTTCAGAAAGAAGTGTTGTACATGATGATGATGACGACTTTATTGCTTGCTTTTCATCAGCTGCTGCTGGAGCTAGCCTAGCTGGTCTGATGTCTTTTTTATTGTATTTTTATTATCCTAAAGCAGTTAGTTTCAATCTAATTATTTTTTTCTGAAAGTGTCAAAATAGCCTCCGACCATTTACATGTGGCCATTTTAGTAGAGAGTCTACAGAAGTGTCAAATTTGTCTCTAGACTCTTTAAATTGGAGCTGAAATAGTCCTCCATGGAGATTATTTCAGCCCATATTAAAAGAGTCTCAGACTAAATTTACACTTTACAGACTCTAGGACTGAAATGATCAATTTTGCAAAGAGTCAAGAGACTATTTTAACACATTTATCTATTTTTTTCCCTTTGCTTTTTTGTTTTTTATTGATTTGTTTTCATTTTTTTCATGTTTTGTTAGTCATTTGGGGCCATATATCTGATGAAGTTGAAAAAGCTGCTGGTGAGCACTTAGATATTGTTGTTAGTGCGGTTCGACAAGACCGTTTTATGCGGTTGAAGGCTATAGGGATGTTCAAACATATTCTTATATCTATTGAGTATCCCTGGATAATAAAATCCCATTGTATGGATGTTTTACTAAGTATGATAGATGGAATTATTTCTGAAGAGCAAAATGATGTTGATGATGACTTTTCTTCCTTTCTGCCTAATCTATTTACATCTCTAATGGTAGCATTTCCTTTCTTTTGTTACCCGATTAAGTGATAATTCTTATAGTTATTTGCTTTAACTTGAAGAAATGTTTTAGGCTATTAAAAACATCATGATGGGTGCTCCAGATCCCTCATTAAGAAAGAAGGCTTTTAATGCACTCAGAAAGGTGAATCTTCAAAAAGCATAGCATTAAAAATTTGGGAAATTTACATACGTAGCAGACAATTCTTATACACATCTCACACCTGAACGTTCATATTTAAATATACAGCACTTTGGTGTTTTTAACCCATACAAGAAAAGGTGTATTCTACTTTTAAAAATCGGTAATAGTGTTATTTTTTATGTGATGTTAGAGATTTGAGTGTTGTGTAAATATGGAAGTTTAGATGTGAAGTTTGCAAATACATAAAATTGTATGCTTTGTAAGTAAATGCCCCTAGTAAGTTGTTCTGGTTTCTCTTATTATCTTTCCATTTGTTGATTAATTCAATGTTTATTAGGTTTAAATGCAAACATTGTATTTGAGGCTAACGTTAAGGCAGGTCAAAGATTATAATTATGTAATCAAGATATTTTGTTAATATCATTATGTCGCACCTCACTATTTTGGTTTTGGAAATAAGGGAAATTTTCATTTTTTTGTACTTTTGTTTTTATGAATGTTAATAGCTCTTCCAGCTGACTGAAAAAGTACACCTTTTTTTTCATTCTGACTGTATAAAACAATGGTCAGGTTGTCTCAGAGATCCCATGCTCTCAAAGATTTGACATTCTGAAGGCTATGATTACTAATAGTGATTCTCCTTCCATGGTAGAATTTTTGTGGTGGAAGCATTTGGTTTATAATTGTCTGTTCTTTTTTCTTATTGATTCATTTACTGTGCACAGGTAGCTATTCTTATTGATATGGTGAAAGGGGAAGTTTTGGTAGATAATCATCGAGAAAATTCAGGAAATGGGCAAAATAGAAAGGAAATTTCAAATTTCTGGGGTTCTAATGCTCTTGAAATTGTGGAAATGGTATTAAGACCTCACAAAGGTGGGCCCCCTTCTTTGCCAGAACATAGCGAACCGGTACATGCCTCCATCTCCCCTTGTCTACCAGATTTTTTACTTTTGTACTTGAAAAGCCGACTAATGTTTTTATAGATTATCAGTAACTTTCTTTTCTTCCTTTCATGGACTAAACCATTTTAGCTCTCTCTCTCCCTCTCTCTCTCTCTCTCCCTTTCTCTCTCCCACTCTCTTATACGAGTGTGAAATGGAGTTTATTCTTTTGTGAATGAAGATCTGAGTGATTTTATATTTAATTGATCTCAATTCCTGCAGGTCCTTTCTGCTCTCAACCTCTACCGTTTTATAATGTTAATTGAGTTAACAGGTATATAACCAGAAAACTCTCTGCACACCCTTGAATTGTTTTCTTTTCATTCTTTCTTTTTTCTTTTTCTGCTGAACACTTTTTCCTTTAGTTGCAGAACTATGAACTATGTTAATATCTTAACTGCTTAATTGTTAGCCTAGGTTAGCAATTATGGTATTAAATGGTTTTTGGTTGTTGATGTTGGGCCCTGATCTGAAGAAATTAGTGATGTGGTTTAATTGGGAAAGATTTTGGGGTAACAAGATTTTTTTTCAGCTTTAACATTGAAAAATGTATTGCAGAAAATCTATTTTGATTACTTCTATTTGTATTTAACTACATTAACTTCCTAAAGTTTGAAGCCTATGTATTTGGGCTAATTGGTCAGCAACATTTTACCGATTTCATACATGCTTTAGCTAATATCTATAGCATCATACCGTTTAATGCATTCATTCAAGGTAAACACAATAATTATTTCTTAGAAATGAGTCCTCATTTGCCTTAGACCTTCCATGAAAACTAAGCTTAAGAAAACAAGAACTAAGGCTTATTATGACAAGTTTGATGAGTCAAAATTCTGTTAAGAAAACGCCCATTTTCAAAGATAAAATGGCTTAATAATTTCTTTGTTTCCCCTTTTTTAGTTTAGAAATATAGTATGTGATGTAGGACACTAAGCATAATCATCTACCCTAAAAGTGTAGCTGATGGGGAATGCGCCGCTAAAGCTTTATGAACAATGGCCTAGCCTCACAAAATTCATGGGTGGGCCGTTTCACCGTTACCCTGTATTTCACTATTTTTGGAGACAAGTTATAACTCAAGCATCCAATGTGGATCTTATGAGACGTGATAATTGTTCTTCTATTCTCTTGATAGTTTTTTGTTGTCTGTACGCTCCCGACACTGATGACCCTGTTTTAATAACAATTTGATATATGACCACTTATAGGGATATTCTTAAACAATCTCTATATAGCGAACTTATTGTATTATTTTAAAAAATAGAAATAAAATTTCAACTACAGTCCCAAGTGATAAATTCAAATTTGGTTTAAAAAAGAATTCTTATGATTGAGTGTTTTGTAAGGAATAATATACTTCTCGAAATATAAAAATTAAATTCTATTATAGACACAAAGATAAAAATAAGTGAATTTTGAAAATTGGATTCTTCTTTTTGGATATTTTTCCTATCCTGTATAAATGAATTGAATAGAATTTATTTTGTTATGAGGTGTGGATTCTACATAAGGGCAAGCCGCTATTTTAATTATGTCATTAGATAGAGGTCATCTCATAAAAAACTTTTTTTGCTAGGCATGAAAAATATCTTGATTATAGTGTTATATTCAAGGATATGACCTTGGAATTAAGAAGTATTAGTTTAAGTTTGGAATAAGTTTCAATAAGGGAGCCAAACGAGGAAGAGTTGGAATATTAGCTAAATAGGAGATTAAAAAGGGCCCAGTCTATTCCAGATTGGGCTTTAATACTTTTATGAGGTTTTATTTATGTTTAGTATGTCCAATTTTATTAGAATTTATTGACTTATGTTTCTACAAGATAACATTGGGATATAGCTCAAATAGGATGGCTTATAACATCACAACTAAGGACATCAGCCTCGAAATCCTAGGATTCAATTTGAGGCTCATCACAAGGGTAAACCTCAAACTTAAATTTAATGCAATGATCATGAGAGACTTATATCTTGAAACATTGCATAAGACTAAGAAAGCTCGACGTACTGTCTTGCAATCTTGTCTAGAAAGGATTACCATTTAAATTCGCATAAGCATTTTGAAGTTGATGGATTTGTCTCGATGCAAATGCACAATATATTTAGTTTTATTGAATTAAGAACTATGTCTCAGAACTCAGCAATTAAAGCTAAGCAACCCAATTATGTTGGTGCTAATACCGACTCTCTATGCAAGTTTCTTTAATTAATTGTCCTCAGGTTAGGAAAGAAAATTTAAATCTAGCATTTGACTTATGAATCTTGGATATGTATTCGCTGGCCAGTGGTTTAATTGATGATCTTTATTAAGCATTTTCTTATGAATAAGACAATCAACCCAATACTGTACATCAGTGGTTCTTAAGGAGGTTGAAGTTAAACATATTGAAACTATTGCTTAAATTATACTGTGCAAGTTTTATATGAAATCAATTTGCTCATTGATTCATTTTAAGCTGTCTATATTTGGGAATAAATTTTTTATACTTAAGTGCTGATCAACACATCACAATTACAAGAAATCACAATATAAGTGAATAAATTCAGAAGGTGGTGATCTGAAATTTGACACTCAGAAATTTTGAAAAATACAAACAGATAGTGGTGGTGAATAAAGGCAAAATACTGAAGGAGTCGAGATACTAATAAGGGCTTCTCAAGCATTTTTATATTAATACTTTTTTAAAGGAAAAAATACAACAATATGATACTCAGAAATTTGAAGAAGCAACATACACTACAAAATAATCAAACTAGGGTGGGAGCTTGGGATAGTGGTGGTGATCGGCAAGCTTGGAAGGTGGCGGTAAGGGGGAGCGCAGAGCAAGTGGGCGGATATGACAACCAAACAACAGGTTCTTGCTGTCCTGGGTGGCAATAAGGTGGAATTTGGGTACCCGGGGGCTGAAACAATAGACATGAGTTTGGGAGGCGGTGTAGGAGGGCGAGGATGGTGGTTATATGGCAAGGAGGTGGCCCGAGATGACCGAGACAGCAGTTGGTGGAACGGGGAGAGGATTTATGGTGGCTTGAAAAGTGATTTCAGCAAGCGGGAACGCTGGAATCATTGGAAATATGGGCTAGAATGCAGAAACTGCAGAAAGAGTAGCACGAGCAACTATTCCAAACGGCTGCAATAAGAAAAGATCACGGGGAGCGGTATGGGGAGGATGCGGAAGGGGAATAGAGAGGATAACGGAGCACCACCCTCGAAGTGAAATGGACGCTAGCAACTATCCTAAACAAACTCACATCAAAAACTGAATTTCAAATCCCAATACAACACACACACATACACACACACACATATATATATATCTACACACACACTCACACAAACATGAAATGAAAATGAAGCATAATAAGAAAGAAATGAAAATGAAAGGAAAACGAGATTATTCGGCGCGTCTCCCATGATAACTATTTCTCGCAATACTATAGCAGCTATAGTCCCACGATAATTTTGTTGCGGTTAGTTCCAGCGTCAATCTTCTGGGGTTGGGAGAGCTTCGTCCTCATCCGTCGAAGCTTATATCTTCTCATCTTTTAGCATACAAGTCAGCCATGTTGAAGGTGGCAGAAACGCTGTAATCTTCCGATAAGTCAATCTGTTGGCGTTGGCATTCCAAAACACATCTTGATTGAATATGTATTCGTCCTGTTTGGCATACTCATAAATGGAACTATACATGGATGAGCATTCTCTTAAAGCAAATCTCGAGCCATTAAATATGTAATTAGTTTCTTCTACTCTTCGTACTCGTCCGAGTGTATATGATAAACATGCATGTATGGATGAATCAACTCTGGGAAGGAGTCTATGATAGGTTGGACCCCATTGAAAGGATCTAGATCCGATCGGAAAATTTTCTCTCATAAAGTTTTTAAGATAATTTTCAAATACGTGGTTCATCCCTTATGTATGGACATCTGATGGTAGGTATATTTTTGAACTGAATCTAATATACGAATAACTCCATGATATAATTTTCCAGGCATGGCACGAAAGGACCTCATTCTTGACATAATTGACCTGCCTGATAAGGGGCAACTTAGGAAGTAACCTATATATCTGAAAAATCTGAATTTTTGTTATCTGGGATTACCTTGTGTATGATATCGTCTCCTCACACTCATGACCATTTTGGATATCCAATACTTGTCTTGTTGACGCTCCTCTTAATGTCTGTAAAACGGTAGCTCGAGGCACCACAATCTTATACTTTATATGGACGCTCATTATTTTGGACCCACTACCTTCAAGAACATTTGTTGTCAACTCAGCTGGAGTCTCTCTCCTGGGTTCAACTGGAATCGATGACGTCTCTTCCTCGTCGGCTGGAAGTTGAGAATCGTTTATGAAATGATCTTCTCCTGAATCACTGTTTATTTATTCAAGTGTTACCTGATACGTTAAAGAGATCATTCTCTTGGTTATGCAATCTGATTCAGTATTGCCCAAATCAGTGACAATTAGAACACTTTCTGGCAATGATGGATTTGGTGCCCTTTCTTTTCCTCTCGGCACTAACGTCCCCTCAGGCGGGGTCAACTTAAATGTTTCCTTGGTTGTACTCTGGTTGTAAGATTCTGAGGTTGAACATTCCTGTAAAATGTGGTGGGTGTCCAGTGATGTGGTTTGTCCACCTTTGAAGCCGGGGTCTGAAGATCTGGTCTGTAGTGAGCGATTAAAAAATGGCGCTACATCTCTCGTTCCATCTTGGGCCAGGTAGTAATTTTATAATTTCCTTATCGTTGGCGTTGATACTACAAATTTTGCCACCAAAATAATGCACTCTTCTTTAGTTTGTTGGCAATTAATTTCACCATTCTGTTCGGTGGGACGTTCCGACCCTCATAGATACGTTCCAAGATCCTGTACCACTCGATGAACTCATTTGGATCCACGTGGTCGTTGAAATATTAAAACTCCACCTTTACTTCAAAATTATTTCAGGTCTTATCTTTGAGCTAGAGTTTCTTAATCACTGGAATACGCATGGTGGAATATATTCACTCCATTTCTTTAATCTAGCAAGTCACCATTGTGGCTACAGGTGACCCATCCGGATTGCCTCCTCTTGCAAGCAATAAACCTCAGGTGTAGTTGGCGAATTTCCCGCTGCATATCCTTCCTAGAAATCCCTTGAACTCCTCTTTGTTGATTTCTCATAAATAACATCGCATTATTTCCCCTCGATCAAGCTTCTGATGATTATCTTCTTGGCTGCATGGCTAGGTTTTGGGTGTGGGTGGGTGGAAGGAGGTATGTTAGGGTGATGGAGGGTGAGAAAGAAAAATTTTAGGTGGTGATATGGTTGGGTATTATTGAATGCTAGAATCCCTAGGATAAGATTAGGGTTATGCTGGCTCTGATACAAATTAATATCGGAGTTAACCCAGATCACAATCGGAAAAATAAATATTATCATTGAAAGCAAATATGTAACTACAATCAACACAATTGAAAGGGAAAATAAAACCACACGAGACCCGAAAATCTGAAATAGCAACACACATGACACGAATAATCAAACTAGGGTGGGATCTCAGAGTGGTGGTGGTGATTAGTGAGGGTTTGGAAGGTGGCGATAAGGTGGGAGGGCGGAGCAAGCCGGACATGCAACGGGACAACAAGTCCTTGCTGTCCGGGCAGCAGCAAGGTGGAATTTGGGTTCTCGGGGACTGTAACTGTGGATATGTGGAAGGGAAGTGGTGCATGAGGGTTGGGACAACGGTTAGGTGACAGGGACGTGGTTCGGGATCTCTGGGACAGCAGCTGGTGAGAAGGGGAGAGGATTTATGGTGGCTGGAACAGTGATGGCACCAAGCAAGAGCGAGGGAATTGCAGGGAACGTGGGCTGGAATGCAGAAAATGCAGGAAAGGTAGCTTCAGCAACTGTTTCGGGCGGCTGCAGCAGGGAATGGTGGCGGGGAGCGGTGTGAGGAGGATGCAAAAGAATGGGGAAAATAAAAACCATCTCGGGAGAGGAATAAAGCCGGAGCACCACCCGAATTCTTGGATACAGAGTTCGAATGGAGAAAGCGGACGCTGGTGTTTGTCCTAAACAACACAGGAAAAACCGACTTCTAAAACAACACACACACACACACACACACACACACACACACATATATATATATATATATATATATATATATATATATATATATATGAAATGACTAAAAATGAATAAGGATAATGGGAAAGAAAACATAAGAAAGATAAACGGGGTTATTTCGGCCCCTCTCCCGCCATAGATATTCCCGCGGTACAGCAGCAGCTACAATACCGCAGTAATTTCGTGAGGTAAGGTCTTGTGTCATACTATTTTCTAATTTGCTGTTTGTATTTAGGTGCACTAGAGTGTTTATATTCAGTTTCGGTTGCCATCTTTGTAAGACAACATACATAATTGTTAGTGATACAATCCCTTTTTTCTTCATTTGGACTAAATTTGATACCAATTTTTTAGTCTTGTCCAAATGAGTATGTGCCAGTTAATCTGCCGGATTAGTCTCTTTTAGTAATCCAATAAACTAATTTAAACATTATCGAACTATGTTAAAATTTACTTCGACGTCGCTACAGGTAATTCAGAGTAATTAACTGCTGGGTGCAGTCTTGCCATAACTGCTTTTTAGCCATATGTAATAAATCATCAAATTGTCGACCTTCATTGATCGGTGGCTCTCATAAGTTTTTCTAAATTGCGTGCTAACTGCATCAAATATTAGTTCTTCATATCTTTTCGTTCGCTCTTTACTTCATAGTCTATAAGTTGTTGAAGCATTACAATAAGCATTTTGACTTCCAAACATATCAAAAATATCCAATACATTTCTAATAATATCTCTGGCTCATGTTACCAAGGCAGGGGAAGGCAAGTAGTAAGAAGCTTCTAGAGTAGTAAATTTACTTATTTACCCTTATAATATATGCCACAGGACTATCTTATGGTAACATATGCTAGAGATTGCATTAATTTCTATTGCATTCATTTCACATTTTCCCAATACATCTCTGCATGAATCACAGGAAAGACCAATACCACTGGCGTTCTATGTCAGGATTCATTGAGAAAGGCTTATTCAGAATGGCTCATGCCTCTCAGAACACTCATTTCAAGAATCCTCGCAGAAAACCATAAGGAAGGTACTACTGAACTTTCTGAAAGCATTACCTGTGCATTATCTCCTCTTCAACTTGTGTTATATCGATGCTTAGAGTTAGTAGAAGAAAACTTGCATCATCCATAGCGCAATTTCATTCTTCCATGTATTATTTTCTGAAAACTTACAAGAATTCCTATGTATTTACTTTTCTGAACTTCAATTTTTACATTGCATGCTGTTTGAAAGTTCAAACAATGGCATTTTTTGATGTGATATGTAAGATTTGGGGGGTATAGATGTAAAAAAGTGAAGTTTGTTGGTGTTAGATATGTTAATTCAAAGGAATTGAGTGTTATGTATGTAAATGCCCCAAACTTTAAAACATCCATAACAGTGTAAGTTTTGTTTCTGTACTTTTGTTGAAAGGCTTTAATTTTGGCAACTTTAGTAGGCTTATTTTTTTCATTGCAATCTCAATCTAGGTTGAGATCTTTGCTCTTCTAGCTTGAACATAGTTGCTGATTTGTTATAATGCTCCATTCAAGTTGGTTTTAAGATGAGCGGAACTAAACTCAAGCACGAGAAATTATTATGTACGAACATCACACACCCAGGAGAAATTATTGTATTAGGACTCCTGATGCAGTTTTACATTTTACTCCAATAAGATCTGCATGTACACGTGGTAGGCTCTGATTGGAGTCCTGATGCAAAACTGAATCAAGACTCCTGATGTAACAATTTTTCCACACCTACAAGCAACGGTGGATGTCGTATAATGGTGGATGGGGATGGTGAGTGAATGTCACATAAATGAGAATTGAGAGTGATGTGACCTCACAATTCACAGTACATCCGAATGTCCGCACATAATAATTTTTTTCTCAGGAGCGAACTCAAATATTGCTCACGTGCGTAAAGTTAGGGGAAATTGAAAAACAGATTTTTTTTTTAATATTTAAAAATATATATGCATAAAATTAAAATGTTACCAGTGTCATATTTGCTTTAATTCGTTTATAAACTTATATTATTTCTGACTTATTATATTTTTATTTTATCTACATTTTAGTTTAATATTGCCTAAATTATGAGAATGGTCTTATTTAGACATTCTTCGATAGGAGCTTAAAAAAAAATATTTTCATATTATTATTATTATTATATTAATTTACTTAAATTTTAAATTTTAATTATGAAAAAATATATATATTTTTTATTTAAAGGCACTATTGAGGGAAAAATTATTTTATGAGGATAACTTAAATTTAGGGTTCGGAGTCCAGTGGGTATGTGCACCCCTCTAAAGATCTTACATAACTAGTGTATTGCAGTTGTTTCACTTATCACGTGTCGAGTGCTCACTAGACTTTAGGAGTAAATTTGTGTCGGTGTCCTCATGGAATAATCTCTCCTATTGAGGAAAAAATATTACATCAGGACTCCGCACGTAGAGCTACGTGCGGAGTCCATTAGGATCGCGCTACCTGGCACGCGCGAGAAAAATAAAGAAAAAAGCCAGAATAACACGTGGAATATTCCCCCGTGTTATTCATGTGTTATTCATGTGTTATTGTGTGTTATTCATGTGTTATTCATGTGTTATTCATGTGTTATTGTGTTATTGTAACATCGGGAATATTCTCGGAACAGAATAACACACAATAACACATAAATAACACACAATAACACATGAATAACACGGGGGAATATTCCCCGTATTATTTTGGCTTTTTTCTTTATTTTTCCTCGTGTGCGCCTGGTGGCGCGATCCTAGTGGACTCCACACGTAGCTCTACGTGCGGAGTCCTGATGTAATATTTTTTCCCTATTGAGGGTGCTTAAGTTCATATATAAATTACATTCATACCACCCATTTCTTATATATTTACATGTCTGACACCTAAACTTCAATTTTTTACATCGATACCACCAAAATTTTTCATACCACATTAAACATTCCACCATTTAACTTAAAAAAAAGTGAAATATATCAGCAAAAATGTATATGTAAATGCATAAGAATTGAGTGGTATGTATGTAAACCTTCCAATAACAGCAATAATAAACAAAAAATAAAAGTTCTTAATACAAATATAATACCAACTAGTTCTCCATTGTCCAAGACAAATCAAAGTGTATTATGTGCGTGTGCGCGGGCGTTTGTATTTGAGCTCTCGCACGTGCATATCGACATAAATATAAATTGACTTACATTTTTATGCATATACATATGTTTATTCAATACCAAGCTAAATCTACTCTCGTTAATCGAGTCGTACGTACTCAATACATAATGATGTCATATTTTACACAATAAAAAAGTAAAAAATTCGACGAAGCAAATGCTTCCTAACTAACTTCATATTAAAACTGAAATTTGGAGTATTTTCGTAATCTAATTTGTCGGTACGTAAAGCATGTTTGCATATAATTTAGGTCCACCTAAGCTATCCAAACATCGTTACATGATGCAAACAAAACCTCGAACTAATCCATTTGAAATGACATTATGTTAAAGCACAACATATGGCAATGTGAAGAAAAACATAATGATACGTCCTATTTTACACAATAACAAAGTAAAAAATTCGACGAAGCAAAAGCTTCCTAACTAACTTCATATTAAAACTGAAATTTGGAGTATGTTCGTAATCTAATTTGTCGGTACGTAAAGCATGTTTGCATATAATATAGGTCCACCTAAGCTATCCAAACATCGTTACATGATACAAACAAAACCTCGAACTAATCCATTTGAAATGACATTACGTTAAAGCACAACATATGGCAATGTGAAGAAAAACATAATGGTAAGCATAGAAGTCAATAGAAGTGTAGAGTTTGGTTTGCCTTGGAGTGATATTTTGTCTTGACTTGGAAAGCTTCAAATGTTGTTAAGGAAGGTGTGGAAATAAAGGAGGTCATGCAATATGTAATCCAGAAACATGAAGTTTTATATCTAACTTTCGGCATTTTATGTGAACATTTGTGTAACCCCATGACTTGAAATCACTTGAAAATTTTTAGTTGTGATATCAGTATGTGTACGTGTCATAAAAAATTTAAGCTTTAATCATTTTTCTAAATTTATTTAAAGGTTAGGTCTAGTATGAACCTAATTTGGCAGTGTGTTTTGGCTGAATGTTTGGTCTTGATGAAGGGGTTTAATGCTAAATAAAAATAATAAAAGGACTAGTTGTAATGATAGAATGTATGTAGATAAAGGATTGAAACTAAAGATAACTAAAGAACATTGTACGTGAGATTTGTTAATACTAGTTGATGCTTTAGTGAGATTAAATTGAATGGAATGCCTAAGTTCAAATTTAACGAATTAAAGACAACTTGTTACTTAGAAGTGTAGTATAATATCTTGTTGAGAATATTATGATTAAAGAAGTAGTTTATGTAATTTGGTATTGAGCTAGAGGAAGTGGAGCAATAAATTAATGACTAGTAGTTTTTTAAAGGTTAAGATAATTAATTACTGTTCTATATGTATTAAATTTATTTTATTTTATTAACTATTTCACCTTTTGCATTGTATAGAAAATGTAATAAATAGATTTAATATTGACATGAATTAAACATCTTTTAATGAAAAAAATAATAATTTAAATCAATTAGGCGCTACTCTCTTATGGTATTAATTGGAGAAATTATCATATCAGATGCGTGTTAGAGTTGCGGCGGCAGAGTAATGAATTATTGTCTTAGCTTTGCAAAAAAATTCACTACACACTCAACTAAAAAGTGATAAGTAGAAACACCATGAATTTTTTACATGAAAAACTTGTAAAAGGAAGGACCCACGGGCCAAACCCAATTGAAATGATTCACTATGAGTTAGTGATTACACATACATGCCTTTATCCAACACGTGGAAAAGAGTTACACAATTTCTCTAGTTACAATGGTTATGCACAGAACATGGTATGGAGCTTTTACAGTGGAAAGTAGTTGTTGGAACTTTGGTACACCATCTTCTAGGTTGGCATGTTCGAAATGATGCAAACTCCTTCTACAAACTCGGTCTTTTATGGATCAAGGTCCAGATCTCCCCTCAAAACCAATATAATACTTTATTTATAGAATTTGAGAGAGGCTTCTTTGCAGATAAAAAAAAATCAAACTACTCCATTAGACGACCCTGAGAGATTCCCTCGATTAAACGACGTTTGGTGAATATTTGAGTGCCTTAAAGATGTTAGGATAGATCGATCTTGGGCTCATTGAATTTGTATCATCTAGTGTTTGATTTAACTATAATCTTGTCGGATTTGGAATCTATTTGACATTTCAATTGGGTACCAAAAAAGATTTAATAGCTTGATCTAAACTTTTTCTGACTTAGATTAGGTCAATGTGTAATTGCGTTCGTCTCATGGACCAATAAGTTTGACTGTAAGTTTGCATAAATTGAAAATTTGAATGTTTTTACTTAGAATTTGAACATTTTTTGCTCAAAAAGTTGCTTCAAGATTTGTGCATGATGATGATGATTTGTTGATGGTGTGTCAGTGTGTGTGTGTGTGTTTGAATAAGAAAAGTTATTTAGTCCAGTTGGCAGCTGGTTGGTTTTAGTTACCATCTATTCAGGCTCTGACATCACTGGTCAACTTTGGCAATCATTGTTGGCCACCTCTGGGTGATGGCGTGATTGGAAGTCGTCGGCGGTGATAGAGATCATAGTTGGCCGGAGGTGGCCAACAGCGGCTGCCAATTTTGGCCACTAGTGCCAAAGCTCGAGGAGGTGGCAACTGTGGCCACCACCTCTAGCCACCACTGCTGCCTTCGCTAACCTCCACCTCTAGTGTCACTGCCTCCGACAACAAAAAGTAATTCAATTTTTTGAATGCCAAGGGATTCATACCCATGACCTCACACAACTGAAACATAACTAAGATTATCTATAGGGTTAAGGGGTTGAGTTTTCGTTGTGATGGATCAATAAGAAAGTGGTTTCCATTTATAATCTAGAAATGATTCATGCATATATATCACGAGCAAGTGAAATTAAGTAGGCGATAAAGTAGCTAAAAAGCATGTGAATAAGGGTGTAGTTTCTAAGACTTTGTGTATACAAGATATGTCTTATTTGCAAGATGAAATGCTCGTTGATATGATATTCAACCCATTCAATGGTTCGTTTAGGGTGGAAATGTGATGACGGTGTGGTGGCGCCCAACAATTATTTATGTTTGGCAAACCTTCTTTTTATTTGAACTCTCAAAAAGTTGTAGTGAAAAACTATGTTTTCCACATGCGACAACTGATAGAAAGCGACGGCCTGACTTTTTCAAAAAAAAAAGAATTTTTGTAATAACCACAACAGCTTTTTGAACAACGCTTCTTCATAATTTCACAGCTGATTCTTCAAACAATTACAACTGTCCCAAATGAATGTTCACTGGGCTAACCAGAGGACCAATTAAAGAAATATTATAGAATTCTCCTTGATGACAAATATGAGCCAGTGGCTTCAAGAAAATTAGTGTTTTCTAAATTATATGAAGCCAATAACAAAATAAAAAATCCACATATTTTAATCCAAATATCTGAGATAAAGCATAATATTTTATAGAAGAAAAAGAGATGATTTTGAGCAACCCGTTCTTATAGGAAAGTCTTATATCCTAAAATGTATTCATCCACTTGATGATAAAATTCACGAACTTCTAATGTGCATTACACACTTGTTTCACAATAACTCCATAAGAATAAATCAAATAATATTGCTCATATTTTGACCTATACTCTATTATCTTTATTTGGATTGAATTAGGTTTTTTTTTCAAGAAAACTACGAACCTCATTTGTGTTGCAGTGCACGTCCAACACATATACAAATTTTTGTTTGGTGAAAGACAATCCTTGAACGAAGTTTTTTTACAATGAGTGTGATTTTTGGAAAACATTTGTGTCTGACAAGCTTACGCAGCGCTGCGTCTGACAAGCCCGGTTACAACAGGTTATAAGGAGGTATTTTCAGTGTTTTATCTCATGTAACCTCCTTATAATCTTCCTGTAACTTCCGTGTAAATACTTACATTCATTGTAATTTGGCACGAAAGTTACACGAAGGTTACAAGAATGTTACAAAGAGGTTACAAGTGGTAAAACACTGAAAATACCTCCTTATAACCTACTGTAACCTGCTTGTAACATGACTTTACGTACGCAGCGCAAATTTTTTCGGTGATTTTTAGCTTACTTGGATGGCAAAATAGTTATTTGGGTCGTGAGTCATGACCCGCACTCCCTGAAAAACTAACAAACACTCCTTTGTTTTCTCGCTCCCATTACGCGATAAATAATAATAATAATAATAATAATGTTTCCTCCACCGTCGTTGGAGAGGACGAAGAAGTCGTCGATCTCTCCCCCTTCCTCCTCCCATCTCCTCCCATTCCCTTCCAAACTCAAACCCTAACCTTAATATCCTCGATCCGTCCACCTCCATGTCTTCCTCCCAACCACTTGGAGGTGCCTCCCGCGCCGGCCGCGTCCTCGGTCCTTACCTCGATCGCATCATCAAGAACGCGGCATGGCGCAAACACTCCGCTCTAGTCTCCTCCTGCAAATCCGTCCTCGTCTTCCTCGAGTCTCTCCGAGACTCGCCTCCCGATCCCACCTCACCCATTGCAGGCCTCTCCGCCGCCGATGCCGACACCGCTCTCCGCCCCCTCATTCTGGCCCTCGACGCCGCATCTTCGAAAGTTGCAGAACCCGCCCTCGATGCCGCCCACCGCATCTTCTCCCTCTCCCTCCTCCGCGCCGAGATCAACGATGCAACTGCCTCCGGCGAGTCCGCTCCTGTTGCCGCTCGACTCTTAGGCTCGGTCTGCGCTTGCGGTGCGATTGGTGAGGAACCCCTCGAGCTTGCCATGCTGCGTGTTCTTGTCGCGGCCGTGCGATCCACGGCGGTTGTGCTCCGCGGGGAGTGTCTTGTTCAGATCGTGAAGAGCTGCTATAATGTGTACTTGGGAAGCCAGAGTGCTGTCAACCAGCTATGTGCGAAGACTGCTCTGGTTCAGATCCTGATGATTGTCTTCACTAGGGTGGAAGCCGACGCTGTGGATGTCGCAATCAAGACGGCATTGATGGCAGATGTGCTGGATCTTGCGGATAAGAACATGAATGATTCGAATCTCGTGCAGGAAGCGCGAAATTTTATAAACGAAGCGATGGGAGGGGATGAAGTGGAGGTCTCGGAGGAGAAATTGTGGCAAGTTGAAGTTGGAGAGGCTGATGCTGGTGCTGATGCTGGTGGGATGAGTAAGATTAGGGAGGATGGATTTCTTTTGTTCAAGAATTTGTGTAAATTTTCCATGAAGTTTGCTGCGCCTGGGGAAAATCCAGAGGATCCTCTTTTGTTGAGAGGGAAGGTGCTGTCTTTGGAGCTCTTGAAGATGGTGATGGAAAATGCAGGGGCCTTCTGGCTTGTTAATGAGAGGTAAGGGATGGTTTTGGACGTTGTCATGTGATATGATTTAGTTTAGTGTTCTGGTTATATCTCTAAAATGGAACTATATATATATATATATATATATATATATATATATATATATATATATATATATATATATATATATATATATTAAAAGATTTAAGATTGATCAACAATCGGAGATTGCCTATCAATCCCTATAAGTCAACCGACTGATGAAGCGGACTCCCCTTATATATATATATATATATATATATATATATATATATATATATATATATAATGACCTTAATCATTCATTTAGCAACCCTCATTACACAAATTAATATATATGAAAATGGTTTCACAATTTTAGGGGTCATTTGGGATCACTTTTGATTTTTATATTTGTTTTTTATTTTTATATTTTTGATTTTTATTTCACAATTTTCGGGCCCGCAAGGAGCCTAAAAGATCAATATGGGACGCTAAAAACTCTGCTTTTAGTGATCTTTATAATATGTTGGATATCAAGGAGGGTGAAAAATATATGTATAAACTAGCCAAACAAAGAGAAAAGAAATGTAAAGATTTAACTAAGGTAAAATGTATTAAAGATGAAAATCAAAATGTGTTTTTCTTAGAAAAAGATATTTAATATAGGTGAGTGAGTTATTTTGATAAAATTTTTAATGAAGTTTCTGAAAATACGACCGATCTTAGTGATCTTAATATTGTTAATACTAATAAAACGTTTCATTTTTACCGTCACATTAGTTAAAAAGAAGTTGAGGAGGCTTTAAAGAAAATGAAGGTTGGAAAGTTTATAGGACCTGATGATATCACAATTGAAGTGTGGAAATATTTAGGAGATTTGGGAGTTTTTTGGCTTACTAAACTCTTTAATATTATTTTAAAAGCTAAAACGATGCCTGAGGAGTGGAGGAAGAGTATTTTGGTCCTCATTTTTAAGAATAAAGGTGATGCACAAGAGTGTGCTAATTATAGAGGTATTAAATTGATGCGTCGTACTTTAAAATTATGGGAGAGGGTAATTGAACATAGGTTAAGACGTATTATAACGATTTCTCATAATCAATTTGGATTTATGTCGGCAGGTCTACTATGGAAGCTATACATTTATTGATGATGGAGAAGTTCAGAGATGATAAAGAGGATCTACATTTGATTTTTTTTATTTAGAGAAAACTTACGATAAGGTTCCAAGAGATATCCTTTGGAGAGTTATCGAGACGAAAGGTGTTGATATGACTTATATTCAAGTCATGAAAGATATGTATACTAGAGCTGTTACTCGTGTTCGAACTGAAGGAGGATTGACCAAATATTTTCCCATTTCTGTTGGATTACATCAAGGATCGGCTTTAAGCCCATATCCTTTTGCTTTAGTTATGGATGGTCTTACTGGACATTTACAGGAGGATGTACCTTGGTGTATGCTTTTTGCTGATGATATCCTTCTAGCGGATGAGACTAGAGAAATAGCCCAAGAAAAACTTGATTTTTGAAGGTCTACACTGGAATCTAAAGGCCTTCATTTGAGGAGAACTAAAACTGAATACATAATGTAATTTTAGTGGTAGTAGCACTAGTTATAGAATTGTAACTTTGGGTGATCAAATTATTAAAAGGTGTGAACGATTTAGATATCTCAGATCTGTTGTTCAAAGCGATTGTGATATAGATGGGGATGTTAATAGTAGAGTTCAAGCTGGTTGGTTGAAGTGGAGTAATGCTTCGGGTCTTTTGTGTGATAGAAAAGTGCCGCTTAGACTAAAAGGAAAATTTTATAAGATGGTGGTGATATCTGCAATGCTCTATGGCGCCGAATGTTGGCATTTAAAAGAGAAGCATAATACTAAGTTAAGTGTTGCTGAGATGAGAATGATTAGGTAGATGAGTGGCTTTACACTTAGAGACAAGTTGCGAAATGAATATATACGTGATAGGGTTGGTGTAGCTCCTGCGACGGACAAAATTAGATAGAATTGTCTTTGATAGTTTGGTCACATTAAACGTAGACCATCTAATGATCTGATTAGGAGAGTAGATGTTTTTTATTCAACTTATGTTAAGAAAGGCAGAGGTAGACCTAGGAAGGCTTGGGCTTATTGTATAAAAAATTATCTTAATTTATTATAACTAAATGAAAATATGACACTAAATAGGACGCAACGGAGAAAAAGGATTCATGTAGCCGACCCCGCGTAGTGGGACAAAGGCTTTGTTGTTGTTGTTGTTGTTGTTTTGTTTATATTTTGATTTTAAACAAAACATGTTTGTAATGGTATAACATGTTTAGTTGTTTTTAAAATACTCTAAACAACTTTTAGATGTTTCAAGTGGTTTTAAAAACAAGTTAATTTGTTTATAAAACTAAATAAAAACATACAAAAAAATGTACTAAACAAACATGTTTTTAAAGTAAAAAGCAAAAACAAAACGGAAAGAAAAATAAAAAACAAAAAATAAAAGTGATATGAAACAAGCCCTTAGGAAACAAACATTTTTGCTTTTTGTTTCAGGAAATAAGAAGTGAAAACAAGTTGTCAAACATGTCTCTAATTTAATCACTATTTTTGAAAACTAAAACAAGAGGGGCATTTACACAAGTAGCACACAATTCTTATGTATTTATATTTGTCACACCTAAATTTGCATATTTACACACATAGCGCTCAAATCTTTAATATCACATTCAAACTAACACTATTACCACAGTTTAAAAGTGAAATACACTTTTTCTTGCATAGGTTTAAAACACCAAAGTGCTATGTATGCAAAAATGAAAGTTTAGCCGTGAGACATGTAAATACATAAGAATTCGGTGCTAAGTATGTAAAACAAAAATGAATCCAAGCATGCTGAATTTATGAAGCGCTGCAGTTTTGTTGTTGGCCATTTCTTAAAAAGATGATTTTTTTCTTCAGGTTTCTTGGGGCTATCAAGCAGTACCTTTGCTTGTCATTGTTGAAAAATAGTGCATTGTCAGTGATGAGTATCTTCCAGCTTCTGTGCTCAATTTTCATTATTTTATTGTTGAAGTTCAGATCTGGTCTGAAAGGCGAGATTGGGATTTTCTTTCCCATGCTTATCTTAAGAGTTCTTGAGAATGTGCTTCAGCCAAGTTTCTTGCAAAAAATGACAGTCCTAAATTTCGTGGAAAAGATATGCCAGGATCCGCAGGTTATCATAGATATCTTTGTGAACTATGATTGCGATGTCGATGCACCTAATATACTCGAAAGGTATGATATCCATAACCAATCAGACTTCAATAGAATCAAGGAAGGTTTACCTTCATACTGCTCAATTCCTATGTATTCACATATCTAACACCTATTCTTCAATTTTTATACACATGCCATCTTGCCTATGCATGGAAAGATGCATTTCACTTTTTAAAAGTTAAAATGATGGTATTTTGATGTGATGTGAAATATTTGGGTGGTATAAATGTAAAACCTAAAGGTTAGGTGCTAGATATGTAAATAAATTTGAATCGGATGGTATGTATGTAAATGTTTCTATTATCAAACATGAATCACTTTTGATGCAGTAATACAATAATTGGTGAATGTACTTTTCTAACTATACTCTTATGGATTATTATTATTATTATTTGTAACATTTAATAAAATGTATTAAAACACTTTTAATTCCATCAGATGGTTGCAGGATCGTCAATGGCCTCCTAAAAACTGCTCTAGGAGTGCCTGCAGGATCCTCAACAACTTTGTCTCCTGCTCAGGATTCTACCTTTCAGACTGAATCTGTGAAGTGCCTGGCTACTATTGTGAAATGTATGGGAACTTGGATGGATCAGCAATTAAAAATCAAGGATTTTTCCCCACAAAGTTCTGATATGGATCATTCAACCGACAACTCAAGTGCTATTAATGCGGAAGAGGGAGCTAATATGGATTTTGATCTACACACCGACACAAACTTTGTATTTTCAGATGCCGCCTCGCTTGAGCAAAGGCGGGCCTACAAAGTAGAATTTCAGGTAATTTATTGCATCATATTAATCACCTTCCTTCTGCAGTTCTTTGGGGTTTTGTATTTTTCTTCGCATTATTATTTTTACATCAACTGAAAGCTAATTGATGCAACTGATTTGATGAATGAACTGATTAATGCAGAAAGGTATTTCACTGTTTAATAGGAAACCTTCAAAGGGTATTGAATTTCTGATTAACACGAAGAAGATAGGAGGTTCTCCGGAGGAAGTAGCTTCATTTCTGAGAAGTGCAACTGGTCTAAATGCGACGATGATTGGAGATTTTCTGGGCGAAAGGGATGAATTTCCTCTAAAGGTTATGCATGCTTATGTGGATTCTCTAAACTTTGAAGGTATGGATTTTGGGGAAGCTATTAGGTTTCTGTTACGAGGATTTAGATTGCCTGGAGAAGCACAGAAGATTGACCGAATCATGGAAAAATTTGCACAGCGCTATTGTAAATGCAATCCAAGTGCTTTTACCAGTGCAGATACAGCTTATGTGCTTGCATATTCGGTGATAATGCTTAATACTGATGCACATAATAGCATGGTCAAGGATAAGGTGCGCTTAGCTTTCCTTTTTCAACAGAAGATTTACATACATACCATTCAATTCTTATATATTTATGTATCTAACACCTTATTTCAATTTTTACATACATACCAACTTATCTATGCATGAAAATGTGTATTTCACTTTTATAAAGTTAAAATTATGATATTTTTTATTTAATATGAAAGATTTGGGTGGTATAAATGTGAAAAGTAAAATTTAGTTGTTAGATATGTAAATACGTAAGAATTAAGTGGTATGTATGTAAATGCCCCTTTTTTAAGATGGCTAACTGTAGGGCGTATCAATAGGCAAACTATTTTAATACAATTGGCACTTTTCTGGTAGATGTCAAAATCTGATTTTGTCCGCAACAATCGAGGGATAGATGATGGAAAAGATTTGCCAGAAGACTATTTAGGTTCCTTATATGACCAAATTGTTAAAAACGAAATAAAGATGAATGCTGATAACTCAGCTCCGCTGAACAAGCAGGCAAGCAGCATCAACAAGCTTTTGGGTTTAGATAACATACTCAGTTTGGTCAACTGGAAGCAAAAGGAAGAAAAAGCATTAGGTGCAAATGACATGCTAATCAAACATATCCAAGAACAATTTAAAGAAAAAAGTGGAAAATTAGAGTAAGATCAGTTTTAATAAAGTAATTCTCAGATTGAAAATTGCTTAAAAGGTGTCGTCACTGCAACATTTTTTTTTTAATTGCACCGCAGGTCAATGTTTTATTCTATCACTGATACAGCTATCTTAAGATATATGATGGAAGTTTGCTGGGCACCAATGTTGGCCGCTTTTAGTGTGATTCTTGATCAGAGTGATGACAAGGCTGCCACATCTCAGAGCTTGCTAGGCTTTCGATATTCTGTGCATGTTACTTCCTTCATGTTTATGCATACACAGAGAGATGCGTTTGTTACATCTGTTGCCAAATTTACATACCTCCATTGTGCTGCTGATATGAAGCAAAAGAATGTTGATGCTGTCAAGGTTTGATGTTTAATTTTTTTATTGTGGTTTCATTTTGGAAGATTTACATCCATACCACTCAATTCTTATGTTTTTACATATCTAACATCTATACTTCAACTTTTACATATATGTCACCTTACATATGTATTAAAAGTTGTATTTCACTTTTTAAAAGTTAAGATATATGCTAGCTTACATTGGCTTGGTAGAGTTTCGCTTGTGCTCGGTTGATTGTAAGTTCAGCTAATAGAGCAAGTCATGTTGTTTTAATTTTCAAGATAAAAGCCTTAGGCGGTTTATTTTTCTTGACTGTGGGTCTTGGTGTGCTAGCTTGCAAACAAGGCTATATATGACTCTAGGTTGGACATGGATTATCATTGTTATGTGTAATTTTTATTGATATTATTAATTTTATAGGTTGAAGCAAACATGAGAATCAGACATTTATCACCCGGACTTATTAAAGAATTACAGGTCCTTGGTGAAATTATTAGATTCAATCAGGTGAGACCAATAGCCCTGATTTGCATCATCTGGTCAACCACAACTGATAATAACAATCAAAATCCCTGGAGAAAGTCAAATTAACTGGGTGCAGGGAGGGATTATAGTGTTTTGCTTATTGTGGACAACTATCAGGCTAATGATCGTGCCTACTCTGCCACCTATATGGAAAGGATCATTTTTGGGTGAGCTCCATTTTTTCTATAATACTTTTTGTGAACTTTAGAAAGTAGAGCACCATGATATTATTGATAGAAGGAGTATTTAAGCCTAATTATAATAGACACAACAAAGGAAAGAAATAAAACATAATAAAATAAATAAGAAAGAAATAAGATAAATATGAAATACATAATGAGGGAATAAAAGCGAATAATAAGTAATAATGCCTAGGAATTGCCGTTTTAAATCTAATACTCCCCCTTAAGTTGAAGCATAGATGTAAGTCATGCTCAACTTGGATTTAAAGTCATCGAACAAAAGACATGGAAGATTTTTGGTGAGGATATCCACAATTTGACCACTGGATGACACAAATGGAATATAAATTTTCCCGGACTCGATCTTTTCCTTAATGAAGTGCTGCGGATATCCATATGTTTGGTACGATCATGCTGGATTTGATTGTGAGCAATGTTGATAACAACCTTATTATCATAGAATAACTGCAGTGGGACAGAGGTTGACATACAAAGTTCGCAGAGCATGATGCATAACTAGAGGGCTTTACAGATTCTCAATGGCATGAACCGGAATTCAGCTTCAGCATTGCTCCGAGCAACCACAGACAGTTTTTTATTATGCAACACTGACAGTTCTAAAAATGTCGTACCCATATCAGACACCAACACTTGTTCCACACGCCCCGACTATTCTCTAACACGACATAATATATGTCTGAATTTTTTTCAGGCTTGGACACTTTCAGGACTCACCTCAACACCACATTGGTTGCGAGCTTAGCACAATTTTGAGAAAATATGATACGGGAATTAGAAAGTTATAAATATATATATATAACCTTAACTATACCTCATTGTCGAAACCGCCATCTATTGTCATGTTGAAGCTCTCTCTAACATTCATCAAAATCAAGCATCGATTATGCATCCAATATTCGTCAAAGCTAAGCATTAATAATTCCCTATTTGTAATCATAGGATTTTTTAAATTTTAGCAGATAAGTTGGATGAATTCGTTTGAAACACATTCTAACCAATTTTAAAAATTAATTTTCATAAACATGAGGTTTTATAATATAAATTAAATTTATAAAGTTAAATTTTATTCTTGCATAATTTGTGTTGTGATATTTTTAATAAATAACAAAGAATATATATATATATATATATATATATTTCATATTAATAGTTAATGAAATATAAAAATGTGTTCATGATGTGTCATTTTTTTTTTCATATGTGTTGTGTCCTCATATTGTGTCATGTTGCGTCAGTGTATTCGTATCCGTGCCCGTTCTTCTGCTTTTCCATGTGACAAGATTTTCCAATACAAATGAGCAATACTTCGATACGGAACGTTGATCGTGAACTAATCCAACCCAATCAGCATTTATATAAACAACAATAGACCGAGAGGTGTAACGAGCGAAAAACAAACCTGTGCCCAATATATCTTTTAAATAGTGGAGAATCCGGTGAACAGCTTGGAGATGATACTCATAGGGGTTATGCATGAATTGACTCACTATACCAATTTCGTGGCATATATTGGGGTGAGTATGGGCAAAGTAAACGAGTTTTCCCATAAGACGCTGGTAATGAGTCTTTTGACGACCACAACATTGAGAATGTCAAGTAATTTTTTATTGGGATTCATAGAAACTACTGGTTTGCACAAAGGAATGTTGTTTTTTTTCAAGAGATCAATCACATATTTGCACCGAGACAAGCAAATGCCCCGAGATGACCGAGTCACTTCAATGCCTAAGAAGTACTGAAGAGATTCCAAGTCCTTCATTTCAAAGAACTTAGCAGGAATGACTTTCAAGGACTCTAATGTTGGGAGATCGTTACCTGTAAGAACAATATCATCAACATAAATAATAAAGATAGCTACTTGATTATTGGAGGAATGTCGGAAGAAGAAAGTGTGATCCGATTGAGCCTGAGTAAAATCATTGTACGGCTTATTTTTGAGTTATGTGTTGTATTTTGGAAAAGGGGGTCGCCTACATAAATTGTCGGCGAATTTTAATTTAATTTAAATAAATAATTTGAAAAGTAGTATTTGATTTTGAAAATAATTTTAAATTTGAAAATTTTAAGATATGTAAATCAAACTAATCTCACATCCCGAATAGTTTATATAAACGAGACGCGCATCACAAACCGTGTATATATCCCGAAGAATAGACACATCGCTTGATAATGGAGCTCGATTAAATAAACTAGAAAGGTTTATGACATCCGTTTGGTTCGCGAACCAATTTTATAAGCCGACAAATTCCTCGTTTAATATGAAAACATTAAATGAGGTTTATATTACTCAGGTTCTTAAAATTCCTATAAGGCAGTGCACTCTATAGTTAATTACATCTTAAGTGATGGAATCACTTAGAAAACTCTCGATAATAATCGGTAGTTACGCTCTCAAGAATTTCAAAGTTTAAGTTTTCGAGGATTGAATTTTAGAATTTCAATAGGGAATGGATCGAGTTTGGAACATTTTGTTTTGGAATTCAAAGGAAGAAAGGTAGGAGAAATCACATATTCGAAGCGAACTTTAGTAATTTCCCGACTATCCTATTGTTTGGCTTGGATTTAGGAAAGCTCTAATGTTTATTTAGTATTTTGATCTTGCCAATTTTAATTAATTAGAACTTATATTTGTATGATAAAATCATACAAATAAGCTTCGAAGATGTGAGGGTTTATGTCGTATCGGACGACTACCTCGGAGTCGTAAGACCAGGTTAGGGCTTAATTTACATGACATGATCATGCAAATGCCTAACGAAGAGTTGGGGATTTATGTTGCACTAGCAAACTACTTCGAAGTCCTATAACTTGGTTATTTAATTCTAAGAAAGTTTCTTGAAGTAGACTCGAGTTTCATTGATGACGATGGCCGTGTCGTTCACCTATGCTCCAAGCTCCTTATTGTTGCAGAGGTTTAGTTTTATAAGTCGTAAATCGGAGATGAGAAAAGTGTTTTGGTTTAGAGAAAATCTTAGAATCCAGGGTGTTTTTTAATACTTTAATTAAATAAATCTTAAAGTTGATTATAACAACACCTAGGTTAAGATCCCACTGGTTCCATCCTTCCGCATCGTTATTTTTATCGGATTCACTTAGTCAGGATGAATTTCTTAAACTCAACTGAATGAGTTCCACACTTTCATTTGCACTACGAGAAATCCCGTTAGCAACACGTAGGTTACATCATCCGAGGTATTCCCGATCATCCAACAAGACGTTTTAATTTAGTTGTAGTTGTAGTTTTGTTGTTCGTTTGTGATTAAATTTTGAGTTGTTTTATATTTTGAAATGTTGTGGCGGTGAATTTTATCTTAGAATGACTTTTAATTTAGTTTTGGTTTCGGTTTTAGGGACTATCCTAAGGTGTGGGTTTTCATGCAATGATTGTTTATCGTACAGAAAAGTAAATGCGATGCGATTAAATAAATTGCGATAAAGTAAATTGCAATAAAATAAAAGCGTACTGAAGAGTGCTTCACATCATCCTAAGCTGCACTTAAAACACGAGTTAGAATATTTAAGCATTTAAAGTAAGTTCCTAAGTAAAGTCTAGGGAAGGGTTATGGTTTTACCAAGTTCCTAATCCTATAGCTAGTCATCTCCTATGACTATCTAGGTTCTTGTATTTTGGTTTGAGGACGATTTTCTTCATCAAAGAACAATTAAGTTAATTGTTCTTATAAATATCCTATCATATCGAGGAAGTCTTTAAGACGAATCTTAAACATCTTTTCAATATTTCAGGATTGTTTTAAGTCAAGAGAGTTTAATTATACGGATTGAATTAATCGTCCGGAGTTCAAATTGTTATGCTTCGCTCGATAACTAGGACATTTGAATATCTCATGAATGAAGTAACACTTCATTTAACACTCCTTTTAAGAGTTATGACATCACGAGTTTTGAGGCAAATGGATGTTTGAGTGGTTTATGATTTAATTTTAGTTAATGGATTTAAGTTTGGAATAGTGTTGAGTTGCTTTTAGATTTATTTTTGAATCTTTTATATGCTTAGGTGATGTTATACTTAATTTAATTTAATTTGATGTAATTTAAATTAATGTGGTTTAATTTAATTTAATTTAAGTTAATTTAATATAATATGATTTAGCTTAATTTAATTTGATTTAATTTAATTTAATTTAATTTAATTTAATTTAATTTAATTTATTAATTTTAATTTAATATTTTATTTTAAAAGGGGTTTGCTTTAAATAATTTAACTTTAATTTAATTTAATGATTAAGTCTTTTTGCATTTTAAATCTTAAACTTGGATTATCATTTTAATTAGGAATTAAATATTATTGGGATGATTAATTTAGGGATTCTTAAATTAAAGAACAAATCTCTTCACTAATAATATCCCTATTTTAATAATTCCAATTTTTTCATTATTCTTCCAAATTTAATCAATTATTTTATTAAGGTTCATTTTAATTATTTTTGAATTGTTTAATAGGTCTCTACTCCTTTAATTATTTAAATTTCAATCATCCAAATCAGATTAAGATCAAATATTTTACTTCTTTCATTTTATTAGCTCTAAAGTTTTAATTAAAGGTTAAAATTTTAATTACCATTTTCGCCTTCGAGCTTAATAATTTCATAACTCACTAAATTGAATTTCAAATGAATTTGAAATTTTTATGTGACTTCACTCATATGTCAATGAAGACATTAGAGGAGAAAATGTGATTTTTACGTATTTAATTTATTTATGTAATTATTTTTGTGGAAAATAGGGATTTCAAGAAAAATTTAATAATATGATCAGTGAAAGTTTATATCTTAAGAAAATTATGGGACATTCCTAATAATGCAGAGGTAATACTGGACCAAGTTTGATGATTTTTTGAATTATATTCTTTTTATTATAATTATTTTGAGTTTTGGAGTATTAATTAATTTAAAAATAAAATAAAGGTTGAAAAATGAATTATATAATTTTCAAAAATCTCTCCGATATCGAGGAAATCGGAGAATCAATTTTTATAATTTTCGATTTTTTTTCGATTTATTAGAATTATTTTAGTGAAACTCCTGAAAATACATTTTTTTAATTTTAAAATTACCTGAGGCTTTAAAATTTAATAACTCATCATAGATACTTAAGAAAATATGGGGTTTGTTCCAAGTGATTAAAATTCATAATGTGACATTTTGGTGAATTTTATTATTTTTGTGATTTTTATTATTTTTTAATTATTAAAATATTAAAATAATACAAAAAATCAACTTTTTAGAAAATTGAAATTTTAATTTTCTTAAATTCCCTAATATCGTAGAGCTCCAAAACCAATTTGGTGAATTTTTGAAAAGTATTTTGAAAGTTATGAATTTTCAAAGTTTAAATTGCGTAAATGCGCTTAATCAACCCATTTAAGTAGGACAATCTAAGTTCAATCGACTTCAAATTTTTATGGTGGGTTCTTCGATCCTAAAGGTCGATGGAGAATTGATTTCAAGTCAATTTGATGTATGATTAATTCTAATTAATTAAAGACCTATTTAGGGTGTTTAAGCCAATTAGGGTTATTCCAAGTGAATTAATTCAAAACCTATTTTTCTAGAGTCCTCTCATTGCATAGAAACATCACCAAATTTTCCTAGAATTTATTTCACAACATCGCTAATTATTGGATTTAAAATACTCAAAACAAGAATACTGAATTTGAAAAATCAATAACTTCTCATAGGGATGGCTCGACTTTGGAAAATTCGGGAATGTTCCCAAATTCGGAGACTTAAAAGCTCCTATGGTCTCATTCCATAGTGAATTTCACTATATGCATGGAGAATTAAAACAATGCAGACAAGTAATAAATCATTAAAAATAAAATACTTGATGAAATTAAATGATTTCTTTCCACATTATTCTCCTACTGTTCATTTGAGCAAGAGGTATTTTTATTTTATTTTTAGGATTTTTCTACACAAAGTTATGAATTTTTGAAGTTTAGGGAATTAAATAAATAGGAAAATAACTCAATTTCCTACTTATCCACGCAGCGCCGCATCAACCTCTGTAGCTTCGAAGGAGGTACGTGTCGCGTCATGATTAGGCGCCGCCATCCGAGTCGGCCGTCCGGGACCCGCGGTTCATGCACCATTGCGTTGTCCGGCTCGATCCGGACTCGTCCCGCTCGATACACGCTCGATCCGACGGCTCCCGTCATCGTCTACGACCGGTGTGCACCCGTGACCGTCAACCTTCTAACCCTAATTTCTCACTCGATTCTCAATGGATTTTTGTGTTCTTATGCTTTCTATGGATTCGTCTCGAGGAGACGAACACATCCATACGTAAACATGTATTTAAATTGACTCAAATTAAAAGGAGAATCTCTGGAAGCTCGGGAAGAAGAGTGAGTCCATACCTCTGCTCGGAGAGTGAAGCTTCGATCCGAGAGTTGTGTCACCTTCGATTGGGTCCGAGTAAGCTCCGGATGAAGTCTCTTGGCTCAGTGAATTGTCTAGCTATGAAAGTGACTACAGCTAGATCACAAAGCTTGGAGTCCGGAACGGATGGGTGGCTCGGAGAGGGGGCTTCGCCGGTGGACTTCTTCCCGTGTGCAGTGAAGGTGTAAGACCAATCGATTTGGGGATTGGCTCATCTGTGGAGAAGTGTCCTGGTTTGGGCTTGGATTTCAACTCGAAATTGAGCTCGCAGAGAGGAAATGACGGGGGGATTTCGGTGGGGATCGAGTTCTCATGTGTGGGGAGTAGTCTGGAGCAATTTTAGCGAGTTTCCTTAAGGTTTGTTTGGCACCTCTCATGGCCGAGAAGGGGTGGTGTTTAAATAGGAGAGGGTGGAGGGCCTCCGTGGGGAGTTAGGGCTCGGGATCGGTGCTCTCTGGCAAGAGAAGACATTACTGATGGCCAGCTGGGCATGGGGCGACTCGGCAGGTGAGAATTCCAAGTTTGGGCTCACATGTGAGCTCTCGGCTCGGTGGTTTCCGGCGGCTGTGGTGGCTGGCCGGCCGAGGTCGAGTCACCCTCGAGGTCGGGGAGGTCGTGGTCGGGGTTTAGTGTAGGCGATTGGCAAATGCCATGTGTCAAAAGCTTGATTTAAAATGGAATGGGAGAAGGCGATTTTGGCTTGATTTGGGTCAACTCATCCTTTTGGGCTAGGTGCACCTCCCCATGGCTAGTTTGGGTGAAGAGAAAGTGGTTTAGGTCGGCTTGATTAGTGGGGAAAGGTCACCATCCAAGCACAATTAGGCATAAGCATGGTTAAGGGGAATCATGGGAGTGGTTAATCACCTTTAGGAATTAAGGAAAGAGTCTCCTCCTTTTGCCCAAAATGGCATGGTGACATGTAAAGAGGCTTTCATGGCTTCCATGTGGTTCATGCATGGCTTCATGGCTCATCTTTGGCTTGGGAAAAGTTAAGTCAATTTCATGGAAATGGATTTAAGAAAATTTTGGTATTTTGATGGGAATTTGTATGGGGCTTGATTTGGAATTGTTTAATTGATGATTTTTAAACTTAGGGGTGATTTTGATTAAATGGATGATGAGGGGGAAGTGTCATGTGGGCTTTGGATGAATTTGGGCTTTTGAATTTGAAGGAAGTGGGCTTTTAGGAAGGTTTAAGGGAAGTGGGCTTTTTGATTTTAGGATGGGCATTTGGATGAAAAATTTGTGAAGGACCATGTCGAATAAATGTTACAATTGGTTTAGGGATGTTTCATGAATGGTTTGGAGTCGATTTGGTGTGATTTGGAATTGAATTGGTTTGAATTTGGGTTCATTTGGTAAGTGGAGCGATGTAGGTCGAATTGGGCTAGCTTGGGCCGATGTTGAGATAGGGTTGAAATTGATGTAAAATTAATGTTGGGAAATGTTTATGGGAGTGTTTTGAGAGGTTTTGGCTTTGGTTGGGTTTTGATTTTGGGGTTTGGGTCTATTTGGGCTAGGTTTAGGTTTAGGTCGAAATTGGGCGCTTTTAGCTTTGGGTTGAATTTGAGTGGGGTTTGGAGTCTAAATTTTGGGCAAATCATGTTAGTGTTTTGTTTGTGGGGATGTTAGGGAAGGTTTAGAAAAGATTTGGGGTTAATTGGAGTTGAATTGGGTGAGTTTGAGGCTAAGTTTGGGTCGTGGGTCAAATTGGGCTTTAAGGCAAAAGTGAAATTGGATCTAAATGTCGATCGAATTGAACTTGGATTTGGTACAGATTGGTGTTGGGGATGTTGAATTGAAGTTTAGAATTGAATTGGACTGAGAATTTGAGTCGATTGGGTAGGTTTGGTTTGACGTTGGGTTCGTTTTGGGTTAAAATGGAGTCGAATTGGGGTTTTGATAAAAGTGGGGTAAATTGACAAAATTGACGTGGTGTAGTTGAACAAAAATGAAATTGGGAATACTTAGGATTTTACGGAATTTTACGGGAATTTTCGGAATTTTTGGATTTTTTGGTTAAGAGGGGCATTTTGGGTATTTGGAGGGTATTGGGGGGTATTTTAGGAATTTTTGGTATTTTTGGCTATGAATGATCAATTTGAGTGATGTGGGAATGTTTGGGATTGGTCTTGAGGATTTTTTTGGTGATTTGGAGATTTTAGAAAATTTGGGTAATTTCAAGGGTTTTGGGTAGAGTTAGGTGGGTGTAGGGTCCAGGAGTCGAAAATTGAAAATTTGTAAAGTTGAAGATTAGGTAAATGTAAGTGGAATGAAATCGTTTTGGTTGGCCATGTGAAGCCGTATCAGCCGCATAGTAGTAAAGGGACTCGTTTGAGCATCCACTATGTTGTTTAACACTCTTGGCCGAGGGCTTGGGGTTAAGGACCATCCATGTGAATCACCTTCATCGAGTCGGGAGGTCAAGTTAGGTATGGGTGTGTTTTAGGAGGTGTGTGAAAGTGTAGTGTATAGAGTGTAGTGTGTGTGTAAGCCGATGCTTGACCGAGCACCGAGCCACGAGGCGATCACAAGGCCGAAGAATCCTATAGGAACTCATCCTTTAAACTTCCACATTTGATTTCGACCCTCACAGGTGATTAGGGCTCACACGATCGAGTTTGCCGAGTCTGCGGGGAGTGAAGCAAGTGGTTTGCCGTCAATTTCAAGCGGTAGGTGCCGCAGTCTCTGACTGCGCAAGATAGTCGAAGCAGAAGCGCAGGCTAGATGCCCAGCAATCTGTAAGAGAGAAGAGAAGACCTCATCAAAAATGAGGTCAACAATCATGACTCACGAAAACCTTTGTGAACTCGTCGAATCAGGCCTTTGTGGATTGCTTTAGCGTATAGAAGGATTTTCGCAGTCTGCACACTTACCTGCTAGAGGCAGTAGAGTCAAATCCATGAGGGAGAGACATGTATACCTCTTCAATAAGCTCTCTATTCAAGAACACATTCTCGAGTGCTAGTCGGAATAAATGTCAATTCAGATTCACCGCAAGGGACAGCTGGACGTGAATAGTGTTTAACCTAGTCACTGGAGCAAGTGCCTCCTCATAGTCAACTCAGTAGGTCTGTGAGTACTCTTTGACGACTAATCGCGCTTTCTTGCATTGAAAAAATCCACCAGATTTGAACTTGGTGCTAAAAATCCATCGCCACCACACAACTTTTTGTAAGCTATTCATTCAAGAACACATGCTTGAATGGAGGGAGAGCTATAAGCTTTCCATTGAAAAACACATTCTTGACATATAGCTGGAATAAATGCCAATTCAGATTCTTCGCAAGGGACAACAGGACCCGAATAGTGTTTAAATTAGCCACTGGAGTAAGTGTCTTCTCATAGTCAACTCTGTAGGTCTGTGAGTACTCTTTGGCGACCAATCATATCTTGTTGCATTCAAAGGATCCATTAGAGTTGAATTTGGTGTTGAAAATCTGCCGACACCCCACGACTTTCTTGCCCCGAAGAAGATCAACGACATCCCACTTATGGTTTCGCCGTAGGGTATTCATCTCCTCCATTACTGCCATTTCCAGACAGGATCAACAATACCAACATCAATAGTAGTCAGGATCTGATGGTCCGTCATGGTGTTAGCAAATGTTCTGTAGACCGGCAATAAACTGGAGAAAGAGACGTATTTTGCCATATGATAGAGGGAGCATGTCTGGTTGCGTATCTTATTCGGAGAACTCACCTCATTTGGAGGAGGGATCGTGCTGAGGAAGTAGCCGGAGTGGAGTCAAGGTCCTGTAAGGAGGTAGCTGGCTCTAGTGTAAGAGCATTGGGACGGGTGCGTCGAGTGTACACATAGACAATGGGAGGAGGAGATGGTGCACTTAAAGGAATAGGAGACTCCTCAGTGGGAGTAGATGTTGAACTCAATGGAACAGGGGACACCAAAGTGGCAAGAGCAATGGGGGAACATCCATAGGAGTATAATATGGGACAGTTTCTAAGAACCCAATCTCCTCCTCACTTAGAGCCGAGTTAGAAAAACAAAGAACACTTTCAAGGAAGGAGACATCTGCACTCGCATATATTTTATTTGTGGTTGGAGTAGAAGTTTTGAAAGGTGACAACAATCTTTGATTTGTCTTTTAAAATGTAGTGTCACGTCATTCAAGTGTGTTAATCGATCAAAGTTGGAAATCATTGTTTATTGGTGTAGCTGGAAGTGCGAGAAGTTTCCCATATGTCACTGTGAATGAGACAAAAAGGAGCGGAAGCTATGTGTGGGGTGGGTAATGGAGCCGATAATGTTTGTTTAACTGACATGTCTTACAATTGAAATTAGAAAGATTTATTAGAAAACATCAAATGATACAAAATTTTAAAATGTTGGAAACTAGGATGACCAAAATTGCAATGCAACAACATAATGTGACATTCAATGACCCGAAATAAACAACTCCTGCTTGGTGTGGCTTCACTTTACATGTTCTTCTCTTGGAAGTAGTAGAATTTAGCTATCATCTTAGCAGTTCTAATCATCCTTACCGAACAACGATCCTGAAAAACACAACCATCATAAGACAAATTAACAATGCAGTCAATATTATTCGTATACTTGTTGACAGATGACAAGTTACATTGCAACAAATAAACATGTAAAACAGACTCCAGAGTTAGACCGATCGATAGTACAACCGACCCTTTACCAATAATGAAATTACAAATGCCATCGACAATTATGACAATATCTTTCTCAGAGCATGGATACTAACTCGAGAAAGTTTTTGAGCATCTAGTTATTTGATCCGTGACATCTGAATCCACAATCCGCGGACTAGAGAAAAAACTGTGAGAGCCATAAGAAGAGTACATTGTCGGACGTGGGTGCTCAATGGACTTGCAGAGAATTGATTGGCTCCAGCTTGATCAATTGTTCCATATGATTTTTCAGGGATTTGAAGGTTTCCAGGGTGTTCCGGGTAGGAGTTGGTTGAACGATGGTAGATTTGGATGTTGCCGTGAGATCCTTGGTGGCGGGTAATTTGGCCAGCGGTTTGTATGGTGGTTTATCGTGATGTTTCCAACACTTGTCTCATGTGTGGTTTGATTTGTGACAATAATTATAAGTGGGGTGATTGGTTCGAGATGACATGTTTGAGGGTTGTACACTATTTGAGATTAAGGGAGACGATTCGACAATGTGTAAGGGTGTTGAGCATGACAAGTATTCGACTCTCTTCCCGAGAAATCTCGGTGAAAGCAACACGAGTGAAAGGAAGTGGTTCAGATCAAGAATACAAACCTAGACTTCATCAAGGTCTTTGTTAATGCTAGCCGGAAATTAGAACATGCGATTCTTTCCTACAATCTTCTGAAAGAGAGAAAGGTCGGCGTAGAATCTTAAGTGTAGTCGAAGTATTGCTCACATTCTATCCATAATGCAACAATGTCATTATAGTATTTGGTCATGGTCCTTGACTAACGTTTTGCCTCCTGGATTTTCTTAAACACCTCATCGAGTTGGCCGGAGTTTCCTACATCGGAGTAGGTATCATGGAATGCCGTCCATAAGACACTGGCTGAAGGGAGGAACATATATGAACGACCAATCGAATTCTGCATAGAGTTGATCAGCCATGACATGACCATTGTGTTTTCCACTTCACAAGCTCCATATGTCGGGTCAGTCTTAGGAGACTCACGAATCATACCTGTGAGATGACCAAATTTCTCGTGTCCTTTGAACCATTGGAGAAGATTGCTGTCGTTTGATTTATATGTGCTGTGACCAAGAAGTTCATGTGATTCTGAAGGTCTTGTGTTCTACAAGCGATCGGAGCTTGGAGGCGATCCTCCAGTGAAATCAAGAACACATTCTGAAGGTGGCTCAGTGTTCGAGGAATCCGCCATAATTTCTACCGAGCCAAAGGAGATGTGGTTGTGATTTTGAGCCATCGACGAATTCCAGTAGGATCGCTGGTAGATAAATACAACTGTTGGAAAGGTCTTGCTGGGAAGAAAAATAGGTAGGATAGAGCAGAAGTGTTTTTCTTAGACCCAAAAAATAGCTGCTGTAACTTGGTAATCGCAAAAGGAGCTGCTAGAGGATTAGCTTCGCTTACTCCTTTGATGAGGAATCCTCAGAAGGCCCAATAGGAGAAACAAATTTAGAAGAAAGCGACCAAGGAGTAAGGCAGTGCGAAGAAGCGTGGTTGAGAAAACCGCTTTCTTCTCTATCTACTGTTGCCTTCCTGATGGGAAAGCAGCGAACAGAACCCCATTGGGAAGTCTTACGGGAAGACCCACAGCAGGAAAGAAAGACGGGAAGGAAAGCCGGTCAGGCCAGCTGGAAAGAGATTCTGATGGCTGGAAAAAAGTCCGGCGGTTGCTAGGGTTAAAACCATGCCTCTGATACCATGTGAACTTAGAAAATAGAGCAGCATGATATTATTAAGAGGAGGGGTATTTAAACTCAATTACAATAGACACAACAAATAAAAGTAATAAAACATAATAAAACAAATAGAAAAGCAATAAAATAGAATAAAAAAATTGGAACTACATGATGAGGGAATAAAACCTAATAATAAGTAATAACAACTAAGGATTTTATACCTAATATAAAATACTTTATATCTTGTTAACTTTTCTTGGGTATTTAGACCATTTATTGTTAGTATAAAAATGGGGGAAGTACACTTTGTAATCGATTTGAGTGGGTTAGAAGATTACATATAGCTTTTGCAATTATTTTGAAATTCTCTAAAGCTGCTTGAAATTATTCTGTTAAAATAAAATCTATATATATTTGGATTTCTTAAGTTATTTTTTAATGATTTTCAAAAAAAATTTTTGCATTTCTTTTGCATTCTAAACTTTCTTTATTTTTTTTTACTTAGTTTGATTTTTCTTATATTTGTATTTTTGTGTTTCAAAAAAGTACGAGTACATTGTTTTGTTTTGCTTCAGTCTATTTTTAGACACATGATTTTAAACACATTGGGTGCGTGTTGAATAAATCCAACTACAATAACACTAATCAAGTAGAAATCAAAGCGGAAGATAAAGATTATATGCTTAGCAAGTGATCTCTTGAGTTAACTCATTATGTTGCTCTCTCTCATCTCGATACAAGGTTAAATTTGAAAACAACAGGTACTAATATTATCTCACCATGATGCCAAATCATCTTAAAAATGTTAGTTGTATAGAAGTACATACTGGTGATTAAATTCAAGCACTTGGGGATTTTTTTTGATTTATTGTAATTATTACTCTTCAGACACATGTATATGTTCCTAATATAATTTAGGCAAATCTATTTGTATGATAAAATAATCAAGCATTTTGGCCATCCTTCTACTTTAACATGGTATCAAAGCTCAACGTAAGGATTCCAAATTATGATCTATTGACAGCCTATTTTTCTCTCTTATTTACTTCTCCATATGTGATAGTTCTGATTTCTCTTCAGGGGTGCTAACCATCTTGAATGGCAGAAGTTATAAAAATCCTGTTTAAATGATAACTCTGCTATGTAAAAATCTCATATTATTTGAATGGATGAAATCATCTAAAGTTGTCCTTGATAGTGAATGTCTTCTTGAAAGAGAGATTTTTTTTTATTTATTGTAATTATTACTCTTCAGACACATGTATATGTTCCTAATATAATTTAGGCAAATCTATTTGTATGATAAAATAATCAAGCATTTTGGCCATCCTTCTATTTTAACATGGTATCAAAGCTCAACGTAAGGATTCCAAATTATGATCTATTGACAGCCTATTTTTTTCTCTTATTTACTTCTCCATATGTGATAGTTCTGATTTCTCTTCAGGAGAGCTAACCATCTTGAATGGTAGAAGTTATAAAAATCCTGTTTAAATGATAACTCTGCTATGTAAATATCTCATATTATTTGAATGGATGAAATCATCTAAAGTTGTCCTTGATAGTGATTGTCTTCTTGAAAGAGAGATATGTCGAGAGAGAGGGAGAGTGAGATAGGGAGAGAGAGAGAGAGGGAGGAAGCTGTGTTCCTACGTTAGGATGAAGATGGATATGATTAGGTTATGGTATGGAACTCTGTGGTGTTAGAAGTTAGTGGGCCTTACATCTTCCTCCAAAGATCAATTGAGGTCCAAGGAACTATTGGACATACCTAAAGGTCAAATGTGGTGCTATCATCATTTATAATATGAAGACAAAATTCTGGGATACCAATCTAGTTAATGTATCTATAATCAAATACCTTAGGAGCCGTTTGGGATCACTTTTGATTTTTGTTTTTTTATTATTTATTATTATTTTGTTTTATTTATATCTTGATTTAAAACAAAACATGTTTGGTATGGTATAACCTGTTCAGTTGTATTTAAAAACAATTATTTTGAGTATTTCTGAGAACATGTTAATTTGTTAAAAAAAAAATACAAGAAATGCACTAAACAGTCTTCCGCTGTTGGACCCGATGCGGCTCCAGGGTCCCCAGAGAGGTGCAAAACTGAACCGAACTATAGTCGTTTGATTTCTTTTCAATTTTTAGCAAGTTTACTCATTTCCTTTCCTTCCTTCTAGTCTTTTTTTATATATGTGTTGTACTAGGGTTTAGATTGCAGTTTTTGGTACGAGTTTTTTAGAACTGCCTCCGGCGTCATTTTTCTCCCTTTGAGGGTTGTATCGAAGGGTTTGGGTGGTTCTCTGGCTGTATATCTCTCTCGGGGTGGTAATTATTTTTCTTATTCCCTTCTACATCCTCCTCACGTTGCTCTAGGTCGCTGTCCATTGCTGCAGCCTCCGAGAACAGCCATTGGGGCTGTTTTCTTGCAGATTTCCCACTTTTTCAGCTTCCATCTTTGTTGCCGCTGCTATTCCAGCCCTCTACCTTTACCGCCGCTAGTGTTCCAGCCCTCCATCATGCCGCCATCGCTGCTCCAATCCCCCATCATTGTTGCCATCGCTGTCCCATCCTTCCCTGCCTGTTGCCATCATCCAGGACAACGAGGAGTTGCTGCTCTTACATGTCCCAGCATTCCCAGCCATCCCTTCCACCAGCTGTTGCTGTCACCGTGCTGTCCCAGCCATTCTACCTGCGGCCACCCCTCCCAGCAGCCCCAAAACACTTTCTACTGCTTCTACCAATTCCCTCCAGCACCCAACATCTCCACTACAATCACCAACCGACCTTTGCAACCCACTTAACCGACCACCACCTCCCGTGGGATCGACTCCTAGTTGAGTTTGTGTTGTTGTTTGTTGCAATTTCAGATTTCAGTGACTTTGATTGTAATTATCATGTTGGATTTAGTAATAATATTTGTATTTCTCGTTGTTGTTGGTTAACTCCGGTATCAGAAGACTATCTTTTTAGAGTTAGATCACCCTTAAGTTTTCAAGATGAAATATAGTGGTGGTGTTGTGTGCTAAAATAATATGTAGAAAGAGAAATGATTTTTGCATTTGTTGCCAACGTAGGATTTTACAATGTTTGAATCCAAATCGTGGAGACTAAATTATAACCTCCCTTAATGAAGTCTTCTACCTTGTACGACTACAAGGAAAAAAGAGCTGTATTGTTGGAAATTGCTCAACTTGGAAGGATATGTAGTGAAAACTAAAAAAAATAATGTGAATTGATTTCTATTGAGCTACCAAAAGTGAAGGGAAAAAATTCCATTAAAAAGACAATTTATGGTGCAATTGTCACAAGAAGAATGCGTATATAAAAAAAAATATTGGAAACTTCATGGAAGACTTCAGGGTATAAACAAGTTATTTTAAAATGATGGACTCATTTCATCGAGTTAAGAGGGCTCAACTAAAAAAAAAATGACAAACCAACTTCTCATTTTTTTTTTTTTTTGCAAAACCATCTTGGTCATGCTTGTTAGCTTAAAATTGTTAAACTTTTAATTCTTATGATCTTGGGCTTCAATAATTTGTGCTTTTGCCTCTCTCATAGATGAGTGAGATAGTTTTGTATTGAGGTTCTAGGTCAAATTTTGTGAAGGCAAATGAGAGTAGATAAGCTACTATTAGAGGTTTAGCACTCATTTTTGTGGAGATTTTAAAATCTATAAGTGCAAGCTTGTATGATTAAGTATCCCTACCAATGATGAGAGGACACTTTTGATTAAGACTAGTTATTAGGAGCTAAAGATTTATAATCAATGTATAGCAGGAGTAGTTAGATTTCAGATTATGAAGTTTGTCTAATGTGAGCTTAAAACCGGATAATGAGAGAAATCATGGCATGCTCATTCAAGATCTCATGGTTATGTTGTCACGGGTTGTTGTGTAAAGTAATCTACGTGGTTAGAGGAGGTATTCGACCCAACCTGGCAGAATATCCTTTATCGGCAGTTGTATGTTGCTTCGTCCAATGGGAACCTTGTAGATTTAGGTTAATATTTTTCTAAGGGGATAAACTCAAGTCAAGATTAGCTTATAATGGGGTTTGTACCCTATTAGGTATACCCTATGATTCATATTTCAATTGGGAAAAAAAGTATTGTGAAACATATGAGCTACAGTCGTGACAGTAATATAGTGAAGCCTATTAGTCTAATCACCCGATTAGAAGGCTCTGGTCGTAATTAAATTTTTATTGGAGTTGACTAGCCAAACTACGCTGATAGAGGATCAATCCACATTCTTACTGGCATGAAATTATTTTGAGTGTGAATGCAGTAATATGCTTAATAATACAATATCTGCTTTAGGATTTCATATTAATGTTAAATTTGTTACACTCAACAAACTATTGTGAAGGATGGATGATTTTGCTATAGCCATTTGTGATAAATTTTGCTTAAATATTTAAATGTTTATAATTTAACATCTTGATTTTATGAACAGACCTCTCAAGTTGAGATTCATATTCAACACAAGCATCATTAATTATCAGCATTTGTATTATTCATAATTGTAATTGCTTATTGAAAATTATCGCTTAAATATAATTAAGATATCATTTTATCAATTCATATCATTGTAAGGAGGATCGAATTAGCTCAGTAGAGACTTGCTCTTGTTAGCACTATCCTTGGAGAAAGATTGGACTGGCTGAAGTGGGGACTCTAAGTCTTGTTTAGTCCAATCCCTTTTAGAAGGAGGATCGAGCTAAAGCAGAGTTCAATCTTGTCAACTTTAGTCCTTATCCAGAGGAGAATCAAATTGTTCAGTTTTGCTAACTTAAGTTCTTATTAAGAAGAGTGTCAGACTGGCCGAGTGGGAGCTTAATATTGTAATTTTAGTTTTAATGTGGAGCAGGATCATATTGACCAATGTGAGACTTACGACTTTGCTCTATAGGCGGAGTAACCCACTTGAGAGCATGTATAGAATGACATTTCAAATTTTATTTTAAGAAGAGAGATTATAAAATTTAAAGCACTTGTACGTTTTCCTAGACTAATGCTGCTTCTCAATGCGGGGCAATTTTAAACTGGCTTTATTTTTTTTTAATCCGTGTAGCATTCTTAGATTATGTATTTGACCATTCAGTAGGTTGGCCGAAGCGCATTCAAATATTTTGACTTGAAGGACTTGAGTGAATTTTAGAAGGTTTGCAATCTTTTCATGATGACTTCAATGAATTTTAAAGCGTTATAGTTAAGTTAAAGAGTGTCTCGTGAAGCACGTTCAAGGTGATATTTATTTGAATATTGTTATGCGTGCAAACCTTCATTTCAAAACCCATAAACAACACTTTATGTACGTTTGTGAGCTCATGTTGCGGATCTGATGGCTTGTTAGGTGTTTAGTTGATGGTGTACTTAAAATGATATTTATCTTTTGTATTGAGCCCATAATTGTTGAACTCTTGATTATTCGATGAGATTTGGTTTGTGTTCAATAATAAGCATTCAAGTATTTGCTAATTCATTGTATTTATTCCTACGTTGGCTTGAAAGCGAGCTACCAAAATTCATTGTAAGCCATTAGTTTTTTAGTTTTGTTCAGTTTTAATTCTTTTGTGTGGCCTACAAAGCTTTCCAAGTGTTCTTTGACATCTTCATTATGATTTATAATTATATCTTCTTTTGGTTTTATTAAAAAGTTCAGATGCCCATTCCAATTCTGCTTTATTTTAAGTCTTTTCACCAAATATTTTGCCAGTCTACTGGCAATGTCCCTTTTGAAGGGCTACACTGGGAGAGCTGGCTCTGCCCACTACACCAAGAATGTATGCATGATCAGTGTCGTGAGACATTGCGGTCGTAGTCTTCAAAACTCACTGTGCTAAGAAAGACTCATACGAGGTATGTGCATGAAAAGTTTGTGAGCATAGAATATCATTGTTGTGCAAAGAAAGGTGTGCATGAGTACTCATTTAAATAGTTTCTATCAATCCTATCAATTTACATTTCAGTTTATGCTAACACTAATAAATTAGTTCCCACCTCGCGAATCTGAAATTTAGTGGTCTTTCGTCATCAGCCTCTTGTACGGCGGCTACGATGAGGGTATGTGCCTGTCCATCATGCTAAGACAGGAGAGCATGGTCGGTGTTGTGAGAACCTTCAACCGTAATCTTCAAAATCCATCATTGCAAGAAAGGCGCACATGGAGTAATGAAATTTTGCAATATATAAAATTTTCTACTGTGCTAAGAAATGCATGCACCAGGTTTGGCCCCACTGAGTTGCTAGCGTCACTTAAAAATTTACCTTTTGCTCTAAGAAAAACATGCACGGATTTCATTTCGCTCATCGTATCATTGCGTCACAATCAAGACTATGAGTTCTCATTCAAATCCATGAGCGCTGCAACTTTTGAGTTTGATCAGCAACTTGACTGAAATCCGAGTTTCAACCACAGCTCCGAAAATTGAGTAGTAATGACTTTTTGATTAACCGTAACCAAAACCCATATGAACCACTGAAACTTAAATGCTTTTTTATAGCAGGGAAATGGTGTTGACACAGGAGAGAATTTGGAGATGGAACATAAGATCGTAATGGCTGGAGGTATGAATGGTGTCTGCAAAGATGGAGGTAGAAGAATGAAAAGAGCACAGACAATTGAAAACCCATTGATGTTGGCATACAAATACAAATGAAATTTATTTTAGATTAGTTGAGTTTGATGTCAATTATTCTAGAAGACATATATCCATTGTACAAAATAATAATATGGAAAAAACTAACAAGACTCTTATTGTTTTCTTTATACAAGAAGGGGGGTATATGCGCATCTCCTAGGCATTACAAAATAGTAATAATTCAAAAAAAGGAGGGAAAAATAATTAGGGGCCGGTGATCCTACAGGAAAGTACTCAGATTGCAAACCAAAAGTCATAGGGAACTTGATCCAACAGTACAAATCCTTGGTCCATATTCCTTGAGTTTTTTGCATTGGGAAGCAAATTCAAGGATACAATACCTTGATTCGCTGCCATTGAGTTCTTTGTTATGATCGTACTAGAATTTCAACATCCATTATGCTAGAACGCGGTGACGATTGATAGGGAATGCAACAAAAGATAAATAAAACTAAATAGAAAAATAACCTTTTCATTTTCGTCCAGGTCCTGACCGTTGTAAAACTTGCATCCTGTGAGTTTTACCAAAGCAAACCAAGTTTGATTTAGTGGGAAGGATGGTGGCCATCAGAAGCTTACCATCACTTCAATTCCATGACTATTTGGCAGGGTTTTTTCCCCTGAAATCTATTATGACTTGCTTTCATTGTTGGTTCAATTAATAATTGTGCCATTTTCTGTTCTTTTGCTTTGCTCATTTTTCTTTATGCTAAAATTACTTGAGCATTTTTCTTTTTGCAGACCCCACTTAGTGGGATAAAGGCTTGTTGTTGCTAAAATTACTTGTTCATTATGCTTCATGACTGCGGTTCTTCTATCTCTTCTGTGTTTATCTTTGTTTGTGCTGTAGTGCTCAATTATATTATTTATTCTGTTAACTGTGCTCTGCTCTCCACGAAGTGGTCGTTTTTCTTGTTGGTTAATAGGATGTAAATGAACACATTCAACATGATAAGAATCAAACTAATTTTCTCTTGTAAAATCTAGAAAGATGTAAATTTAAATTTTGCACAAAGTAGAAGCGTTTGATTGTTTCCTGTAACTTTCTGTACTGATATAATGTGGAGGAAAGTAAGTGCTGGTATGGCAAAGACATTTTGGTAAGTTAATGATTTTCAAAGGTTGCTGGCTCAACGGACATCAACTTGAATAAATGTAATTCATGGATTGTGTGATATAGGAACTGATGCCAAATGCTGCTTGCTACAACCAATGATGTGTAGAGGCCCCTAGATATCACATCTAAATTATCTTGAGTTAGCTGTGTAATGTTGGAAGATTTACATAAGTACCACTCAATTCCTATTTATTTGCATATCTAATATCTATACATCAATTTTAACATACACGCCACTTTACATATGCTTAAAAAGGTATTTTTCACTTTTCAAAGTTAAAATGGTGGTATCTTTTTGGTGATAGAGAAAATTGGGTGGTATAAATGTAAAGAAGTAAAGTTTAGGTATTAGATATGTATACATATAATGCTTAATTTCTTTGTAATGCTAGGCACTTTCAAGGAAGGAAACTTATTTCATCACTTCACATTTTAATTAGGCTATAATGTCAATTGCGATTGAAGATGGCAATTACTTGCAAGAAGCATGGGAGCATATTTTAACTTGCCTTTCACGGTTTGAACATCTACTCCTGCTAGGGGAGGGTGCACCACCGGATGCTTCATTTTTCTCTGCGTCTCTCCCTGATTTGGATGACAAGTCACAGAAGTCTCATCTAGCCGCCAATTTGAAGAAAAAGGGAAATGCTCTCCAAAACCCAGCTGTAATGGCTGTTGTTCGCGGAGGTTCATATGATAGCGCGACAGTGGGATCTAATAGTGCAGGGCTGGTTTCATCGGAGCAGATAAACAACTTTATTTCAAACATACACTTACTAGACCAGATTGGAAGTTTTGAGCTGAACCATATTTTTGCCCATAGTCAAAGATTGAATGGCGATGCTATAGTAGCTTTTGTGAGAGCCCTTTGTAAGGTTTCCATGGCAGAGTTGCAGTCCCCTACTGATCCTAGAGTTTTCAGCCTCACCAAATTAGTAGAAATAGCGTATGTTTTCTCTTCTAATGAAAATTTATTGCATACTGTACTAGGTAAATGAAAATAAATCATAACGGAATTTCTCTACATACATGCAGGCATTATAATATGAATCGCATCAGATTAGTTTGGTCTCGCATTTGGAGTGTTCTTTCAGATTTTTTCGTATCAGTTGGTTTGTCAGAAAATCTTTCAGTTGTATTTTTTGTAATGGACTCATTACGGCAGTTGGCAATGAAGTTCCTTGAAAGAGAGGAGTTAGCAAACTATAATTTTCAGAATGAATTTTTGAGACCTTTTGTAGTCATCATGCAGAAAAGCACTTCTTCAGAAACCAGGGAGTTGATTGTTAGATGTATTTCTCAGATGGTTTTGAGTAGAGTTAGTAATGTGAAATCTGGATGGAAAAGTGTTTTTACGGTAAGACTGGCCTCCGTAAGCCACTTCTTTTAATTTAAAGGTCTTTACACTTATTTTTATCACTTTATATTCTATGCTAAGAAAATGAAATTCTGAATATTTAGTGGTTCTTTTCAAATTTTCTTAGATATTTACTATTGCTGCTGCCGATGAACGAAAAAATATTGTCCTCTTAGCTTTTGAAACAATGGAGAAAATAGTTCGAGATTATTTTCGTTACATAACTGAGACTGAGACTACAACTTTTACAGACTGTGTTAAGTGTCTCATCACTTTCACAAATAGTAGATTCAATAGTGACGCCAGCCTTAATGCTATTGTGTTTCTTCGCTTCTGTGCCGTTAAACTTGCTGAAGGAGGACTTGTTTGTTATGACGAAAATGAAGAATGTAATCATGCCAATGGGGATCTCCTTGATTCAAATAATTCAAATTGCAAAGATAATCATATTTACTACTGGGTTCCTTTGCTTGCTGGTAAAAGCATTGTTAAAGTTTCAAGTTTTCCTGCAGCCTTTATCGAGTTTTTTAATCATCCCAAACTCGGAACTAAATCTTACTGCAACTCCATTTTCAGGGTTGTCCAAATTGACATCAGATCCGAGGAAAACTATTAGGAAGGCCGCTTTGGAGGTTCTGTTTCACATTTTAAAGGATCACGGACACCTCTTCTCAAGCACCTTTTTAATCAACATTTTCAAATCTGCCATATATCCAATTTTGAAAGATTCTCAAATTCATGATGATTATCGAGTCACATCTGAAGATTATTATGAGCAACTTGGGGAAGAACCTTCTAATGCTGAAATAAGAGCAGTGGCAGCAGGATGCTTGGTTGACTTATTCGTAACATTTTTTGATGTTGTGCGCTCTCAATTCATGCAAGTAGTTGACATTCTATCCAGTTATATAAGAAGTCCTTATCGACAGTCTTCGAGCACTGGTGTGGCTTGTTTGCTGCAGTTGACTGAGCGACTTGGAAGAAATCTCTCAGAAATAGAATGGAGACAGATACTGTTGGCTCTGCATAATTCAGCTGCATCTTCTTTTCCTGTAGCTAAGCAAGTTGTCGAAGCCATGAATAAAATTGAAATACCAAGTAGATTTCAATCGTACTCCGACACTGGAGAGTGTTCGGATCAAGAATCTGTCATTGATGATGAAGAGGATGCTAATATGGAAAAGGCTTCGTATGCTATAGTGAAATTGAAGGACCATATAGCTGTTCTGTTTTCAATCATTGAGGTAATCTGAGCATACTTGTCACATTATTTGTTCGTCATATGTTTATAGTGTTAGTTTCACTTTAGATATAAAGCTTGTTCCTTCGGAATTTGTTTGAACAATTCCGTTGCTGAACCATGCTGTTCTAAGGTTGCTGTATTACTTGCTATAACTATTAATATTCTTTTTTGGTTCCTCAAACTATTTCTTTAGCGACGATAATTTTTTGCATGTTGAGTTTTTTATCAGTTTCTTATGCAAGATTTGTCATGTAGATAGCATACTTTTATCTAGTATTGCTGCAAAGGCAGATATTCTTGTTTATCAATTAGTAGGAGTTAGATTAAACTTCCCTTAACCTTCGATATTAAAGGGCACTGTTTTCTTGATAAACTGTCGTTATAGTTGAATGCAATTTCCAGTAGTAAACAGTCATTAAAACCAGGATTCATTTCTGTTTTTTAACCGGAAACTAAACTTGGGAAGAAGGATTTCCACCTATTTCTGGTTTATTCTGTTCTGCTGTTTGAAATGAATCTCAGACACCATAAAAATATTTTGCATTGAACATGAAAATAAGACCTGGGCTCCAGATTTTTTGGGTCATTGTACAAGCCATGGCTTCTCAGTACATCCCTGCAAAGTTACGAATTATCCAAAGCAAAATGAAGATCAATATCACTTTGATCGCTATTGCGTTGGATTTTTTGTTGTTTGGATTTTTTTGTTGTTTGGATTCAATGCTTTTCGAGCAAGCTTGGAAAGTAGGGTTATCCTTTCGGTTGGCCAAATGCTAGCAGAAGTTCTTTTATAGAGATATTTATACGAGTTGTAGTGATTTATTAAACTATTAAGAAAGAAGGGAAGCACATCAACATAAAGATGTTGATTCTCCTCTTGCTTGTTGTCAAAAATCAATCAACCAAATCAACAACAACAACAACAACGAGAAAGCCTTAATCCAACTAAGTGGGATCGACTACATGAATACTTTTTCTCCATTGCGACCTATTTAGTGTCATATTTTCATTTAATTCTAATAAATTAATATCATTTTTTATACAATAAGTCCAAGTCTTCCTAGGTCTACCTCTGTCTTTCTTAACATGTGTCGAATCAACCAAATCATATGCAAAAAATTAGATGATCTTTTTTCTTTGTTGTAGATCCATTAATTTCTAGTTCAATAAGTTTCAAGTATTTAAGTTGTAATGAGCAATGTCTATCCACTATTGACGTTAAAATTAGTTTGGATCTACTAGTCTTATTTTATCAGTTTGACTCTCAAGGGTTTCTCTAGCTTGAAAACACAGCAAACTCATCTTAGCTTTTTGAAGTCAGGCCAGTTCAACCATTTGTAAAATGGGTGAGCTAGTCTCAATCATTGGCTTTCTTCCCTCAAATCCAAGTTCTCTATTTTGTGGAATTGTAATCCCCAAGTTTCTCCCTTGATCCCCCTTTGATTCTAACCCAGGCTTTCTACCTTCATTGTGCGCTCGCTTTGACACCAAGTGGAGATGGTGAAGAAGAAGTTGAGGATCATGAGCTTAGTTAAGCTTTTGGAATCACGTTGTGCTGCTCTCTCACTTGAACACTTTATTGAGGTATGGATGTATGAGCTCAAGGGAATTATTGCTGAAGGTGGCAATGCTAGTGTTATAAACCCTTTTAGACGAAGCATTGAGAGTAGCTTTTGGAGTAAAAGGCTGGCCACGGGACTTGACAGCTTTTTGGTCTTCGTTTAGATGTGTTTGTTTTTTAACACTGTCATTGCCAGTCCCAAGCCTGGATGTGAAAAGTGGAGGGTTGCTTTAGGTAGTCGACAGCCAGCGTAAAACTTTTCGAAAAAAAAATCATGACATGAATCCTTATGATCATTGTGTAAGTCCTAGAGCGTCCCCTGGAAGCGAAGCGCTGTATGGCCTGAATACAGTGGAGTGTGCAAGGGCTGCTGCACCGGCATCCGAGTGTAGTGTCAAATAAGCGAAGGGTTCCCACATTACGGACGAATGCAGGTAAAGAAGTTAGTCCATGATACTAGTATTAGGATAGGATCTTGGAATATAGGTACTCACAATGATAAATTAATGGAATTAGTTGATATTATGATTCATAGAAAGATAAATATCCTATGTATCCAAGAAACTAAATTTGTTGGAGAAAAGCTAAAGAGATTGATAACTTAGGGTTTAAACTATGGTATTCTGGTAAGAGTCGTACTAGAATCGGTTTAGGTGTAATTATAGATAAGAGTTTGAAAGGTGAGATTGTAAAAATTAATAGATTTGGAGATAGAATTATAACACTTAAGATTATTATTGATACTAAGATTTTTAATATTATAAGTGCTTATGCTCCTCAAGTAGGTTTAGATATATGCTCTAAACATAAATTCTGGAATGACTTAGAAGACTTAATACACTTTATACCTCTTGAAGAAATAATTTTTATTGGAAGAGATTTAAATGAACATGTCGGTAGAGTGGTAAAAGATTTCAGAAATATTTATGATGGCTACAGTTAGGGATCGATTAATGAAGAAGGTAGTCATATTAGATTTTGCTTTAGTATATGATTTGATTATTACTAATATTTAATTCAAAAAAAGAGATGAACATCTTATTACTTATAAAAATAGATCTAATAAAACACAAATTGATCATTTCTTATGAGAAGAAGAGATCGTCGAGATTGTAGGGATTGTAAGGTCATTCTAAGTGAGGAATTAAGTACCCACCATCGATTATTAGTTATAGATTTTAAGATTAAGAGTTGTGAAATAAAGAATGCTAGAATTCAACATCGTAAAATTAGATGAGGGTATCCAAAAGATACAAATAAAAGTATTTTTATGAGTAAAATTCAAGATTTAAACATTTGAGATGTTCATGAAGAAACAAATGCTACGTGGGAAAAAGTAACAAATACTATTAAAAAATAGTAAAAAAGATATACTTTGAGGATAAAAAAAATACTTCTATAAATAAAAATAGTTTGTAGTGGAATAATAATGTGCAAGAAAAGATAAAATATAAGAAGTTATGTTATAAAAATTAGTTTAAATGTAAAAGCGTAGAAAACTTGAAAAAATATAGAACGGTCCGCAGAGAGTCTAAAAGAATAATCTGTGACGTTAAAAATTCTATTTTTAGTGATCTTTATAACATGTTAGATACTAAGGAGGGTGAAAAATATATGTATAAACTTGCCAAACAAAGAGAAAATAAAAGTAAAAATTTAACTCAAATAAAGTATATTAAAGATGAAAATTAAAGTGTTTTTTTTATAAAAAGATATTCAACATAGGTGGGTGAGTTATTTTGATAAACTTTTTAATGAAGCTTATGAAAATATGATCGATCTTAGTGATCTTAATATCATTAATAATAATAAAACGTTCCATTTTTACCGTCGCATTAGTAGAAAAGAAGTTGAGGAGGCTTTAAATAAAACTAAGGGTGGAAAATATGTAGGACCTGATGATATCTCAATTGAAGTGTGAAAATATTTAGGTGATTTGAGAGTTTTTTTCCGTACTAAACTTTTTAATATTATTTAAAAAATTAAAAAGATGTCTGAGTGGAGGAAGAGTATTTTGGTCCCCATTTTTAAAAATAAAGGGGATGCACAAGAGTGTGAAAATTATAGAGGAATTAAATTGATGTGTCATACTTTAAAATTATGGGTGAGGGTAATTGAACATAGGTTAAGACGTATTACAAAGATTTCTCATAATCAATTTGGACTTATGTCGGGCATGTCTACCATGGAAGCTATATATTTATTGAGAGGTTTGATGGAGAAGTTCAGAGATGATAAAGAGGATCTACATTTGATTTTTATTGATTTAGAAAAAGCTTACGATAAGGTTCCAAGAGATATCCTTTGGAGAGTTCTCGAGACGAAAGGTGTCGATATGACTTATATTCAAGTCATTAAAGATATATATACTAGAGTTGTTACTTGTGTTCGAAGTGAAGGAGGATTGACCAAACATTATCCCATTTCTGTTGGATTACATCAAGGATCGGCTTTAAGCCCATATCTTTTTGCTTTAGTTTTGGATGGTCTTACTGGACATTTACAGGAGGATGTACCTTGGTGTATGCTTTTTGCTGATGATATCCTCCTTGTGGATTAGACGAGAGAAAAAGCCCAGGAAAAACTTGAATTATGGAGGTCTACATTGGAGTCTAAATGTCTTCATTTGAGTAGAACTAAAACTGAATACATGGAATGTAATTTTAGTAATAGTAGCTCTAGTGACGGAAGTGTAACTTTGGGTGATCAAATTATTAAAAGGTGTGAACGATTTAGATTTCTCGGGTCTATTTTTCAAAGCGATGGTGATATAGATGGGGATGTTAATAGTAGAATTCAGGTTGGTTGGTTGAAATGGAGGAATGCGTTTGGTCTTTTGTGTGATAGAAAAGTACCTCTTAGACTGAAAGGAAAATTTTATAAGATGGTGGTGAGACCTGCAATGCTCTATGGTGTTGAATGTTGGCCTTTAAAAGAGAAGCATAATGCTAAGTTAAGTGTTACCGAGATGAGAATGATTAGGAAATGTGAAATGAATATATCCATAATATGATTGGTGTTGCACCTGCGACAGACAAAATTAGAGAGAGTCGCCTTACATGGTTTGGTCACATTAAATGTCGACCACCTGATGATCCGATTAGGAGAGTAGATGTTTTAGATTCAACTTATGTTGAGAAAGGCAGAGGTAGACCTAGGAAGACTTGGACTTATTGCAAAAAAGAAAAATTGATCTTAATTTATTAGAATTAAATGAAAATTTGACACTAAATAGGACGCAATGGAGAAAAATGATTCATGTAGCCGACCCCACTTAGTGGGATTAAGGCTTTGTTTTTGTTTGTTGTTTAGATATGTTTGCTTTTCAGACGAACCGTTGAGAGCAGCACTTGGAGGAAACTTTTGAGTTTTTTCAGCAAGGAAGAAGTGAGGAAAAATGTAATATTTGTATAAAATAAGAAAATAATTAATTAAAATAAATTTTAATTCCTATTTAATGGAATCAGTTTGAACCAACCATCTCAAAGGGTTTTTTTCTCAAGTATCGAGGAAACATAGAAGACAAGGGCAAGACGAGAGCTTGAGATAGAAGCGAGGGTCAGTGAGAAAGGAATAAGAAGAAGAAGAAGATAAATACTTGAGTTTCATGTAGGGAATCAACGTTGTTCGTGTTGTTCGACATGTTCTCTTGAGGGTGATGATGCAGTAGCATTCCCGAGGGGCTTTGTCAGGTGCAAGAAGGAATGCGGGGTTGATCCAAGTGTGACTAGATGCATGGTTGATCCGAGCATGACTAGGGCAAGATCTGGTTGAGCTGCTTTGTGTATGATGGTAGGAGTATTAAGGTAGTAGGAGAGGCTTTGGGTGCATGAGAATTGAGACGACCAATCTAAGGAGATCATAAGAGTCTTGGGTGTGGCCTGTGCGGGTTCGATTAGAAGAGGAGGAAAGGTGAGCCTACGTGTAGGCATAGGAGAAGTGGTCGAACCAAAACTTTATAAAGTTAGGGTTATTTTCTTTATTTACATGTTGATGAATTATATAACATTTAATTTTTATTAAAATGTAAATCATGAGTTAAGGAATATTAATATTATGGCTTGGGGAGAGATAAATAAAATATTAATTGATGATTTGAAGTAATTTGACAATTTTACTATGGGTTAAATAAATCTAACATTAAGGGAATTATGATAATTAGTACATTTAGGAGTGTGGATTTATTAATGTTTTAAAAAATAATTGATGGGATGAATTTTAATTTTTTGTAAGATTAATAATTAAGGAAAGAGTAATTAATATTAAATAATGAAAATGAAATAATAGTATTGACATTGGAGCAACGAAAGAGTTATTGATCCCGCAATCTTGATTGCTTGATTTTTATGATATCGAGGAAATGGGGCCTCCCGCGATCGCAGGAGGGCTGAACTGCCAAGTTCCCGTCTAATTCAAAATTTCTACAGTAGTATTGTCATTTTTTTATTTCCTATTTTATTATTTTTATTTACATGTAGTTTCTATTAGAAACCTATTTATGTGTGTTTTGGTTGTTTTGGGAGAATTTTGATTTGTTTTGAGTGTTATGGAGATTGTAATCTCTGATTTTTAGCATAAGTGTTGTATCTTTTTCCTTTTGCAAGTGATGTTTATATATTTGCTTAGGAATGAGGGTGGAGCCTCCTCGTCACTCGTATCACACCATTTTTTTATCCAACATGCGGATTTTAGTCAGGGCAATCGATGGCGACCTCAAACCAGCTATTCAATAGTAGATTTATCTCTGCAATCCCTTCCGAACGTCGTTGATCACACATTTAACCTTTCCTCGCTATTTCATAAAACCTCGTGGCTAAATCATTTTCCGAAATACCTTCTAGGAGTCCTAGAACAATATTAAGGACTCATTAATGTACTAAAAATTAGAAATCTTTAAATTATGGTAAAAACAAATTAGGACTATCTCAAGCATTTGTAAATAATAAATTATTCAAGTAATTAAAATAAATGAAGAGCAAGAATGATATTAAATTATGATTTAAAAAAAAAACTAACAGAAAATATTACATTTGAATATAGGTATTTATATTAAAGAAGTGGTGATAGAACATAATTGAGGTGAATAATTTGTTTTCTAAATTCAGTGATATGTCTCATTTTTAAATGTTTTTATGATTTCACTTTTTCATATTTATGCTTTATACTATTGGGACTTAGATTGCAACTAATCATTTATAGTGTTCTAGATGAAGTATGCGTATTAGTAATCTTCCATAAATTGTTGCATCTTAGTTGTTCTAAAATAGACATCAAAGTATTATATGATCTTTAGATTCTTTTAGAGGTACATATATTAGATTGTTGCATGACCTTTAGATTTTAGTAAATGTGCACTTATTCATTGATTGATAAAAAATAATGTATGTTTAAAAGAATGAAATGAAATTATTGTATGTGTTGATTGTGATGTCAATATATATGTACATGTAAATATATTCTTACTACTTTGTATAATTGTGAAATTTAAATCATTAATTGTTATGTCGATGGGAGAGTATCGGCCAGAGGTGAGTAGAAATTTTATCACCTCAAATAATTATGTAATTTAAATTATGAACCGATATCTCAATGGAAGAATATCGGCCGGGGTTGAGTAGGTATCTTTTAACCTTAGCTAATAATAGACCTAGTATACACCCCTATGTGTCGACGGGATATATATCAACCAGAGGCGTGTTAGGTATGTTTAGACGAATGTGAAAATTAAGAGTATGAAATATACTAAAGTTAAAGATTAAACATTGAAATATAAAGCTTAGTTAATGAATATCGAATTCTAGATTATTTCCATTGAGAAAAAGTCATGAATACATACATTAGATAATTATATAATTTTCTATATTGAAATATGAAAAATCAGTATGTATATATTGACTTTTTATTTTTATGTTACTATAGTTTCGAAGTGTATTTGCTCCCATGGGTTATCTTAGATGACTCGTTATGTTGTTTTGATATTTATTCATGTTTAAACTTTTAAATAAAAGATGAATAATAGTAGAAAATGTTTTCAAAATGTGAGTTCAACAACTGAAAAGATAAATTTTTAGTTAAATAAATTGATTTCTTTAGCGTCTTTTTCAATTAATATATGGATTATAAACCGTTAGAGATTGAAAAATGAATATAAAAAAATTTAAACTTCTCTATTTGATCGTCCATTCTCTCCTTGAAATTCCAAGCCTCCGGATTGGATCGTGACAAAAATTTAAAATTAAAAAAAATAATAATTAACAATATTGATAGAGGACTTATGTCATTGATCATCAGGAACACTATCATCAACTATGGAAAGTTATCTTTGAAAGATTGGTTTGCATTCATGGTTACAAAGGAACTGATTTAATGCTTTTATTATTCTAAAATCTCTTAACTAGAATGAAGCTGAATTCTTCAAACATTAAGGCTCCTTTTGGTGTATTGGTTGGAATGTTATCAGAAAATTCAAAGTTAAGTGTTTTTGTATGGGAGCATCTCAATATGTGTGGCCAATTGTGAGGCCATTTGGTCAAAACAGACAGTATCTCGATGGTTGAGAGTTTAGGTTATTACAAATGGTATCCTGAAGATGGAACTAAGTGTCATACAAAATAAAATGTTATGCTATGAGAGTTATCTCTTGAACCTTAGAATAGGCAAAGTGCTACATGGTGGGGGGAACCACCTTTTCAATCCTATATCCCGGTAGATGATCCTGAGTTGAGAAAACCGGCACGGACGTCTCTTACTTTAGTGGCAAAGTTTGTGAATCTTTAAGTAGAATGAAATTAAGCTCTTAAACGTCGAGGCACTTTTGTATTTAACGGTAAAATTTAATCAGAAACTATGATGGCAAGCGTGCTTGTATGGGAGCACTTTTGGGATGAGTAACCTCAGAGAAGTTATACCAGTGAGATAAAATTGTGAGGCTGTTAGGCCTAAATATATAATATATTGATGGATAATAGCTCGGGCCATTACAAATGGTAGCAGAGCATAAACCAACCTAATACAATATATAGTGTTATGCCATGAGTGTCATCTCTTGAACCCTGAAAAAACAAAGTTTTACATGGTGGGAGCCGCCTTTTGGATCTATAGGGGCCACCTCTGCAATCATATGTGCCTAGTAGATGTTTTTGGGTTAAAAAAACTAATCAGTATTTTGGTTCTTTAATGGGGGAAATTCTGAAACTCTTCAGTTAAGCATGCTGGAATGGGACCACTCTTAGGATGGGTGATCTCTTGGAGATTTACATCAATAAGAGAAAATCATGAGGTCATTAGGCTAAAATAGATACTATCTTGATGATGAGAGTTCAAGGCTATGACAATTATACAAATTGAGATTGTTAACAGAACATGAGATTGAATGTAAGTGTAAAAAATGAGCAAGAAGAGCCTCAAGGCTAGGAGGAATAGGGACTGATCAATTAAGAAAGAATATGCTTGGAGAAACCTATATTTGCATTAATAGATATAATTTATAGCCAGTCTGCCAAGAGCCAATTGATCACCGTGGCCCCAACAAGTATTAAAATAACAGGTACAATTCTCTTAAACATGATAGTGATGATGACATGGCATGCCACTAAAGACCACTGATAAAATATATGAAATGACAAGCCAAGTAAAGCCAAATAATGAACAAAAAGGCTCATAATTTGGGACGGTAAATATCTCCCATTCCATCACTCTGGTAAATCAGTAATGCTGCTGCAATTTGTGTCCTTAAATTAATTGAATTTAAACATTTTGTCCAACTTTCACTCAATCAGTCTCAAATCTATTCAAATCATCAACTTATTTGCAACCATATTCCCCTCTACAGGCCATCCAAAAATTATACGAGGCGCATCGAAAAGCATTCTCATCAGCTCACGTCGCCATTGTCCTCGGCATACTTTCATCCATCGCGTCGCATTCAAGCGAACTGAACTCCCACACCACCTTGTTTCAGAAGCTGGAGAGATTATGCTCCCTGCTGGAGATTCCCGAGCCACCTGCTGTCCATTTTGAGAACGAATGCCATCAGAATTATCTCAAACTACTGAAGAAAATGCTCAGAGACAACGTTCCTGTCCCAGAAGAAATATGCCTTGTATCTCTTATTGCTTCAGAATGCCAGAAAATGTTAAATATTTACTTAACTTGTGCTGGATATGAATCAGAAAAACAATCCACAGATAAAGAGCCCATCAAGTTGCAGAGAATTTTACCTCTGATTTCATCAAAGAGAGAGGAATTGGCTGCCAGAACTCCTCTTGTTGTGTTGGCCATTAAGGCATTGAGTGAGCTCGACAGCGATGCATTTCGGCAAAACCTGAAACCCATTTTTCCATTACTGGTTGATCTTCTTCGCTGCGAACATGGCTCGCGGGAGGTGCTTCTAGCATTGTCTGATATATTTCAATCATCAATAGGTCAGGTAATCTCTACCCTGTGAATATTATGTTTATTTGGAATTGCATTCCTCTTAACACTTTATTTATAATTATTCAATTTTTTTTTTTAATTAATATTTTATGCATATCCCTTTTTTTGATAGAATTTCTGCCATTGATAGGTTATAAAATATAGTTTGTGAGGTGTAAACCACAGGTTGAGATGTGAGGTATTCTTTTTGTTAGAGAAAGAGAATGATTTTAATATTTTTTAATATTTTATGAATATGGGTCTTTCATTATGGTTGTGTATAGTTTTGCTGAATTATGGTATTGTTATAAGCATTTATTATTAAAAATTGATGTTAGAGAAATTTACATACACACCACACAAATCTTTTGTATTTGCACATCTAACCCCAAAGCTTGATATTTACAAATTAATATTCGGGTGTTAAAAACCTATGCATGAAAAGGTGTGTATTTCATATGTAATATCAAAAAGTTTGAGTGGCATGTTTGTAAATATGAAAGTTTAGGTGTTCGATATGTAATATATAAGAAATGTGTTGTATGCAAGTACATGCCCCTTCGTATTATTATCGAAGTTTGTTATGAATCATTGGTGTCTAAAATGGGAAATAATAGTATCTGGATGTCCGCACGTCCGGACGGCCAACCACCAACCGCTACGTCTCCCGCCGATGACGTGTATGATGATGCGGCAACCGGTGGTTAGCCGTCCGGATTTGCATTGTCCAGACAGAATATTTTCTCCTAAAATGGGGTCTGCCGGTTATTGTTCTGAAAACTGAGTGCTGCCAGAATTTTGATAGGCTCTGTTATTTGTGTCTGATAGTAATTATTTAGTGAACAAGATGAATTAACAGTCTCATTGAAGGAATTTATTAAACTATATCTCTCCCATCAGAATTTATTTATGCAATTATCTTTGTTTTGTTGCAAAAATAATGCAAACACAGAGCCAACTTATTTCTAGCTCCACTTGTATGAAATTTGAAGTCTAGATGAGCTCAATCACTGCTCCAAGCAAAAATATCAAAATATTCTTAATAAATTTATTAACAAAAGTGATCAAAATGGTCTCACATGTAAAATGTTAGTCTAATTATATTATTTCAATAAGATTCAAAATGTTCTCTTAATAGGATTATTTGTCCCATTTAAGGGTTGGGGGATTATTATAATAGCTATTTAAATAATTTGAGGACTAATGTGTGATGTCTTTATTTATAGCACTTTGGTGTTCACTCTTAAATGTTTAGTAGTAATAGTATTTTTAATGTGATGTTAAAGAACTGAGTATCACCTGAACGAATGAAAAATAAATTTTAGATGATATTCACATAAATAAAAATTATGCAATATGTATGTAAATGTTTGTTTTTTGTGCTCTTATTTGTTGGATTGGCCTCAATATCATTGTTTTTTATCAGCTTGCTATGGCAACTTTTTTATTTTATTTTATATTGTTTGTTTGTTTATTGAATTCATTTTTTAAAAATAATTTTTGTAGCTTTTAGGCTTTTCTTAACCAATATGAAGTACAGTATTTTCATACATTTTTCTTTCTATATTCGCGATTTTTTTTTTAAAATAATTTAATTCTTATGTTTGTTTCTCTTGCTATAAAGTATATAATAAATTTAATATATATATATATATATATATATATATATATATATATATATATATATAAATTCTACAAAAACAATAATTTTCCAAATATATTTGAAGTATGAATTGTTGTGTGGTTGATGATGATGCAAAATTAGTTAGTTCATCATCTTCTACTACTATTATAAGTGATAGCATTATGGGCATACAATATTGTTCTTCTTTACTAAATTAGAGAGGTGTTGAAAGTAACAATTTAAGATTTGAAGAACATATTGATAACTCTTGAAGAGTATTTAAATTGAATGACTGCTGATATACATAGCCTCATTGTCTCATGCATAGTTTAATCTCAATCAAATAACATGTTAGGCAATCTTTTGAGAGAAAAAAAAAAATTTATTTAAACATGATGTTGCATCAAAAACTACTTACATTTTAGATGTTAGATCAAAGGATGTTGATGAGCTCAATCATGAATTATTAGATATATAATCACAGAAGTTCATCAATTTTAATCCTAATTTGAAGCCAAATATGATTGTGAAAGGCAAGAAGAGAGATTATAACATTGATTTATCACTTAAATTAGTCTTGGTGATATGACTATTATGGCCAAGCAAATTGTGAAAGCATTTGGGAAGCTTCCAAATAAAGCTCAATTTCTTACTATATATACTATTAATCAATTGAAATCATATGCTCTTGTCAATGCTCTTAATGGTGGAATAAATTTATGAGTGCAACATGATAGAAAGTTTAATGTTATGTTATGAGCCTCTTGTACAAACATGTGTTTCTCATAGCTATGAATTGGTATCAATGATTGCAACTTATATTCAAAGCTTTTGTACGAATGATGCGTGATTGTCTACACATGCTCAACATTGTATTTCAGATATTCACAATGACGTAAATAGAATTGGCATTACCGCCACCGTTAAGAAAGCCTAAGATTTTTCATACAAAAAATGTTAAGGTAGAATTTGTTGAAGAAGTGCAATGTTGGGTGAGATTATAACAAAATTTCCTAAGAGGCCAAATGCCCACAAACTTCGCAACAATTTCCATTTTACTCTTTTTCATTATTATAGGAATATTATGAATGCTTAAATTCAATATAATTTTTTAAGGTAATGTCATTGAGTGGTTATGAAAGAATATAATACATGTCATTGTTAGGTGTCATAGCATTTGATTTGTACACTAATCATATGACATGTATCATATCCTCTAATCTAATATATCTCTTGGATTAATGTGCTTATTCTATTTGTAATTTTTTGTATATAACTATTGTGATTATATTTTATTATATCAATTTTTTAATATGACCTATCAAAGCTATATATATATTGTTCATAACATTTTCAATTTTTTAACATGTTTTGTTAAAAATGGTTGAATTTAAAGTATATTCTTTATCTAATTTAATTTATGTGAAATTATTATCAGCAACTACTATAATTTATTATTTGCCAAAATTTATTCATTTACTAATCAAATATTTATGAAAATTATTAAAAATTTATTAATTAATTTATTAATTGATCATGAGCGAGCTCTAATCAGTTAATTCTTACCATTTAAATACTTTAAAATATATATTTTTAACCTTTTTAAACTCAAATCTATTCTTTAAAAAAAAAAAAACGAAATACCAAATTTATTTGATTACCTCTCAACATATCCATAGGCCATCGATTGGTTATGAAAGCAGGAGAATATATTCAAATTTGCATATTTGACAATTTACACTCCCAATTGCATTTTTGACCTAACAAATATCTAACGTACATAATTTTCATATGATACCTAAATTCCTAAGAAAAACGAGTCGGGAGAAATATTTAGGTATGAAATACACACGCAAGTTGTACGTGTACTCCATCAAACCTCCCAATAACCTAATAATTGAGAGTATTAACTCCAATAATCTCTCAATAACCTACCAACATCTTCCGCGGTTTCATGCTCATATTGAAAAGTTATTGTGAGATTATTAGGGTTATTGATGGTATTAACCCCAATAACACCCGCATAACTTCTCAAAACTCTCAGAATAACTGCAGTACTCACGCAGAACTACGTGCATACTTCATACCTAAATATTTCTCCAGTTTGAATGACTCCTTGGACTCTTTTATATTAGGAAGATTTACATTCATTCCGCTCAATTCCAATGTATTAGCAAAATCTACTCCCTAAACTTCATTTTTTTACATAACATGCCACCTAACCTATTCATGGAAACAAATTTTTGGTGGTACAAATGTTAAAAGTAGTAAAGTTTAGGCGTGAGAAATATAAATACAAATGAATTTCGCTGTAAATGCCCCTTTTATATTATGCCTTGTTCATAAAATCGAGCAAGGCAATGTATAAATTGGTATGTGAATTATACGATAACAGAACAAATTCCCTGAAATGAGTTTATGTTCCTATCATTAGAACATTATATATATATATATATATATATATATATATATATATATATATATATATATATATATATATATATATATATATATATATATAAATCAATCATTCAACATAAATAAATCCTATGCACTTGCATATCTAAACATGTTAACTATAAATATCAAACATTAGGTGTTAGATATGTAAATCCATTAGTGTTCAAAAGAATTGTGTGGTACATATTTACATAACAAAGATCAAAGTAAGCCAAATGCACACAACAATGCTATTTTGGCATATAAACCAAATGTCATGTCATTTTGGGAGAAAGATATTTTATATACAACAATGAAAATGTACAAAGTGACACAATTGGAGTCCACACACAGTACCAAATCAATTGGTACCATCTTAGATTGAGACCTTGGTAATGAAGAAAAATAAAAATAAATAGAATAGATATCAAATAGATTATATGTATATATATATATATATATATATATGTACAACCAGATGAGATAAAATGGAGTTGTAAAGAATCACTTTCAAAGCTATAAACAAATGCATTATATTCTTCCATATATGCATCCATCATCATCAGTCCAAGCTCCACTGCTCTGTATTAGTTACAGCAGGGCAGGAATTTTTACAAAGACTTAAACCGCAGTGGAGCAGAAGAAATATTCTGCTACAGTGCATTCATTTTGAGCCCCATCCATTGGAGCAAAAACTGAACATTATGAAGAAACTATGGTGAACATGAGAAGTAAAACCTGCAGAGGGTAAATGATACCTTTTCTTCTTTAATCACTGAATCCGCGGATAAGAGAGGAATATAATAATGGAGTAACAAGGAAATATAATTTTGAAGAAAAGTTCAGAGAAAATTAATATATATATATATATATATATATATATATATATATATATATATATATATATATATACGTGTCAGAAGATAATTTTGGTGAAAAGTGCAGCAATAAAAACCAGATGAGGTTCAAGTCAGGCTTTGTTATGAGCTTTTTGCTGCTTTTCTGCACACAGTTCTAAGGTGGTTTTTCTAATTTCAGGAAAAAAAAAGAGCTTTAGTCAAAACAATCATATGGAAATAAAATAAAAATAATTTATTTTACAGGCTTGATAGTGCCTTCATATCAAGCACGTCAATAAAATAAAATAAAAAATCTTAAAAGATAATTTTACACTTCAATTATTTTGGAATGATGCAAATAAGCTATTTATCGCAACATTAAATTACCAACTTGGAATAAGATACTGCAGCGTTTGAATATGATGAGAGTCAACTTCGGAGGAATAGAGAGAAAACCCTCAACCTTCCAGTTACAGGACGAATCCAGATTACAGTGTTTCTCCAATAAGATGCATGAAGATCTCCAGACATCTACAAACGTCTCTTATAAGCATTTATTGAATTTTTCTAGATTTATGACAAAGTCCTGCTACAAATTTTTACGATTTTGGATATTGTCCGCTATCAATCACTCGGAAATGATCCTTTTAACCTCAAAGGAATTATAACATGATAGATTAGATTTAGATTTACATCCACATTGATTTATGTAAACATGCTTTCATAAATAATTATGGAGATAAGTTAGGATTTGAATTTGAATTTGATGGATTTCATTTTAGAACTTGGTTTGTTATCCTAACTCCAGAAATAGGGTGGTTTGCTTTGTAAATATGCCATTGCTCTAATGATTAAAATTATGGATTGAACTCCTAACTTCTTCCCCTTCTCTCAAGCTCCTAAGCAAAATGAGGGCTAGTTGATGTTTCTTCTACGATCTTCAGAACATCAAAACAATTGGTCAATATATTTAATTTATGAGAAAAGAAAGTTTAAACAAAAAACATTTTACCCCAAAAAAAAGGGAATAACAGGCAAAAGAAATTTAGATTAAACAGCAAGAACACTAGTAGAATGTGTGAATCAAACTTACCTCTAGAAATCAAATATGCTAGATTGCAAAGCAAGAAAGGGATGTGACTCAGCAAGTGAAGCTGCTATTCTTTGTCCTGCTCCAATGATGTACATCTAAATAATAATGATGACGATGATGATGATAATAATATATACATATATATACATACATACATACATACATACATACATACATATATATATATATATATATATATATATATATATATATATATATATATATATATATATAGAGAGAGAGAGAGAGAGAGAGAGAGAGATTTACATATGTAGCAATAGCACACAATTCTTAGGTATTTACATATCTAATGCCTAAACTTTAATATTTCTACGCATCACTTGGTGCTTTAAACCTATGCATGAAAAGGTGTATTTCACTTTAAAAAGTGGTACTGGTGCTATTATTCATATGATATTAAAGATTTGAATGTTGTGTGAATAAGAAAATTTAGGGGTAGACATATAAATGTATAAGAATTGTGTGCTATGTATGTAAATGCCCCTCAAAATAAAGAGAAGAGAATAAATTAGATGGACTGGAACCATTAAATAATAAAAAATAACTTCTGGTATAACTACCTCCGGGTATTGTTCACCAACTGAACCTCTAGCTTGGTTTTTGATTTGATCCATTTCCTTCACTGAGTTGTGGTGACTGAGCAGGAAGAATAAACTGTGGCTGAGCTGAAACAGGTGCTGCAACCCCTGCAACCCAGTACAAAGAACTTCAAATTAACAAAATAAGCACCGAGTACAAAAATTTATCTCAAAATACAAGTTGAGAAAGAGCACAACTTGAAATTATGAAGTTGAGGCATACTTTTTATCAACTTTTAGTGTTATCTTCAAAAGACTTATTTTATTCACAAAATCTTCTATTTTACATGCCTTCCTCATTGTAAACGGTGAGGTCAGGTTATATAAAGTCCCTGCCTACCTGCCTGAGAATGTGAAGAAATAACAGTAAAACAAAAGTTAAGGAAAAGTTGGATAGGAAAGCTTGCCTGGAAATGGTGCTTGAATTACAGGCCGGGCTGGAGCAGCAACTCCATTTATGTTAGGTCCGCCTGGCTGCAAAAGATGATGGCCAGGAATTGCATATCCCTGCACAGCTGGAAAACCTTGGCCAGTGGGAATTGGCTGACCAAGCTGCCCATAAGGGTAAATAGCTGTATTTAGTGATCCGGGAACGCCAAAAACTTGTACATATTGCTGGGCTCCATATGGACTATAAGCGTTCTGTGAACCAATAATTTATACAAATAGTGAGAATAAAAACAAAACAAACTTCCAAGGTAAATTTGCCATAGGTGATAAGTAAACGACAATGGTCCTCGAATCGTAACCTGTGGATAAACATATTCTGGCCCATATGTTGGGTACCTGAATGAAAACACAAGATATCCTTGAGAAAAAAAAAAAAATTAATGTAAAGCAAGAGCATAGATTTTAAATAGAAGGTTTTTTCGACGTATTCCCCCGAAAACACAGAACTAGCCACTAGCCAGTTAGTGTTTGATTTCATTAAGGACAATAAAGGACTAACCATCAGAATTCAAAACCCAACACCCATTATTATTTTTCCACAAAAGAATTATTTATATAACCTTTACATGCCCATTTCTGCATTCTGCTTAAGGAATATGCATGTGATAGACCAATAGTTAATTGGACAACGTATGTATTGTTCTGCAAAGTATTTTTCTTGAGAAAAGTTTAAAAATAGTCCCCCGACTCTTTGTAGGGATCCAATTTTGTCCCAAGTCAAAAAAAATGTCAATTTAATCCCCAGATTATTTATAATGAGGGATAAAATAGTCAACCTTGAGGACTATTTCAACTCATATTAGAAGAGTCTGCGGATAAATTTGACATTTTTATAAACTCTGGGACTAAAATGGCTCCATGTCAATAGTCGAGACTATTTCAACACTTTTTTTCTTGCTTCTCTAAACAAACACTTACGCATTCTTGGACAGCTATAAATTCATTTAAGAAAACAACTTCAACCATAAATTCTGTTAAGAAAAGTTGAGATGACAAATAACACTAACATGAAGTGAGAATTTGATTGCTAAAATGGGGATCAACACTAAAGCTCGACTTACCCATATGGAGAATATGCAATAGCTTGCTGGTAGTTGTAAGGAAGTGATTGGTGGTAAGCAGATCCTCCAACGTAACTTCTTGGAATAGAAACACCTCCTATGTAAGGGCCAAAGGACCTTGGGTGTGCTACTAAAAAATTCAAATGAAACAACAATCAAATTACAACATGTTCCCTGCGCATGAACCACCAAAACTTTAGAAAATGTACTAGATTAATAAGTATGCTTCCATTCAAATAGAGCTGAAAACAGAACTAGAAAAGTTAAGAAAGTTTGTTGTGATAATCAAGTGTAGGTGGTGTCTGATATTTGAATAATTCAATGCTGATCCTCAAACAAAAGTAATTTCAGAGCTTCAGTTCCTAATTGAAGAATCAGAACAATTGTGATCCTCCGTTCTGTATTTGCATACAAATACCAAAGACTTATATATATATAAATATGATTATTTTAGACAATATGAGGTTGAAGGTAGATAAAGTTGGGGAGCTCAGTCAAAATCATGATTTTCTTTGTGAAAGATCACTTGGATTGAAGTAAGAAGAAATGCATGGAAGCATGGTTGATGTTAGAAGATACAACTACAAGAACTATCAAGATAATAAGACGCACTTTCATAGATGTTCAGGCAGTTGAAAAAAAAAAAGCTGAAAACGAAAACAGTAATGAGAAAAATGTCAAAACGGTCCCCTGACTCTTTTTATGGGAGCACTTTAGTCCCAAATTCTGTATGAGTGCCAATTTAGTCCCCAAATTTTTTAATAGAGCCTAAAATAGTCCTTTTGGGGACTATTTCAACCAGTATTAAAAAAGTATGGGGACTGTATGAAACTTTTATTGAATATGACTAAAATGATCCCATGTAAATAGTCAATGGACTATTTTGACACTTTACTCAAAAAGTAATATTAGGTTGAGAAAATGGCATGGCCCTGCATAAAAGAAGAAAACAGATCTCCAAAGCCATTTATGGATTCGTCAAATTCAATGTTAATATCTTCTCATGTATTCTATATCTAAACATAGGAAGTCAAAGAATATCTATTTACCCATTCAAGCGGCAAGAAAAATCCATATCTCAGAGCAAAATTGAAGGGTACAATAACCAGTTGTCAGGATGAATGACATTTTAAAAAGGGACATTTACATACACACCACAGAATTCTTATTTATTTACATATCTAACACCTAAACATTCATATATACATGCATACCACTTAAAACTTCAACATCAACAAAAATACCACCATCACAATCTTTTAAAGTGAAATACACATTTTCATGCATGCGTTTATCACACCATGGTGTTATAAATGCAGATATCATACTTTAATTGTTAGACATGTAAATACATAAAAAGTGTGCGGTATGGTATGTATATAAATTTTCCTTAAAAAAAACACTACCTGAAAGTTAATAATATAAGGTCCACTTTGACAACTACTTACTAGAACATGATTAGGCAAACAGTTAATTGTTGGGGTAGAAATTCAAGGACATGATTCTTCATAAATCATTTCTTCTAAATCCCACGGTAAGGATATTCCTACAAATACTTCCTCTAGACTAGCACATTACCTCATTTTGGGTATACTCTGAATTCAATCCATTAACCTGTGCCGACAATGATCACATATCAAATCAAATAAAACACAGAAAAAGGAAATGTGTAAGAAATTGAAGGAACAAATCACAGATAGCACACCATAACTCTCACATTCCATTCAAATACCAAACAAGGGGCATTTACATACATACCACCCGATTCCAATGTATTTATATGTCTAACACCTCAACTTTGATTTTTTAGATTTATACCACCAAAACCTTTCATATCACATAAAAAATACCATTATCTTAACTTCTGAAAGGTGAAATACACCTTTTCATGCATAAGTAAGGTTGTATGTATGTAAAAATTGAAGTTTAGGTGTTAGATATGTATATACATAGGAATTCAATGGTATGTATGTAAATCTTCAAAGAAGCAAATGAAGGGGTGTAGTATGACATAAGAACACATCAAGCACGTCAAATTAAGAACTGGAATTTTCCACGGGTTAAAGACAAGTGAAAATGGTAGTTTTTATTTTAAGTTGTGGAGCTGATCCTTGTTCGAATTCTTAGGCATGCAACATCCCTGAAATACCAGAAAATAAACATAAAACATAAATAATTTTTAGCCACTTTGTCGCTCTCTACTCTCCCCAAAGTCTCCAGACATTTTTACAATCATTTCGATGTCAAAATTGAAATCAATGGCAGGGAGAAAGTGAATTTCACTAGATTTCAGCTAAAGCAGATTTGAGGATTGAATTTTGCTATGCCTCCCCAAATGCCCTGCATATCAATAAAAACCCATCGAATCCATTGAATACTTGAACAGATTTGACGACGCCGCCTGGTTAAACTACACTTCTAATAGCTATTTGAGTACCTCCATACAATACAACTCTTTAAGCAATATATTTGACCTTCATCAAACCCTAGTTCTCATATATAAGGTGCAATATTCTTTGTTTCATTAATGATTGCATAAAGTACATCACCGAAATTTCATATCTCAAAAGACCATTTGCATACAAAACCAATGATGTTTCAAAAAGGGAACTAAGCGTAGCCATAAACTACGTGGTTAAACTACACTTCTAATAGCTATTTGAACACCTCCATACAATACAAATCTTTATACAATATATCTGAACTTCCTCAAACCCTAGTTCTCTTTTATAAGGTGCAATATTCTTCGTTTAATTAACGATTGCATAAAGTACATCAAGAAATTTCATATCCCAAAAGACCATTTGCATAGAAAATCCTATGCATAGCCATAAACAACATGGTTAAACAACACTTCTAATAGCTATTTGAGTACCTCCATATAATCCAACTCTTTAAGCAATATATTTGAACTTCCAAAAAACCCTAGTTCTCTTATATAAGGTGCAATATTCTTTGTTTAATTAATGATTGCATAAAGTACATCGCCAAAAATTCATATCCCAAGAGATCATTTGCATATAAAACCAAAGATGTTTCAAAAAGAAAACTAAGCATAGCCATAAACTACATGGTTAAAAAACACTTCTAAAAGCTATTTGAGTACCTCCATACAATCCAACTCTTTAAGCAATATATTTGACCTTCCTTAAACCCTAGTTCTCTTATATAAGGTGCAATATTCTTTGTGTGACTAATGAATGCAAAAAGTATATCACCAAAATTTCATATCCCAAAAGGCCACTTGCAGACAAAACCCAAAAGGAAACTAAGCATAGCCATAAACTTTAAATAGAAGCTCCTAACAAAAATAAAAACTTCCAAGGTTAAAATGCAAACATTAAAGGGGCATTTACATACGTATCCCCTAATTTCTATGTATTTACATATCTAACACCTAATTTTTGCTTTTTACATCAAAATCACCCTAATCTTTCATATTAAATCAGATATACCGCAATTTTAACTTTTAAAAAGTGAAATACATCTTATGTATGATAAAATTAAAATTTAGGGGTTAGATACGTAAATACATAAGAATTGAGTGGTATGATTGTAAATCTTCCAATATTAAGTTACCATCATCAGCCAAAAAATCTACAAACTAAAAAGAAATATCGTCTTACAATCCCAAAATAGATACTTATTTGTATAAAGTATCACATTAACTAATCATGATAGAAGAAGTATATAGATTTACAATCTAGGATAGTTGGTTATAGATTAGGTTCGAAGAACAAAGATAATGTCACACCACAGAGAACATAGTAAGAAGGTCTGTTTTCAAATCACCCGGGACTCAGAAAAACCTTGAGATATAACAAATGTCTGCGGGACAAAGATATGATAACACAAGCACAGATATGGGAAATATTGGTATTAGAGAGATGATAGGAATAGCACCTAATTAAAAAAAAAAAGAGTGAAAAATATCTTTAAAAAATGACTAGGACATGCTCAGCAAAGCGTAGAAGATGCATTAAAAAGGAAGGTGTGCAGAAATAATGTAGAAGGATTAAATTAATGTGAACAACTTAGGAAGTAAAAGGAGTTAGATCAAAAATAACATGCCTATGAATTGTGCAAGAAGATACAAAAAACAGAGCTAAAACCTCAAGCAAAAAAAAATATATATATAAAATATAATAAAATGATATGTTACTATATGTGAAATGGGTAGTAGGTAAGTAAATCTCTCTAAAAAATAACGAAAAACGAGGATTCATAAAATTGGCTTCAAAAACACTATATGTCATCATCAAAAGTCACCTGTTTTACATGTTAATTTCTTCAATGCCATATATAGGAATGAAAAACATTTCTGTATAAATGAAGCAATCAAATTAGATATGCAAATCAAAATCCAAGGAATCTGAATGAAAAACTACAATCAAACAAACCAAAAAGGTAACAGATTGAAGAATGATATTAAGAAAATAACACAGCTAACAAATAATAAAAAAGAAAAAAAACCATACCATGAGGTGGAGCTGGTTGAAGCCGACCAAATGAAGCCAAATTACAGTTAGCCCGCCTTCCATCTATAACAGGATTAGGGTTTGCACAAGCCCTAGTTGCGGCATCAGGATACCGAAATGTCACCTAATTCCTCCATAAAAATCCATCCAAATAATAAAAAACATAAGTCATCTAAAAATTAAGAAAAACAAATTAAAAAAAAAAACATTTTCCCACTAATTTCAACCAAAGAAGACCATCTTTGACTCACAAAACCATATCCCTTCGACCTCCCGGTGTACTTATCAGAGATAACGACGGCCTCAAGGATCTCCCCGAATTGCTCGAAATAGAGCTGCAGCGTCTCGCTCTGCGTCTCCCACGCCAACCCGCCGACGAAGACCTTCGTATAGGTGGTATCGCCGAAGGGAGAGTTTAGGAAATGAAGCCGAGGGCTTGAGCTCGATCCCGATCCCGATGTCGATCCAGGTACCTTTGGGTAATAGGCCATAGACTTGCACCGCACAGCAAAGGGAACGAATACAGTAAAACCAAGTGAAATTGCAGAAGTAAACAGAGTCGAAGGGATCAAGCGATTGATTGGCAGAGTGACAAGAAAACCCTAGAAATGATCATTTAAGAACGAAGCATTATCAAATTTGTGCAGTAAGGGAGATACAGAAGCTAAGAAGTTATGGAATTGGAGGAGATCGTGAAACATGACAGCGATTCTTCGCTCTGGCGATCTATAAGCGGAGAGAAGAATTCGCTTGAATTCGCTTTTGAGAGAGAGAATAAATTACACTTTTTTTATTTTTATTTATTATTTATTTATTTTTATTTATTTATTTCATGCGCTATCTGATGGGGGTGTAAACGAATCGAACACGAACTAACAGAGATTATGTTCGTGTTCGGTTCTTTTGAAATTTAGATTGTTTGAAATAGGCTCGTGTTTGAAATTGTTCGTGAAATTCCTATTCGTGTTCGTTTATTAACGAACTAGTTGAACATGAGCTGTTCGCGAACGACGAGCCAGTTTGACAGTTTTAATATTAATATATATAAATAATATATTATATTAATTATATAACCTATATTATATAAATATATAATATCTATATTAGTATATTACTAATATATTATATTAATATATTATTATTATTAATTTATTATATATTATAATTTATAAAATTTATTTTTTAAAAATATCATAATTTTTTATATATAAGTATTTTAAATTATTTTATATTTCGAATAATAACGAATTGAACACGAACGAACGCATCGCTGTTCGTAATTGGCTCGTTTAACTAACCGAACGAAAGATAATTGTTCGTGTTCGTCTCGTTTACTTATCGAAAGAATCGAACACGAACGCAACGAACCGAACACGAACTGTTCGCGAACAACGAGCTGTTTTGAGCGCCCTAGTTGTCTGAGCACAAATCCAATTTACCCGACATAATATTTTTTCTTTTTTTTTATGTGCAAAATTTATTTAAAGTTCTACACAACGTAACTTATATGAAAATTTAAAAAAAAATGGGTAATATCTTTAAAATATTTAAATTTATTTGAATCTTATGGGAGAAAGTTCTACTTCTAATATGGTGCGAATAAAGTTTCACTTTCGTTCGTGTAGTGAGTTTGGAAGCTCGTTGGAACAGATTCAAACAGATTTTTAATCATGTTCGAACGAGGTTCAAATCTTGGGTTCGAAATGAGATTTATTTGGGCATTTGCTCTAGATATAATGGTTGAGCGTTTACTTTTTAAATCTTGATGTCGCGGATTTGAATCACGCATATTGCACTTTGAGCTCAAAATGAGGTTTATTTATGAAAAATATGGCAGAGTGTATTCTAAAAACTATAATAATAGTTGATGGAGCAAAATAAAATCATAATAATAATACTAATAATAATAACATTTAGTTGATATAACAAAATGGAATTTAAAACTATAAAATTACTAGTAGGGCTGTCAAAACGGCTTGTTGTTCGCGAGCAGCTTGTGTTCGACTCGTTCGCTAAGTTAACGAGGAAAAAAAAAAAACCCTAAAAGTAAGAATAAAAAGAACACGTAACATTTACTATCACGTCAAAAATATGAACCATACACTTCAAGAGCGCTTTTTTAATTATATGCAAGTAAAATCATTAAGCATTCTAAGAAATTAAAATTAACAAATTAGTGCCACTAGAGTTTTTTCTTTTAAAAAAATTATTTTTATTATTTTTTTTTTAGAAGAAAGAATTTGATGCAAGACATTTTGATCATGCATATGGATAAGAATAAAGAGTTGGATTTTATTCCAACTAAAAGGAAAGTACTTTTATTTTCTTTGAATTAAGAATTTAAAATATTACTAAATATTATTAATTTAAATTTATAATCAATACTCATGATTAGTTATAGAGCATAATATTGAATTTTCATATTATAGTTAGCTCAAACTAAAATCCAAATTTTTGAAATGAATGAAATTAAACATTTCATGCAATGTTTAGAGATTACACACAACAATGTGAAGATTTCATCCTAATATGATAGTGATAAAGTTTTGAACAAAAGTCAAAGTAAGATGAGAGAAAAAAATATGTTTGTGATCAGAAAAAAATATAATTTCATAACCAAACGAAGATCAAATATTTCATTGAACTTTAAAAGATGGGTAAATGTAAGTTTTCTCTTTAACAAAACCGAGATAAGTGTCATTTTAATGACTTCAACAACTATAAGGAAAATCATCTATTTGTGGTTAAAAAAGATGGTTGAACATGGAGAAAAAAGATAATTTCATGTAGCAATTACCCTTTTTTCTATGAATGAAGACTTCCTTCTTGCTTTTATTAGAATCTCCCTCATATTGATGGAATTGCATCATGATGCTCATATTTATCAAGGAAAAGTAGATTAACAAAAGACAAAATATCAAGCCTATCTCCCTCTTTTGTTTTCTATATATTCAAGCCTATCTTTTTATTTGTAGATCAAGCCTATCTCCCTTTTTTGCTTAATTTGCCTTTTTTAGAAGCCTATATATTCAAACCTACTTCAAGCCTATCTCCTCTCTCTCTCATCTGTCTCTCTCTCTCTCTCTCTCTCTCTCTCTCTCTCTTAATTTGCTTACTATTATGAGATATAAAATTTATTAGTAGATCCAGCAATATATTACAATAGCTTATAAAGTTAATGAAAATATATCATAAGACTTTTCAAAGTTGATAAATATGATCTTCATCATCTTTTCATTAATACATGATTTTCCAAAATATTCTGATGTACTAATAAAACAAATTGATGATAGATTTATATTTAAAGAGTTCTAACTACAGTTTAACATGATTTTATTAAGAATAATTTTTAGCTCTGCATGATTAAAAATCTTCTTCTAATGTCTGGAATTTTAGATATATAGTAATTGAATACTTCTTTATGGAACACGTCTATATTATCATTTATAAAGGTTAAATAAGATTTTATAAAGTCCCGATTTTTTAATAAGCATTAGCATAACAATAATATTTTTTCCCTTTAATTTTAATAAGTTTTATAGTATCTCCTTTAACTAGACTTCATATATTGAGGAAATCAAATTATAAATGTTTTGCCCAACAATGAGAATAATAATCTTTAATGAATGAGTATCACTTCTTTAGTTTCTTATAAGTACTTCTTAAGCAAATCATCTAGTTGGTAGATGCTACTACAACCATATATTCAACCTCCATGCTTGATAGCAAGGCACTCTCTTAAAGTTGGAACAATAAATTAATGTAAATCTTCTTGTTACTTCTCCTTTTGTCTAAAGCTCCTCCTAGCTTTAAATTAACATATACTTAAAAATTAAAAGTAATATTTAAATAATGGTTTATTATAATTTTTAAATAGCTTATCATTCATTTCATAGGTTATTGTATTATTTCCCAACGTTGAAATGTGTCTACTACGTATTCCAGTTACTTATGCAAATTTGATGAGACCATTATATATATAATAGATCTAATGAGTTCATAGATAACTTTAGTTGTATGAGTCTTTTCTCTTCAAATAAATATTGTTGATAGTTAAGGAAGTACTTAAAGTTTGTGATATTGAATCTAACACATTTTCAATATGTTGTGGTTGTGAAACATTTGATGTTATGAGACATTGCTAGAATATAATCTTATCTGAGAAACAACTTAGCATATTTGAGATCTTATATATCTATTTTTTCTTTGATAACTTCAAATCATTGATCATTTGACAAACCTTCCAATTAACATATATTTCACTTACAATAAAATGACAATAGAAGCCTTGTTTTTATTCATTTAACATAAAATAATTGTCATATATGTATATACAACATTCATTATTTATTCAAACTCATTAAATTTTTTTGTAGCAATTGTGAGTTTTGATTTTAAGGTATAGAATGTATATTTAGCTTATATATAAAGCTTACTTATTAGGTTCTATATAACGTTTAATTTTATTCCATGTCAATTTAGTCCTCCAAGTAACAATAAAATAAGTTGTTTTGACATTCATTTATTCCAAGTATGGATCTTCTATTTATATAATTCTCATCATTTAATGAATAATGTAACACTTAACAACTTAAAAGCATATCTCTATAATTGTATGCATTATTTATGCTAGTACACATTCATATAATCCTTGTGTTGTATAATTTACTCGTTGCTCTTGAGTTTTATTTAGTTTTTCTAATCTTTGTTTTTTGAAGGACTTCTCGTTAAATTTAATGTGCTTTGAAGAGTTGGTGACTTTTTTTAGAAGTGTTAGGCATGTTTATTTATAATAAATACTTATTAAAGATAGCATATCTATTACTAATAATTATTTTATCTCATTATCCTAAAATATATAGTTAGACTAATCTCTACCATATATATTGAAGCAACACTTCATAAATTTTAAATCAAGCTTATCTATCGCGATATAATCAACATAAATATTTGGTAAACAACCAAAATATCTAAACTCCTACTTTAATATTAAGCTTTTCATAGAAGCGAAAAATTATGTGTAACTAATAATACTTAATTGATCATACATATTATAATGTTATTGTATCTAATTAGAAGATTTAAAGAAGACGTGTATATAGTCTCATGTTCCTTATATTTTAATTTAGAGTTATTGTTATCATCTGAATCGTACTATGTTACTATGGAGTCCCATGAGTTTGACGAAGGTTTTTCATAATCTCTATCACTATTTAATCATGTATGCTTAACTCTATCACTAGTTCAATATTCCTTTTTTTTTCACTTTGCATAGTAAAGAACATTTATCATTTTGTAAAAAATAATAAACTCATGCCCATTAGTTGTTTTCATCTATGAAGGTCATGTAGTGTAATAACCCTACTAAGAAAGCAACAAGAGACACTCCACATGGTTATTTGCATCAGCTCAACCATTTTTACATTTTGATCTCTCTCATTCTTTAGAAAACTAACTCATCTTTATTTCTCCTAAAATCTAAACATCACATTGTGAATTCACCAAAATTAAAACTTTAAATTTAACATTTGTTTTAAAACTTTACAATATTTCATATTTATACTACTCGATTAACTTATTTTATGAACAATTCATCATGACAGTTTTTGCCACTTCTAAAATATTGATGTTGAAAGCAGCTCATTTCCTTCTATTATAAGTTTCTTCTCAAGCTAGAGATATTGGACTTTGTATTTCTTCGAAGTATTTTTTTTTTTTATTGCCTTGGTTATCACATCCTTATTGTATATGATGCTTAAAATGTTCTTCATTAATAAGAAATTTTTTTCATAATTTAGATGCAATAGCTTATCATTAAATGTTTATTTAAAAATAAAATAAAATGATATCTTAACCTTATATCCATATTTATATCACATTATTCATAAAAAGGGTTATTGCATCCCAAATGTCTTCACAATAACTTTATTATCTTTGTCTTTTGACATGAGTTGCACTCATGCTTTGTGTTCTAGCATTGTTTCATTAAGCAGCTAAGCTTACAAGAACAAAATAATTCACTCAAGTAATCGAGCTTCATGAAAAATAATTAATTTGAACTACAAAAAGGTAGTTAACCATAAAAGCTCGTGAACAATGATCCAAGCACGCTTAATCATATATCCCATCTTTGAAATTGACGCTCACATAATTCTTCTGGACCATGATTTAGTTAAATTTGCTAACATGATTGATGACTAAAGCTTTTTTAACATCCTGAGATTGTAAATTTAATGCATTATAAATGGTTAATTAATAATGGAAGATTTACCGTATATATTGTATAACACCGATTTTTTGTTCTTTTTAAGCTTGGAGTAACCATATTGTATCTTTGTCATCGTGTAATTCTCTTTTTCATATTACGCTCTTTCTTGGATCATCAAAATGATTTAGAGAATTGGTCTTAAATTATGACATCAATGAGAGGTCAAATGATGATTGGGCTCAAAAGGGGTTTACCAAGAAAAGGTAAGGAGAACTTAATTCGGTAGAGATAGTCGAGTCAGGACTCCATGTATCTATCATCCTAAGATATTGAGACCCTAGGTATACTTTATGCAAGCTGTCAACCTAACTTGACCAGAGACTCCTTGTTAGCAACCTATGTGTTGCATCATCCATGGAATCTTGATAACCCTAAAATATGAGGAATGAAACCTCTAAACTATATGACCCTATTAAGGTGAAATTCACAGGAATGGATCTTAGACCCACTGATAAATCAGTAATAAAGTCTATGGAAAGAAGAGAGAAGAGGGTCAATCTACAAAGCCAAAACTGCCTCACAAAGGACTTACACCTCGTCTGAGTCGGGGAGCCACTAACACCCTAATCATTGTAAGCAATCACCTAAGTAAAAAAATAGGTATGTCAAGCCAATCGAGTTTAATGAGCACGAAGGCTCCTCCTTGGGTTATGCAATATGATATAGTTGTCTAAACAAGCCCATATATGGAGGCACAATTAATTATGACTTGGGTAAAGTTCATGCTTGTTGAACCATTTTAAATTTGGTCTGAAGGCCAAGCGAGAAAATAAAGTGCTCGTTTAAAAGATGGTATAATTTTAATCCTAAATTTTGATTAATCTCAATATTTTATTATTAGGATTTTATATAAAAATGTATTTTAACCCTAAAGACCCTAAGTTATTTCTGATGAGATTCCCAAACAATCCATAAACCAAAGAAAGTGGAAATGACAACACACAGCGTGAAGGAAAATGAGCCACAAAAATAAAAATAATAAACAAGTTGGGGTCGCTCGGTCGACAAAATGTCTTAGGAAACACATAAACATGATTGATCCTAATGTTATACATCAACATGAATTCAAACTTAAGGTAGGGGACACAAGCACTGCTCCTGGTGCTCGACACGTTGTTCCCCACATCAAGCTCCTCAGAACTCATGCTTGTATCCTAATTCAACTCGGCATAGGGACTGTAAAGAGAGAGATATATAGAAAAATCTTAAAAGAGACTCAACTTGTAAAACAGAGAGATTAATGCAAGCTATATGTCACATCATGCTTGGGTGGGAGGAGAGCTTAGCAGCACTTGCAAAAAATATGTTAGCAATCATTATGGCTCCTCCCTTTTAGGCATGATTCCCTACACAAAACAGCCTTAATACACTAATGTGCATATCCAAACTTAGTAAACACATAAAAGGTGCAGAGAAAATGTCCGTCCAAGCATAAACCATCAACTGTAGCCGGACATAAGAAAATTATATCTACACCCTACCCTATTATAGCAAACATTTAGAACAAGCTTCTCCTAGCACATTCATCTAACCGTGTGTTGAAATATGTGTTTAAAGCTTGTGCATGAATTTGACAGGGTCACCTACACTAGCCCCCTCCTAAAGATGCAAGAGTTATAATGCACACCACTAAAATGACAATTTTAAAAGAAACAAACTTTTCAAGGATTCAACCTCACATATGTTCTACATACGTATGCATTAGTTTTCAAAATAAATTTAAAATATGATTCATAATATTAATAAAAATATATTTTTAAATATTTTAAAAGTATTTCATAAGAAAGTAAAATCTAAGTGGTATGCACTGGACTTTTTTGGAACCTTGGCACGTCATACACGTGTTGATCAAAATGCAATTATTCGCACTGCTTGCTGAGATATACTCTCAAGCAATGCTCTTTAATGCATCAAGACCAAAATCGAGTCACTCGTCTGCTATAAATGATTTTTCCATCAAGGCTGAACATATTATGATCATGGAAAATTGTAAATTGAATCCATCATACCGTGAACAATCATGATAAACAAGTCGAATGGTTCGACTCGGCTTGACTACACTATCAAGGAGTAAGCAGCCACATCAGATGTTGGAAAATAACTAGATCGTCATAATGACAAGTAAATATTCTTCACGGGCATGTGTCGAAATGCTCATGATAATAATATATGCCAAAAGTGCAAATTATAAGTGCAAGATATATCGCACTCAAGTGATATGAAGTTTAGCTCCCTAGAGTATAGGACACCCTTGGGAGGTGGTTACACCCCGCACCAAGCACTCAAACAAGAGACAGGCATACGCGATATGCAATACGCCATGCAAATGACTTGAATTTGTCAGATACAAGAGACCCGGGAGGAGATTACACATTGCCTGCACAACAATCAGAAATGCACATGTAAATGATAGGCAAACAATGTGCAACATACCATGTAGGTGCACAATGCAATATGCACACGGATCAAATATGATCCTTACATGATGGATCAACCATGATCCTCACATAAAGGATCAACTATGAATCACTATATGTGTCAATTGCTAACAAAGCTAGCATGAAAAATACATGGCAAAACACAATTTTACCAATGCTAAATTTATCAATATAATATTTTATATTCATTTAAAGTTGGATATCAAGCTCAATAGTATTTTTCCATGCAAAGAAGGTTAGGCATCAAGCTAAAAATACTCTTACATGGATAATGATTTGGCCACTAAGCCAAAAATACTCTTCCACATATAATGAATAAAGTGCAAGCATCAAGCCTAAATTAATTTTTTCTATGCATAGTGTATTGGGCATCAAACCAAAAGTATTTTACACACATCAATGAATATGGACATGTAGCATCAAGCAAAAAATATAATTTTCACACATCATAAATATGAAAATACAAGCATTCAACCAAAACATATTTTCATAAAAGATTGGTGCAATAGGTATATGCCTCAAGACTTAAAATATGTTTCACATGTAATGCATATATGAGAATACCAATGTCGTATGCCTACACTTGATATTCAACCATATTCAAAACACAAATCCATTTTTGCACATTAGGATATTAATCCAAAGATACAATAAAATACATATCTTTGCACACATGAAATTATATTATTTCACCACGTATTTAGAAAGTTAGTCTACAAACATAATAAAAATGCACATTTTTATATCTCAAATATAAACATGTGGTAAAATGTATTTTTGACATGCTACCATTCCAAAATTTTATGCATTGTGTTCTACACCACATTCAGGTGAAAATGAGACAACGCACATGCAAAATTAGTCTGATTTCACCTAGTGAAAATCATCTCTCATAATGATCTATCTTGAGATCTGGGATTTTATATGGAAAGATGTACCGACATGTTATCAAACATGGTAATAACGAGGATGGCCTCTGCTTTCTTGGCTTAATGTGAAGGATTTCCGAGGAAGGAATCATTTATAAAATGAAAAATTCTTCATGGCCCAGAGAATGAGGTTGCTATGAAGATTCTTGGTTTTCTAGGCTTTAGATGCTATGTCCTTCCCATAAAAAGATGGAGCCACCAATGCAACCATGGGATTATTACAATCTCAAATATTTAGGACAATGGCTACCATTTCATAGGAGAAATCTCTAGAAAATGCAGGGAAACCAAGAAAAGGCAAGCCTATCTTAAAGCCTCCTCCACTATCAGCCTAGCTTAATTCTCTAACCCAAAACTTAAAGGCTTTGCTAATAAAATGAGAAAAAACAAGTTATAGAGGATCTTTGCATATGCAACAATTGTAGAAGCGTGCTCTTTGCTTGCTCCGAGTTCTCCCTTTGTAATGATGAAGTTGAATTTCCTTTTTCTCTAAGAAACTTCTTACTAAACTCACTCACACTAACCTCAAGAGTAGTGAAGGAGAAAAAGTATAAGAAGAAGAGGGTGAAGTAGTTGAAAAAAAAAGGAAGTGGAAGAAGGAAAAGAGAAAAGCCCTTGTTAAAGAACTTTCCCACAGCCTCTCTAGCTCTCCCGAAGTCTCTAGCTGAAAACCCTCTAAACATGAAATTCGGATCCCCAACTTTGCTGAATGCTCATGTGGTTATTGGTCCATTTTTCCCTCCAAATGGCATATAATAAAGGACATAATCCACATAGGATCCATTTGATTGGCTCTTGGGAAGGTGGGATGATATGGAGGAACCCTATTGGACCTCTAGCATCCAAGTAAAGCCCTATCATAGCTCAAATTGCCAACAAGGGTCCAAAAGAGTAAAAAAAAAATCAATTGCAAGCATAAATTGAGACTTGGTGCGCACAGACGCGCGCTTGCAGATGAGTGGGGAGGTCTTTTATAAATTTCTTGGACCTTAGAAGGCCATGAATGAATGGAATATGATCCTCAAACATAAAAAATAATAAAATTTGATGCCAACGGGTATGCCAGTCTTATGGTACGGATGTATCGGTCCATACACTAATTTCGTGCTTAAAAAACACTGGAGGGTTTTATGAATTCTTGGGTCACAGGAGGCTCCAAATGGATGGAGCATGACCATTAAACATTCAAATGGACAACAAACATGTCCCATATCAAAATAACGATGAACTTTCTTGGGTAAGTCTCTTAACTCTAACTCTTGTTTCGTACCAAAAGCACATACTGAGAAGCATTAATGGATTTTTCGAGCTACGAGAAGTTGTAAAGGAATAAAATATAGCACGTGTCATTCAAGTGGACCATCTTACACTTCTGACATAAAAAATTGATGCAGACAAACACCTTTATGATCTCTATTATTTTGATCTCTCTAATGATATTAAAAACGAAGCTCATATTAAATGATGTGTGAGTGAAATCTAGATATCATGTTTCCATCAATTCTCATTCGTTCTTATTTATTAATTATGGCTTATAAAAGTTTATGCCATAGGATGTCTTTTATTGCACCTGATGTTTAACTATTAATCTCAGTTTAAACATATTCTTAAAAAAAAAATCTAAATAAATCCTATATAATTTTTACACGAGTTTTTCTTATAAAACCTCTATATGCATTAAAATTAATAAAGTAAAAATACAGTCATTGTTGCCCCAAAATGCCTGTCTCCAATATTTTCATTTGAAAATGGCATGTATCATATGATATGCAAATGTCAAGAATCAATTGAAGAAGATCATGATTGTAATTTTTAAGAGAATGATGGGTTTATTGCAATCCTAGCATATATTGATGTCATCCTAAGATCTTATAACTTATGAATAAATGTAAAGATTTTTAGTATTTGCAAAATTCTACTTTACTTTTCACCTAACACAAGTGCATGCAAAATAAAGCCAAACAATAGCTATGAAAAGTTCTATGTGAGGAGACATAGTTCTCTTTCACTTTGAGAGATGGACCCCTCTTTAAAACCTTATCCACTCAATTAATTTTTAGTTGTAACATAATAATAATAATAATAATAATAATAATAATAATAATAATAATAAGATATTATTATTATGGTTGGGATGGTCCCAAAGTTTGAAAACTTTAATGGAAATTATGTCATTGCTTAATAGAGTACTCAACTATCAAGCATCAGCTTTAATAAAGTGTTTTAAAGCATATATATATATATATATATATATATATATATATATATATATATATATATATATATATATATAGAGAGAGAGAGAGAGAGAGAGAGAGAGAGAGAGAGAGAGAGAGAGAGAGAGGTTGTGGATTTATATATATTTATGCATATAGCATAACACATTTAATTATAATAAAGTTGAATTAAATCAATTCAACAAGTCAAATTTATGATGAAGTAAATATGTTTTAATTTTAATTGAGAGTAATTATTGAATAAACTTTCAAATTTTGTTCATAATTATTAGCCGTGTTAAATAGGGCTCTCAAAAAAACTCATTGTTTCGTGAACAATTCGCGTTTTGTCATTAAAAGTTGCATATGATTCATTTAAACGATACGAAGCACGAATAATTTTTTTTCTTTCAGTAAGTTAAACGAACCAAACACGAACAGTGATGCGTTCGTTCTTGTTCGAATCATTACTGTTTAAAATATAAAATAATTTAAAATAATAATATATAAAAAATTCATGATATTTTAAAAAAATTAAATTTAATAAATTATAATATATATATATATAAATAATAGTAATAATATATTAATATATTATATTAGTAATATATATATTTATATAATTAATATAATATTATATATATATATATATATATATATATATATATATATATATATATATATATATATATTAAGCATCACAACTCATTATTGCTCACGAATATTTCATGTTCTAGCTCGTGTTCGACTCACTATAAGAAATGAACACGAACAAATGACTTCAAGATAATTTCGAACACGAGCTTATTTCAAACAAACTAAATTTCAAACGAACCGAATACGAACACAAGCTCACAAGCTCTATTCGTTCGTGTTAGATTCGTTTACACCCCTAGTGTTAAAGAGTGTTGAGATTGCACTTGCTTTTCAGAAAATTTAAACTAAAATTAGATTTTTTTACTTATTATATTTTTTTTCTAAATTGCTGAAATTAAATTAATAACGATAACATGTAACATTTCAGCTTAGATTTAAAACTTCCTCAGCGATTCTTCGTCATCTACTCTTCTTATCGGATCAGGACAAGCATGTATGTATGTATGTATGTATGTATGTATGTATGTATGTATATCACTGATAAAATCATAAATTTAGAACATTGTCTGCCAAGTGCTTGACATTCAATATTGATGGCCATTGCTTATGCTCAAAGTTGCCTTCAAGGTTGATGCCCATCGTCACCACCGAAGCGGACTTCCAGCATCAGCATTACGTTTGATATCATTTTCGACTTTTAGCTAACATATGTCACTGCTGTCAACTACCACCAATCACCGTAAACCACTACCGGCTATTGTCAACCACCGCCAATTACTAGCCACCGTCGAACACCACAGATGGCTGTCGACAACCACCGACACTTTCAAGCACTCTTGCCACCGTAGAGTACTACTGGCCGTACCGCCGACTGTCGTCATTCACTGGCATCCACTGTCGACCACTACCGACCGGACGCCACCAATCGGTATTTGTCGTCGCAGTATGACACCACAAACCAAAGTAACTTTCCGTCATGACAGCGGCAAGTGTGGTCGATGGTGAGAGGCAATTGATTGACGACGGCCAGGCGTGTCTACAACTACAATTAGCTGACAGGCGATAATGACAGAGAGCTGCGACTTCAACTCCTTAAATCTTAAAGCTCTCTCTTTAGACTTCGAGCTCTCATTGAGCTTCAAGTTCTCTTCCCCCTCATTAGAAAGGTGGGGTTCTATTTATAGATTTGATGGTTCAATTAATGCAGGAATATGAATTACTTTGATTAGACGGCTTAGAGGGTTTCACTTTATTGTACGCTATTTGATAAACATTTGAGTGTCTTAATGATGCTGGAATTTAGTGATCTTAGGCCCGATGGAATCGTTTTGTCAAGGCGCTTGATTTGATTGTAGACTAATCAGAATCGACATTCATTTGACTTTTAAATGTGTTCAGAAAACTTCTAAAAGTAGTATAATATATTGATCTGGGTTTGATTAGTTAAGATTGGACCAATATTGATAATATTTGGTTCTTCTCGTCAAGTCAGACAAGTTGACTATAAGTTTGCTAAAATCATAATACTTGATGATTTTTAATCAAAGTTTGAACATGTCTTGCTCAAAAGAATGCCCGAGATTCGTGTCGTGCCTCAAGATTCATGTTGGATGTTGGAAATTTGTTTATGATATATTAGTTACCCCTTATCTTGGATGAGATTAATTTTATCGTATGAAAATATCTGAGCCTGAAACATCTTACATTTTCATAATATTTTTGATGTAATACTCAATATGGAGAATATACAAGGTAATTAGGAATACAATAATTCATTTATATATATTATATTAAAAAATATTTTTTTTAATTTATGTACATTTGGGTGTCAGATATGTGAAAGCTTAAAAGGATTCCAATTCCTTAAGAATTGTGGAACTTACAATATATAGACTTTGTTGACTGCATATCCATATAAATAGCAACTTATTTAGGGCAACGAGATCAGTTCCATACAAAAATAGGGGGACAACGGATATACCTCCAACAAATTAACATCATCAGACGCAAATTTATAGGGATGACACAGATCTAGAAGCGATTTTTTGAGCAAGAAATATTCAAACATCGATAAAAAGTCATCCAAAACTCTGATTTCAGGAAACTAACACTTAGACGGACTGGCTCGACGAGAAGAATCCAATGTTACCAAAATTGGTCCAATCAAAACCAAATCAAACTCAGATTAAGTCATTAAACTGTTTTTGGAACTTTTATGTACATTTTTGGAAGGCCAAACGATTGTCGATTCTGACGAGCCTATAGTCAAATCGAGTGTCTTGATAAGACGAATCCAACAAGCTCAAAATCACTCGGTTCCAACATCGTTAAGACACTAAAATATCCATCAAATATCGTCTGATCGAGGAGAGTTTTTTGAGCCGTCCGATCAAAGTGATTCATATTTCTGCATTAATTGTACTCATAACTCTATAAATGAGTTCTCTCCCTCTCATGATGGGGGAGAAGATTTTGAAATACGTGGAGGCTCGGCTTCGAGAATGAGTCGATGCTCAACGACCACCACTATCGACCGTCGTCGACCACCGCCGACCATTGGCGACTTTCGTCGATCTTCGTCGAGCACTATGGACCACCGATGACTACTGTCGATCACCTCCAACCACAGTTGATCACTGTCGACCGCCGCTGATCATCACCAACCGCTGTCGACCACCATCGACTGGATGCCTCCAATCGCTATCGGTCGCTGACTCGGTTCCAACATCGTTAAGACACTAAAATATCCATCAAATATCGTCTGATCGAGGAAAGCTTTTTGAGCCGTCCTATCAAAGTGATTCATATTTCTGCATTAATTGCACTCATAACTCTATAAATAGAGTTTTGTCCCTCTCATGATGGGGGAGGAGATTTTGAAATCTGTGGAGAAGCTTGAAGCTTTGAGAATGAGTTGAAGTCTAGCACCACCACTATCGACCGTCGTCGACCACCGCCGACCATTAGCGACTTTCGTCGAACTTCGTCGAGCACTATGGACCACCGACGACTACCGTCGATCACCTCCAACCAGAGTTGATCACTTCCGACCTCCGCTGATCATCACCAACCGTTGTCGACCACCATCGACTGGATGCCTCCAATCGCTATCGGTCGCTGTTTGTTCCTAGGCAACAAATTCATTAACACGCCGACGTTGTAACTTGGAAAACTTGGTAGCCATTTCCCGCTTGTGAGATAAGTAGTTGCAACTATAATTGACTAAGAATGACCATTATGAAATAATCAAATAAAATCAGCGAACTCTTTTTTAGCATCTAAAAAAATTATTTTTGAAAGCTTCTTTCTATGCACACCACTCTTATGGATTTACATGTCATATTTTAAAGTGAAATATAACACATAAAAAAGATAATTATATGTATATCACTTATTTTTTTTAATATTGCTTTAAAAATATCACCATCATTATCATTTTAAAAGTGAAATACAGCTATTCAGGTTTATAAAACTAAAGTGATATGAACTAAATGTCATATTTTGGGAGTTAGATATATAAATACATAAGAATTATGAGGTATTTATGCTAATTTCCAAAAAAATATATATATAGTTTTTATTTTATTTGAATCCCCAAGTAATATCTTGCTTATTATTCTTCAATGATTTGTGATTTTACTTAAACTTTTTTTTTTTATGAAGGGAGAGACCAATGTCTAAGAATGTAACATTGAATGTCGGTGGATGATGATAACATGTTTCGTCATCATAAACAATGACGTGTGTCGATCAACTTGTTGGCAATGGAAAACACTGACTGGAACGTGCTCGGGCAAAAATAATGGGCATCGATGTTATTCTTGACGCCACATATTGGCCTTAATAATGAGGATGGGAATTAACTTTGAAAGTGGTGATGGATATTACAGTTGGTGGCAATATGAGGGTTGTTAACATTGATAGTGACATTAGTGGTGTCAAAATGGGTTCGCATGTCGGGTTTGAGTCTAACCGGAAGCTGACCAAGTTTCAAACTGTCTCACCCGAACTCGACCTAAATATTAAATGGGTCAGAAAAGTCCAGCCCGAACTCCACCAGGATAACTTGTTTAACATAAGAAATAATAATAGCTATTTAGGTCAATTTTGTGTTAATTTTGATTTGATCGGTCTATTTTGAGTCAACTTCAAGTTGATCGCGGATCAACCCAAAACCGTCCTGAAAAAATTAAACTGGTTATGATTTTAACTTGAACCCGACCCGAAAAATTATTCAAGTCAACCTAAACCAAGATTTTTCGAGTTCAGTTCTACTCAAGTTTTCGTGTTGGGTTAATTTTGACACCCCTAATTGAGACCGTTTATGATGATGGTAGCAGCAAAAATGTTGATGGTGACGATAAGAGTTGGACTTTTTATAGATAAGAAAAAATTATTACGTGCTGAGTCTATATGCATGTGCACTCTGTATAAAACAGTGTTATACACTGTTATACATATGCGTACAATAGTTTACAATAATCTTAAGCCGCCTTTGGATTATGATAAAATTAAGGTAAGCAACAAAAGTACCTCTGAAAAGTCATTTGGAGGTTTTGATAAGTTAAAATAAGAGTCAAAAAATTAGTGGAAGATTTACATGCATACCAATCAATTCCTATGTATTTACATATCTCACATCTCATCTTTAATTTTTACATATATACCGCGATTGCTATGAATGAATAGGTACTCAATTTTTTAAAAATAAAAAAGAATGATTTTTTTTTTATGTGAAAAATGTGGGAGGTATAACTGTAAATTGCAAGGTTAAGCTATTAGATAAGTAAATACATAAGAAATATCAATTTTATATGGTTTAATTTGTAAGTTTAAATTGTACTGTTTGTTAAAAATAATCGGCTAAAAAGCTAGGTGGGGTGGCTATTACATATTTTTATTATTTTTTTTAAAGTCAGACCGCAACCAAAAAACTGGCATCGCACCTAGATAGACGCGGTGTGAAAACGCAGTTTTCAGCGTTTTGAAAACGCGTAAGCTGTCAAAACACAGTTTACCCAAACAGGCCTGGTGTGTTTTCAAAATGTCACCGCACCGAATAAGCTGCCCTAAATGAGCCTTGAGAGTGTTTGTATCAGAGGGATTGTTGATTGTTAAAGTAAGATATTTCAAAGATAGGTTGAATGGAAGCAAAATTAAGTGATTTGAAATCTAAAACAGATTCAAGTTATATGAAATAGATTATGAAGATAATTTTAACACCTTGGGAAGTAATAGGTTGGATTAGATGAATAATATGATTCATAAGATTGACCACAAAAGATTTAAATACCAAGGAAAAGGAGTTGCATCCTAGAGATAAAATTTTAATTAGATTGATTTTTTGTAGGGTTCTATCTACCTATTGGATAAGCATTATAACTTAAGCATTTGTGTGGTGACAATTTAAACTAGAAAATAGAGAATTCATATAAAATAAAGAAATTTTCCCATGTGATTGGCTAAAATTTTAAAATTTTTAGTGAAAATTTTTCTTTTAGCAAGGGATCATATTTTTAATGAAGGGATGATGAGATTTAAATATGAAAGATGAGGAATCAAATGCATGAAACAAAACTTTATCAATCTTGTTGATTGCTCGCATCTATAGAGAATTTATCAATATTAGTTTAGACATTATTTTATTTTTGAGTTATTGATCTTAATTCTAATTATATAATACAATACTAGAGCAAGCTAAAATTTGAGCTCTTTGAGCCATGAGAAATCACTGAATCTGCCAACCACACATTTGTGTTATATATTGATCATAAAACATCCAACTCATTGATAATACTCCTTGAGATCATTACTTACAACCATGGATATACAAATATAGTTTCACACGTACCAATACATGCCCACATCTGTTTTGGTCCATCGAAATGAAAAAAAGTCAACATCTACCTAAAATTCTCTTATACGGTTCAGTCCCACATTGCTAAAGAGAATGAAAGGGTGAGGTAGTCTAATAATGGCTACAACGAGAGAAGTGGAAGAAACAACATGTGGTGCAGAATGATATCTCATGAGGAGGGTGCAAACATCTTTTAATTTTTACGGTTCAAGTCTCATATGAGGATTATCATTTAAATTTGAGGTAATGCATCTTATTTACATATTTTAGCCTCAATGTTATTGGCTATTAGCTTGTTGGGCATGCATTTTATTGCCCTAAAAAGCTATGCCCTATGAATACCTCCCATCTATATAATTTTTTTTCCTTATGGCATGGTGGTGAGACAATTTATTTTTGCAACAAACTCTATTTATTTTAAATCTCTTTCTCTATACTATGTTTCTTCTTAGGCACTCTATGAAATACTCATATATGTCTTTTTTGGCATGATAAATGCATTTATTTGCTTGATGAGGTTGCCCGATGCACTGCTTATCCAACCTCTCAAGAGGAGGATATAGAAATCTTCTTAGATTTTTTTTTTTTGTTAAATTTAAATTTTAACATATCATTGCCTAACTCACAAACATAGTGAAAATGTTATAAATCTGAATATTAGACTTCAAGAAGGAAACATTTGATAAATAAACACAAAAATTCACAGAAAAATGTATGAAATATAAATTACAAATAAAATAAGCTCAATAAAATTCAACTTATATGGATTTGTGTGGATTCATCTTTATTTTTAGAATACTCAAGTGCGGATCAAGAAAGTTGAAAGAAAGGCCAACTAATATTCCATTTGGCTCCTCCTCATAGACATTAAGAGTGGATCATAGATGTTTAATACCACATATAAAAGGCCCTTATATAAACTCTCCAAAATTTGTTATTGGTGCTCACATGTGCCCACTTATTGACATCCATGTCTTTTAGCACATGGATAGCCAACAACCCAATATATTTGTGTGTATGTATGCAACATGCTTATACTTTGAAGGGGATAATTACCCATAAATTATCTATTGAATAACACAAATCGTAGTCTTTATTAGCCCACTTGTTTTCCACTTAGCCTGTGCAATCTCATTTTACCCACATCAATCAACTTGAATCATATTATGTATGTTAACTTAAATTTTGAAGTATAATATAATGCATATGATTACTTAAAAAAAAGAATCAAAAGAGCAAAAAAAAGGGAGAAAATATCCTGCAAAGTACAAAGATGTATAAAAAAATTAAGAATATAAAAAAGTCTTATCAAACAAGAATAAACATCACAACATTATATAATACAAATAAAGTATAAGACAATGCAAAAAAAAAAAAAAAAAAAAAAAAGATGTGGGTCGAATTTTATAACCAACTCCATAATTTCATATTTTCCAAATATATGTATTAAATGTTATATATGTGAATATATACTAACATAAGACACTCACATTAACTTTGTTTCCTTCATTTCTCCGATATCACAATCAGAGTGGGAAGAGCAAGGAAGTCTGGGCTTTAGGGTAGGAGTTATGAGAGGAATCAAGGTAAGACAATCTCTTACTTGCCTTAGACAATTTTATTCTTTCCATGTGCTAATTCGTTTTCTCGGGCATGAAAAAACTTGTGACTCCATAACTCTAGCTGGAGGCGGGAGCATGCACAAACATTTAACATAAGCTATCTCAATTGACCTGGGAAGTAAGTGGAACTTAGATAACTTCCACATCCTTTCCTCCCATACATTATCGTTTTTACATTTGCTATGGTTTCAAGTGCTACACATGTTTTTTATTGACATAGCTTTGAGTGAATAGCCACGGGACTATCAATCGAAGTCCTATGCTCTTTAGTAGGTCCATTTCATGATTTGAGAAGGGTGAGGAAATAAAGAGGTGGAAGAAGAATAAGAAAATATTAGTGATACATGTTTGTGTTAAGAAGCGCTTTAGAGATAAGTTTAAGCAATAAATCATACATGAGATTAAATTGATATCTCAATATTGGATTTCATTAATTTTTAAATGATTAGTAAATCCAATTTATTTATATTAGGTGGCGAGCTCATGAAAACTCATTGTAGGGTTGCTCTGTCGATTTATGTGAAATAATTATGAGATACCTTAAGAAAAATAACTCTCTTTAGATTTCCATGTGATATCTGTTTGAGACTATTACATCTAGAATTTTCTACATATTTGAGAAGATTACATGTACATGTATTAGTCCAAACTTAATTCGTCCCTTACTATACTTATAATTTTATTACAATGTGAGTCTGGTAAATATGTATGTGAAAGCATTGCTTGCAATTATTTATTTACTATGATTCATGTATGTGATATATGAAATATATTTAATAAATGTTTGTTACCAATGTTTAGAAAATCAAACCAGACCGAACAGTTTGACCGTGAACTAACTTAAGTTACTCACATTAACTTTGTTTCCTTCGTTTCTCTGATATCACAATAAGAGTGGGAAAAGCAAGAAAGTCTGGGCTTTTGGGTAGGAGTTATGAGAAGAATCAAGGTAAGATAATCCCTTACTTGCCTTAGACAATTTTCTTCTTTCCCAGTGCTAATTCGTTTTCTCGGGCATGAAAAAACCTGTGACTTCATAACTCTAGCTGGAGGCGGGAGCCTGCATAAGAATTTGACATAAGCTATATCAAATGACCAAGGAAGTATGAGGAACTTAGATAAATGCCACATCCTTTCCTCCCATACATTATCGTTTTGACATTTGTTATGGGTTCAAGTGCTACACATGTTTTTTATTGACGTTGCTTTGAGGGAATAGCCACATGACTATCAAACGAAGTCCTACATCTTTAGTAGGTCCATTTCATGATTTGAGAAGGGTTGAGTGGATATAAAGAAGTGGAAGCAAAATAGGAAAATATTATGGATACATGTTTGTGTTAAGAAGCGCTTTAGAGATAAGTTTAAGCAATAAATCATACATGAGATTAAATTGATTTCTCAATATTGGATTTCATGAATTTTTAAATGATTAATAAATCTAATTTATTTATATTAGTTGGCGAGCTCATGGTAACTTGTTGTAGGGCTGCTCTGTCGATTCAGGTGAAATAATCATGTGATACCTTCAGAAAAATAACTCTCTTTAGATTTTTATGTAATATTTGTTTGAAACTATTACATCTAGAATTTTCTACATATTAGAGATGATTACATGTGCATTTATTAATGCAAACATAATTTGTCTCTTACTATACTTATAATTTTATTACAATGTGAATCTAGTGAATATGTATGTGAAAGGATTGCTTGCAAGTATTTATTTACTATGATTCATGTATGTGATATATGAAACGCCTTTAATGAATGTTTGTTACCAATGTTTAGAAAATTAAACCAGATCGGGCGGTTTGAGCGTGAACTAGTGGTTGGTTCGGGTCCGAAAAGCATAAAGGATCATTTGTCGTTGAACCGTTGGGAACCCGTGGAACCGGTTGTTCCACCAATAAACCAGAGAACCTATTTTCTCTTTTGAATACCATGAATATTAATTTTTATTTTTCATGAGCCACGTGCCCCAACTCAAAAGGCAAAAACATCCATTAATTTATAGGTTGTCATATATATATATAAAGAGTGAGGGGGACTATGGAGAGAGAGAGAGAGAGAGAGAGAGAGAGAGAGAGAGAGAGAGAGAGAGAGAGAGAGAGAGAGGTTACAATGGCAAAAACACAAAAGAGCAAAACATTTATTATTTTGTTTTTGGGAATAAGACTAATTTCCATTAACTATGTTTGAAGAAGAATCAAAACGTATTGAGAATCAATCTTTAAGGCCAATGCAGAGCAAGAAGTACGAGCGGAAAATATATTGAACAAAAATGACAATAAGAACAAAAGCAGACGAGGAAACTCGAGCCACTAAGTTACATGACATTATTTAGTTGATATACATAAGTAATTGACAAAATGACTCCTATTAAAAGATCATCCATTACTATAGGGCCTAGATTTAACTTGGAGCAGAAATTGATAAGTACTGGAAGATATTTCAGACATTTAAGACACATAAATTCAAGGGTATCAGTGACCCTACAACTGTCGAAGATTAGTTATTGGAGATTGTGATGATTTTGAATGACATGATTTGTCCGAAAATAGGAGAGTGGTGTTAGCCACTTTCATATTAGAAAATCAAGATGAAAAATGTGACAGACACATCATAGAGAGAAATTCATGTCGAGCATTCTTCCATAGATTTAGCGGGGTGATTTTGCCAAATCATTTAGGATTTGTTTATCCCGCCTTGAACAAGATTAGCATTGCTAGATAAAATTTTCAATCTAACTGATGAGACTAAGAAAATTATGCAATATGAGGCAAAGTTTACTTCTCTTTCAAGAAATGTAGTCCTTTATATTAGCGCGAATAAAGAATATACTACAAATTTCTGCACAATCTCAAAGATCATTTGATGTTGGCTTTGACATTGTCCGAAATCAATCATTTCTCAGTGATAGTTGAAAAGAGCCACATAAATTGAAATATGAGCTGAACTTTTATGGTCAACAATGACAATTTTAGACAAACAAGAGAAAAAATTTTGACAAGGCAAATTAATTTTAAAGAAAAAAATATATATGTAAAGGTAAGCAGAAACAACCTCAGCAAGAAATGCTAGTTTGTGAGTAGAAAAAAAAATATTTTGGTCTGTGTTTGATTAGCTTGGGAAAGTACTTTAGATGTGGACATGCATGATATCTTCTGATGAACTGTCCAAATGAAAAGTAAAGAGAAAAAATGCACATGAACAATAATGGAGAATTAAGGAGGTAGAGCGAGAAGTGGAAACCAAAGTGTGGATGAACTTCGTCGGAGAAAATCATGACCGACAATAATGAAGAATTAAGAAGACAAAGTGCGAAAACATTGCCATGGAGACAAATGATGGCCAAATTACTCGTCGTTGCCATTACTTCCTTACTCGGATTGCTTGGGTTGGAATGCACATAAAAAAATGATCTAGATATGATTGAATCAATGTAGATCACACGACCGCTCATTCAGACAATCAAGATAAAATTTTCCCTAGATGTCACACTCCAACATGGGGCAAAATATTACATCCGAACTCCGCACGTAAAGTTACGTGCAAAGCAAAATTCATGGGAGCCACGTGAAATCCCGCAATAACGCAAAATAACGCGGGAATAACACAAATGAATATTCCTCGTGTTGCTATGCGATTAGCGGTGTTTTGAGCATACTAATACAGGGAATAACGCGGAATAACACGGAGAATATTCCTCCGTGTTATTTTGCGTTATTCAAGTGTTATTGTGGTGGTATTGTAACACCACCACAATAACACATCAATCTGCCACAATAACAGTTGAATAATGCAGAATAACACGGGGTGATATTTCCAGTGTTACAATACTAGCACAATAACACATGAATAACGCGAAATAACACGGAGAAATATTCTCGCCTTATTCCGCCCAAAATACCGCTAACCGTAGAGTAACATGAAGAATATTCTTTCGTGTTATTCCCGTGTTATTCCGCGTTATTGCGGGATTCCACGTGACTCCCATAAATTGAGCTCCGCACATAACTCTACGTGTGAAGTCTGAATGTAATATTTTGCCCCAACATAGCACTTCTTCCTTAAAATACAAATGAGAAACCCACGACCTTACAAGTCCACCTGCGCCCCCCTGTAAATATCGATCAAACTTGCCTTAATTGGATCGAGCAACCGGGAACAGCCGGTGAATCCCTTAGCCTGAAAGGCTTCCCATTTCCCAGTGTACAAGATGCTTCACATGCCCAATCTCTCTCCGTTTCCTCGCGCTCCGTCTCTTCCTATGTCGTCTGGTACTAATCGAGCTCGGGTTCTACACTCAGGCTTCCATTCTTCAAACCACCATTAGCTGTTCAATCAGCTTTCGACTTCCCGCTTACAGATTGGCCTTGCTGCATCTTATCCTCGATGTAAGCTCGGAGCTTGGTCTTCCCCTGTTCAAACCGCTTTCTCCTGATCAATCTAAGATCTATTTTACTTCCCCTGCCAGATCGGCCTTTCTGCGTCTTTCCTCTATCTTAGATTGAATCTTTAGTTTATTGTCAGTTCAAACTTAGATCTTGATCTAGCACAGTTTATGCTTCTGCTAGGCATTCGAACTTTGTGGTTCGAAGTTCGATGACTAGGGCAGAGGTTCGAAGAAGAATGCTGGCCTTTTTATCCAAGTGTAAAATTGGGGTTCTCGTCGTCGTTTTCCTTCTGGTCGGATTCACTGCAGTGTATGAGCTGCTGAAGCCGGTACCTAATGGCTGCATTATGACCTATATGTACCCGACTTACATACCAATCTCGACGCCGGCCAATGTATCTTCAGACAAGTATGGGCTTTTCCTTTATCATGAAGGGTGGAAGAAAATCGACTTTGCGGAGCACGTTAAGAAGCTCGATGGAGTCCCAGTTCTGTTCATTCCTGGAAATGGTGGTAGCTACAAGCAGGCAAGGTCCTTGCTTTCATTTCTTCTTTTACTTATTTCCCCACTTTTATCTCTACCAATTAATTTGACTCTTTGTTTGAAAGTTAAACAATATTAATGCACTAAACCTTGCTTCATACAGTTGGAATGCTGCTTTATACAAAAAGAGAACTTACTGCAACAGATTCCAAGGCTGCAGAAAAGATATGATTTATTATAATAGCTTGATGAAAAACTAGTAACAAATATTATGAGAAGGCTATTTTGTAATGAAGCCTGAAACCTAGTGACCATAGTTCTCTTGGAACTCTTAGGCTTTCCAGTGATATAGAAACATATTTTACTCAATTAAAAATTAAATAAAAAAACTCATCAAACTATTGAATTGATTGAATATAAATTCTCTTTGATTTGAGTTTATTATAGCTGCAATCTGATGGAAACATACTTCATCCCCTACTTCCTTGCTCTAGCTATTGACCTACCAATAAATTAGGGAGGTGGCTATGGATTTCCTCCAATGATGGTGATATTAGTTTGACTTGAGATTGTAGGCCGGAAGGAAGTAGGTAGTGGATATAGGGTTGGAGAGGAAGGAGCTTTGGTAACGGTTTTTAAGTTATCTTGGAGAATTTACGTGGGTTGAGTAAGCTAGTAGGAGGAACAAGGAAGGGATCTAGATTGTGGAAAAATGGAAGATGAGGGATTTGATTTAAGATTTAGAGAGGGGGGGGGGGGTGTCGGCGGTGGAGAGAATGAGACATGTGCTATACTTGGAGATGGGAGAGTAGAGGGGTAGGTGTTGTGTTGAGAAGGGGAACTGCATGATAGGGATAAGAAGGGGAGCTTCAAATTAGATTTTATTGCATCATCATTATTTACCAGTTATATCTTAGGGGATGTTTTATATAAAATGAACTCTTGACAGAATATGTAAAACATTTAAAGGAAATAAGAGTTGATTAGAGAATCATTGATGACTTGTGATAATCTACACTTTTCCCTTTGATTGCGCTCTTTGAAGAGTTGTGAATTAGCCCGTGCCATCTTTTTAATCCTCATAAATCAGCCTGCATCAATAGCTTCAGAAGGCATAGCCAAAAATGGGGGCTTCATAATAAATCTACTTAATAAGTTCGAAGAAATGGGACTAATTATAGTGATTCTATATCTCTATCCAAAAGTTTAGTAGTAGCCTTGTTTTAGAATTTGATTTCAATGGGAGTTCATCCTGTGGAAGATTGTAAGGATCCTTAAGATGCATGAGTCCTAAGTAGAATATGTTGGACTAGAAGAGCTATTGTAGTTGGTTGAGATTTTAGGGATGCAGTGGTTAATAGTTAAGTGAAACTTGTGAGATCAAAGGGGCTAATGGAGTATGCAAAATTCATGGAACTAGAAATTTAATGTAAAGTAGAATTTGTGATGTTAGAGAGGCTATGGATCAGTTGGGGCTTGTTAGATATTGAAGTGGATGGTAGTTGTAAGACGTAGGGTTTAATATAGGTTGTGAAGAGGTTGCACCATACATTTGATCAAACAATCCAACTTTCTCATCACGGCATCAATCATAAGGCCCACATTGGGAGACGTGTGATCATGGTAGCAACATATATATTAGCTTTGAAGGGTAATCATAATAAGATTATCTACTATGGGTACCTTGAGATGAGAAAATAATTGATAAACATGCACATAAACTTGATATGACACGTGCAGAGTTATTATCAGAGTTTTATATATCCAACAATAAGAACTAGTATGCTATCAAGGATAGTTTGAAGAGCCTTGAGTGATATTGTTATTTACATTAGAATTCCTGCTTATTGGATATGGTAGTTCCTCCCATTTAGAAAAATATGTTGAATGAGTGCTAGAATAATTATTGTGAGGGTCACGACGGTTGTCATGCTAATAAGAGTAATGAATGTTTTGCTGTTTGCATGTGAATTGTCGTTGGTGGATGTATGTTTAGGAATAAACACACACACACACACACACACACACACACACAGATATATGATACTGCACAATGCATTTTGGCAAGGAAATTGAGTGCTTTCTCATACCAGGTGTTGGAGTGGACAAGGGACTATGGTCATAATGACACATGAATTCCATTTTTGTGGCATTGTTTGTAGGTAGAAACAAATAATTACATATGGGATCAGTAGAGTTATGTGTAATAATGACAATTAGGTTCGCTGGCTTATTTGCGCAAAGGAGTAGATAGGGCATTGGCTAGTCGGGTAATATCAATTGTTAAAACAATCAAATAATGACGCGGCACAACAAATACACTGATAAAGAGATACAAGACTATGAGATTTTAGAGAACATGGAAGAGGTGGTAGCGATAAAAAGGTAACGCTTATCTGAAGTGTAAAAGATGGGGGGATAGAAGCAAAGGGTTATCAAAGTCAAAATATATTCGCCTTTATACCAATTAATGTAGTTGTAATACATGAGAATGGAATTGGTATACTAGTTGTTTGATTTTTCCTTAGATTTTTGAAAAAAGAAAATGATTTATAAAAAAGTATGCTTTGAACATTCCCATCTTGTTTATGCACATTCTTTATAACATCTTGATTAGGTTGAATCAACTTTTGAAAGCTTTTATTTATTTCAAACAATATAATAAATGCACGACTTCAACTCAAATGTACCAAACGAAGTCTTCATCCCTTGCTTCCTTGCTTTGGCTATGAACTCCAAATAGATGAGGTTGTTTACTACGGGTGACAATGAGCTTGGTTTGACATGAGTTGGAGATGGGAAGGGAAGGAGGCGGTGACAAATTGGAAAGGAAGGAGTTTGGATGGCGGTTGGTGTTACCTTGTAGATGTCTTGAAGCTCAGGCAGGCTAATAGGAATGCTAAAGCATCATTATTAAGGGTGACAATTTGATTACCTTGGAGATGGCTTGAAGCTAATGTAGTCTAATAGGAATGCAAAGGCATCATTACTAATGTGAATATGCGAAACCTTTTTAGAGATTCTATTGTGAAGTTCGACAAGCTCAGTTCGGCAAGCTCCCCAACATGTTAACCCAAATTTTACTTTCCTCTTTCAGTTCAAACAATTTATTTTCCAACACAGTTAGAGAAGGAAATAGAGCTGCACATTGTTGTGCTTATTTAGATCTTTTTTAGGGGGGTCATTTTAAAATTTGTAAACGAGCAACATGCTATGTTCTTTTTTATTTCTTATGATAGATCACATGTTATGGATGCTTAAAGGCATAATTTTATACACGTTTGATATAGTGATACAAACTGCCACCTCTCCAAGCCCCCTAACCACACCTCCGTCACCCGGGATCCGCCCTAACATGAGTTTGCGTGTCGTGTGTGTTGTATTTTTCCTTTCAAGGGTTTTTGATTATAACAATCTATTTGCTTTTGTCAATAATAATTATATTTCATATTGTTATTTTGATTAACGCCGTTATTACTAACTGTATAACACAAGGAAAAGTAACATAATTATGGTAATTATGTGATTTTATTGAAGTCGATGAATTTCAATGACAGCTTCATATGAATTTATATATAATAATTGCCTGCCAAGTTATTGAACAAAATACCGCTTTATGTAATTTACATAAGATTTTCAACAACAACAAGCCTTTATTCCACTAATTGGGTTCTGCTACTTTCTCCATTGTAACCCTATTGAGTATCATATTTTCATTTAATTCTAATAAATTAAGATCATTTTTTTTATACAACACGACCAAGTCTTTTTAGGTCCATCTCTACCTTTCTTCACATAAGTCAAATCTAAAACATCTACATTCCTAATAGGATCATCAGAGGATCTACGTTAAATGTGACCAAACTATCTAAGATGACTCTCTCTAATCTTGTATGCCATTGGAGCTACTCCAACCCTTTTACAAATATATTCATTTCACATTTTGTCTATAAGTGTAAAACCACTAATCCACCCAAGCATTCTCATCTCTGTAATGCTTAACTTAATTTTATGCTTCTCTTTTACAGGACAACATTCTGCTCCATAAAGAATTTCAGGTCCAGGTCTCACTACCATCCTATAAAATTTTCCTTTTAAGTCTAAGAGGTACTTCTCTATCACACAATAGGCCAGTTGCATTCCCCCACTTCAACCATCCAACTTGAAGTCTACTAATAACATCCACATCTATATTACCATCACTTTGAACAATAGACTCGATATATCTAAAACATTCACTTCTTTTAATTACTTGATCAATCATTATTACAACCCCGCCTCTAAATCTACTATGCCAAAATTATATTCTCTATATTTAGTATTAGATCTACTCAAACAAAAAACCTTTAGACTCTAAAGTTGACCAACATAATTTAAGTTTTTTCTAAACTCTCTAGTCTTATCCATAGGAACGATATCATTAACGAAACATATACACCAAGATACACCCCCCCTCCCCCCGGTAAATTTTGACTAACAACATCCATAACTAAAGAAAAAAGATGTTAGCTTAAAGTTGATCTCTGATGTTATCAACAAGTAAAACAGGAAAATACTTTGTCAATCCCCCTTCTATTTGAACGCAAGCAACAACTCTAGTATACATTTCTTTAATGATGTGAATATAAGTAATATCAACACATTTCTTTTCTAGAACTCTCCCGAAAAACCTCTCTTGAAATCTTATCACAAGCTTTCTGAAATAAACAAAATCATATGTGGATCCTCCTTAATCTCCCTTTACTTCGCCATCAAACCTCTCAATAAATGTATAACTTTCATGGCTTGCCCGACACAATTCTAAACTGATTATGAGAAATTCTTTTATCATGTCTTAGTCCATGTTCACTTACTCTCTCCCGTAACTTTAATGTACGACACATTAACTTAATTCCTCTATAATTTGCGCTATTGTGCATTCGCTTTATTCTTAAAAATGTGAACCAAAATAGTCTTACTCCACTTCTCATACATCTTTTAAGTTTTTAAAATAATATTAGAAAGTTTAGGAAGCCAATAATTCTGAAATCTTTTAAATATTTCCACGCTTCTATTGGGATACCATTAGATCCGACTGATTTTCACCTCTGATTTTTGTTAAAGCCTTATCAACTTTCTTTTTACCAGTGTGATGAATAAAATAAAAGTTTTATTATTATTAACTATATTAAAATCACTAATATCGATTGTATTTTCAGAAATTTCATTGAAAAATTTATCAAAATCTCATTTACCTATGTTGAATATCCTCATCTAAGAAATCACTTTCTGATTTTTATTTTTATTTGAAGATAACTAAAAATAAAATTCTTAACTTTACAAATTGTTCTCTTATATTCTCTATTGACCACATTATATTTTTCCAATTCTCTAAGCTTTTACATTTAAACCAATTTTTATAATAAAACTTTTTATATTTTATTTTTTCTTGCTCATTATTATTTCACAAACTATTTTTATTTATAAAAGCTTTTTTCTTTTGATTCTCCAAGAACATCTTTTGTCGTTTGTTTAATAGTGTTTGTTACTTTATCCCATATAGCATTTACTTCTTCTTGAATATCTCAAATCTTAAGATGATGAAGTTTATTCATAAAATAATTTTATGTATCTTTTAAGAGCTTCAATCTAATTTTATGATAATATTTCATTATATTTTTTACCTTTCGAACCATCATCTTAAAATTTAAAACTAATAATCGATGTCGAACACTTAAATTTTCACTTCCAATAACCTTATATTCTTTCTATTTTTGACGTTACTTTTCTGATAAGAAAATAATTAATTTTGTGGAAGGAAACCAGAAAATAGGAAAATAATTCTTTTTCCTTTCCTTGAATTGATATTACAAGTTGTTATATAGAGGATATTACAAAGAAGAAAAGGAAACTATCTAACTAATTCCCTTGATTTAAGAGATTACAAATTAATACAAATTGATTCTTAATTTATTCTCCTAATCTATTTACAGGTTAAATCTGGAAACTTCAACACTCCCTCAGTCGAGAAATAGATGTCTTCCATTCCCGACGGAGACAAAATCGTGAAACTTAAACTCGTTTAGCCTTTTCGTCGAACATCGTGTAGTTGTTTCTTTGATTGAACATAAGACATACATACTAACCCTTCCTCTAGTTTTTCTTTGATGAAATGTCTATCAATTTCGATATCTTTGTCTCTATCGTGTTGTATAGGGTTATGAGCTATATTAATAATCGACTATTGTCATCGATGAGAGCTTCATAGGACCGCCCTCCCATTGGACTCTTAAATCATCTAAAATGATTCTCAACCACATTAATTCACATAATCCTTGAGCAATAGCCCTGAATTATGATTCCGCATATAACATTGCCACTACATTTTGCTTCTTGCTCCTCCATTTCACTAGTTTACCTCCAAGAAAAGTACAATATCCTGTAGTTGATCTTCTGTCCACTAGGGAGCCAGCATAGTCAGCGTCGGTGTAGAGCTCGGAGTAAGAGCGTCGTTCCTTTTGAACAAGATTCATTTCCTGGATTGCCTTTCAAGTAATGTAGTATCTCGTAGCTGCCTGAAGATGAGGTTCTCTTGGATCATGCATGAATTGACTGATCAAACTTATAAAATATGTTATGTCTGGTTGAGTGTGAGCATGGTATATGAGTCTGCCAACCAGCCTCTGGAACATTCTTTTGTCCACATTTGGTTCTTTAGCTTCTCCCAACTTATAGTTTGAATCTATTGGAGTAGAGATCGACTTACACCCAGTCTTCCCTGTTTCTGCCAATAAATCAATCGCGTACTTTTGCTGAGATATGAAGATCCACTGTGTGGAATACGCCACCTCAATACCGAGAAAGTACTTCAATTTCCTCAGTTCCTTTGTTTCAAATTCTTTTACCATTCTCAGCGCCAATTCATGCTTTTCTTTTTCATCATTTCCAGTCACTATGATGTCGTCTACATAGACTAAATGAGCAGTCACTCTCCCTGCAGCTGAATGTTTAATAAAAAGAGTGTGGTCACCTTGGCTTCGTTTATACCCAACTTTTAAAAATATGTCAAACCATGCTCTAGGAGATTGTTTTAATCCATACAGTGCCTTTTTCAGCGTGCACAACTTGTTGCCTGTGTCCCCTTCAAATCCCAGTGGGTTGTTCATGTAGATTTCCTCATTTAGGTCACTATGGAGGAATGCATTCTTAACATCATACTGTAACAATTGCCACTTAAGTGAGCAGCCAATGATAACAGAATTCTCACAGTGTTCATTTTTGCTGTTGGAGCGAAGGTTTCCTGATAATTCACCCCGTAAGTCCGAGTGTACTCTTCGCTACTAACCTTCGTTTATATCTTTTGAGGGATCCATCGACTTCATACTTAATGTAAAAATCCACTTGCAATCAACAATGTTTTTTCCTTTCGGTTTATCAACGATCTCTCATGTTTTATTCTTTTCTAATGCACCCATTTCCTCTCTCATAGCATCCCTCCATTCCCTTTTTGACAATGCCTCAGACACATTTTTAGGGATGGCGATGATGTTCAAACTCACAATGAATCTTTTTTGAGCTGGTGATAGGTGCTTAAGAGAGACATAGTGAGATAGTGGATAAAATGGTTCTGATCTTACCGTGATTTCATTTCCAGAATTTGGATTGGATTCTTGGAATTGTGTCGGTTCAGGAACGATCTTTCTCCTTGAATACACCTGAGAAAATCTTGGAAAATTGTGAGTGATAGGATCGGATGACTTAGATGTGATTGGTTTAGATGAATCGGGTTCAGCTGGAACATGAGGAGAGTTTGGCTCTGGGGATTCCGGTTCAACAACACGGGCTAACACATGCGGAAGGTCAAGATTTTGAAGCGGTTCAAAGGACTCACAATTACTATCTTCCATCATTGAAATCTCCCCCTGAAGAGAGGACTTGGAGAAAAGAGGTTTATTTTTCGTGAAAGCTGACATCCGCAGAGATGTAAAATTTTTAGTAGAGTGGTTGTAACACTCGTATCCATTTTGAGTGGATGAGTAGCCGATGAAAACACATTCGATGCCTCTAGGGTCTAGCTTCCTCTATGTTGTTTGTGGACATGAACAAAGGCAGTACACCCAAATACCCTAGGTGTGAGGCCATTTGAGGTTCTGAAGTGAGGGTAGAAGCTATTAAGGATTTCTATGGGGCTTTTGTTTTCTAACACACGGGAGGGAAGTTTATTTATCATATATGTGGCAGTAAGAACGGCTTCTCCCCAATAAGATTTAGAAACATTCCCTTGAAAAAGTAAGACTCGAGTGGTGTTGAGTAAATGCCCATTCTTTCTTTCAGCTACCCCATTTTGTTGGGGTGTCTCCACACATGATGACTCATGGATAATCCCCTGTGATTGAAAGTAAGGTAATAGAATCTGATTGAAGTAGTCTCTTGCAGTGTCTGTCCTAAAGCTTTTTATTTTGACTCCAAATTGATTTTGAACCATTGAATGGAAATTATGTATAACAGTGCTAACATCGATTATTGTTTAAGAAGAAAGAGCTATGTAACCCGGTGCGATCATCAATTAAGAATACAAACCAACGAGCCCAGAAATGTTAGGTGTAGTGGAAGGTCCCCATATGTCACTATGAATCAAATGAAAAGGATGAGAACTTCTTTTATTGTTAATAGGAAAAGATACACGACTATGTTTTGCCAATTCACAAATGTCACAATGAAATTCAGAAATATCTAATCCTCGGAATAAGTGAGGAAACATTATATTTAAAACCCTAAAAGAAGGATGACTAAGGCGCATGTGATATAGCCAAATAACATCTTTGTTCGAAGAACTTAGGAAAGATGAAGATAAATATCTCCTAATTTTATGTGATGGTTCAAGTTTGTAAAGATCGCTCTTTTCCTTAGCAAGTCCAATCCTCCTCCCCGAGTCCTGGTCCTGAAAAACACAATAAGAAAAGCAAAAAACAACATAGCATTTGAGATCGTGAGTCAACTTTCGAATGGATATAAGGCTTGTTGACAGTTTAGGTACATAGAGAACGTTTTTAAAGATAAAGTTGAGTGTGACATGTATATCTCCAATCACTCGTAATGATAGTTTAACGAACCATCGATCACAATAATTTTCCTTTACTTGGACATGGGGTATAGGAATGAAAGAGTTGAGATGTGGGAGTCATATGTGTCTATAAGACTGTGAGTCTAAGATCCAAGAGTTGGTATAGAATTTGTCTAAGGCATTCATGCAAATAGATTTACCTGCAAGAGCCATCGAACATGTTGCAGAAGTTTTCTCAAGAGATCCCAACAAGCTTCTTAGTTTCTCAATTTCTTCACTGTTGAATCCCCCTTTTTCTTAGGTATGTGCGGACGATTTGGGACCATTTGAGATAGTTCTTCCCGTTGAATTTGTTGGATGCCCGAATATTCTGCAACTCTCCAATTTTCTGAACAGTATTGGATTCTTCGGACGGGTTGGAATTGCTTGAGACAGTTTCTGACATAGATATGGTGATGAAGAAGTTCGCAACAATAAAGGCTGCGGGAAAAAAACTCCTGCAAAAAAAAAAAACTCATTCGAGAAAGAAACCGCAGGAACGCTCCTGGTGCAGCGGACGACGCGGTCGCGGATGCGGACGAAGCAGGTGACGCGGTCGACGCGAAGCGTTTAGCGAGGATGAAGGCGGACGGCGCAGACGAAGTGTTCGGTGCGAAGCGGACGATGCGGACGATGCGGACGACGCGGACGAAGGCGGACGACGCGGACGATGCGTTCGGCGCGAAGCAAGAAGACAACAGTTGTCTTCGAAACCCTAGAAAATTTTTAGGGCTCCGATACCATGTGGAAGGAAACCAGAGAATAGGAGAACAATTCTTTTTTCCTTTCCTTGAATTTATAATACAAGTTGTTATATAGAGGAGATTACAAAGAAGAAAATTAAACTATCTAACTAATTCCCTTGATTTAAGGGATTACAAATTAATACAAATTAATACAAATTAATACAAATTAATACAAATTGATTCTTAATTTAATCTCCTAATCTATTTACAGGTTAAATCTGAAAAGTTTAACAAATTTGTGTTTTATTATATCTATTCTTATAGTGGTAATATGCTATTATTGTTCTTAAATACGTGATTCATAATAACAAAATTATAAATTAAAATTAAATATAGTATGACTCTACATTTTTCTTTTATCATTTCAAAACTATAGTCATCATGAATATTTCTAAAATATTCTACTACTCTACCATGTCAATTTAAATCTTCTTCAATAAAATTTTTTCTTAAAGAGTTATCATTTGTATTAATTCTTCTAAGTCTTTGGAATATATATCTAAACCTACCTGAGGAACGTATGTATTTATAACATCAATAATCTTAGTATCAACAATAATCTTTAGGACTATAATTCTATATCTAATTCTATTAATTTTTATAACATTATTTAAACTCTTATATATAATTGCATCTACACTATTATCTTAATTTTTATAACATTATCTTTCAAACACTTCTAACATTAATACAATCATTTTTTATTGTGCTTCTATAACCCTTTCATAATTTGGATTTAAGGATTTAAATAACAAATTTAACCACAAATGCCCAACAATAATAGATGAATACTCATACACATTATGTTAGTGATTATTTATTTAGTTTTATGTTTATCATAAGTATTTGGATCATAAAAGATAGAAATGTCATTTTCTGTATCACCATCAAATGACAAAAAAATAAATATTTGTTGTCTTTTATCAAAAATTAATTATTTGGTTACTACTCGCTTTTATTTTTGACATTCTCTCACTTGTTGAAGATTATTGAAGTAATTCCTATTTTAAATTTGTGAAATTTTGTGCGACAGCATAGACATTGCCAAAAAATGGTTGGAACACATTTGATTGTAAATATTGCCTGAACAAAATCCTTCTGTGTGATGGACTTTCTCTTCCTACCCATCTTAGAACTAGTAGACCTTTTTATTACTATCATCAGCAAGCAAAGCCTACAGCAATGTGTTTTTTTAGGCAAGATTCACATTTTCATTGCTATTTTCAACTTCCAACAGTAATTCATCCCAGGATGATTCTGTTTGTGAAAGATCTAGTGTGAACATAATTGTGCACTATAGAGGAATATATGTAAATAATGAGTGTCCCTTTAAAACCTTAAAACCTAACAATATGCTACTATAATACAAATTTAAATTTGTGATAATTGGTAGCAAAGGCAGCAAATACTTTTTTCTCAATTTCATAAAAAAATTGTGTAAATGCATGATAGAATCAACATATTCCTAAACAAACTTTATTTATAAAGATACTGTGAAATGTGACCAACACCTTTAGTAGCAAGAGTGTAATTAACATTAGTAAATCTGCTAAGCACCATAAAATCCAGCACGTATCTACTATAAAAATTCATATGTCAACTATCAAGAATGGCTAACAACTGAAATCTAAGATATAAAGCAAAAAATAGATCCACAAACCACATTTTGGCAGACAATTTCAAACTATCTTGCATTTGTCTAGTAAAGGTGCTAAACACCATAAAATCCAACAAACAATTACTGAAAGTTCGTGTATATATATACTATCATTAGCAGTCAACAATTGAAATCTAAAATATAAGCAATCAAAAGATCCACAATGGCAACAATCCATATCTCAACTGAGAGTTTTCCAAATCATTATAATATGTCATCATATCTCCATAATATAATAGTATTCCAGACTCCAATAAGGAATCTACCTTGTATGCGAACAAAATGCAAGATGACAATTGCTTAAAATTGGAAAAACTTGTTTCTTCATAAGTTAAATTCATAAAGCGTGCATGGCAATATGTTCATTGTTAATGAATGCAACTCTGTAAATGATATGCATATATAAACTTGAATTGTATCCTCATAGGACAAAAGAACTTCAGTATCCCAAAACGCAATTATACTGCGCTTATACATTCAAACTACAGAGCAAATTTCTTCAAGGACTTAAATTTAAGCTTGATAGTATAATTCAATAGCTAAACCGTGTAAGCATTCTCTGAATTAAAACGAAAACTATACAAAAAGTTTATCTTATGCCACAATATTTTTTAGAACTTCTTTGATGAATAAAAAAATGATTAAACTTAAAATGAAAATCAGAAATTGAAAACGCTAATTAACTGCAGAAAACAAGATTGCTGATTTGCTGTAAATACAATCATTTGCAACCTAATATGATATTTCCGATTTGTTCTAATTTCTAAACTGAAATGAAAGCATTCCAACTTGTGTAACATTTTGCAGAACAGAGAAAGAAATGAATACAGCTCTCCTTCCATAGTTCCACCAAAAATTTAGAAACCCTAAATATAAAACTCACCCTTCAAAAATTTTTCTCAGCATTCTATTTCAACAGAAAATAAAAAATCACAGCATCGGAGAGAAGTCTAACTAAAATAGTAACAATCTACTACCAAAATTATAAAAGCCCTATATACAAAATCATAATAAGAATAGATTGAAGAAGAGAGAAGAAGAACAACACCTGAATGTAACTGACACTGGACGCCTCATGTGCTGCTGTTTTCTTGACAAAAACGAGAGCCTGCTCACGCATGGACCAAACTGGTTTACGTATTCTCATGACTGTGGAATTACCCGGTCTCTTATGGCCACTCCTATCAATTCTATTAGTATATATTCATTATTCTGATATTCCAGGGTTAGTTTATTGTGTGTTTTGTATCGGGATAGTCCCCAACATCTCTTCTTCCTTTCAAGGCATGTATCCTAGGTTTTTAGGTGGTGCTTCGGTTGCATCTTAGCCTCTAAGTGGTGGTTATCCTTCCCCAACTTCTCCGCACCCCTACCATCACTACCACTGTCATCTTTCCCGGCTGCAGCCGCTCGGACAACTCTCTTTAGCTATCTTCCCAGCAGTTATCCACCTCCTAACAACCATCCTTCCTCAAACCTTGTTTCCGCCTCCAGAGACAACGTTCTCCTCCCAACTTATTGCTACCATCTAGCACTCTTGCTTCTCTTGTTTACATTGCTGCTTGCACCCAAAATCAGCCACACTCTTTCTGCTGCTGCTCCAGACCAATCACATTTCTGCTGTCGTTGCGCTAGACAACCCTTCCGCATCGATCCGTGTTGCTTGCTTGCATCCTGGACCATTGTAAACCAACTGCACACCGTCTCATCCACCCCTCAGCCACCTGCAATGCCTTTGCCAACTACCACTCCCCCAATCCAACCCTAATTTAAGTTTTTACATCGTTTCTGTTGTTATTTCAAATTTTCGGGGGTCGTGTTTCTGTATTTTCTCTTTCAAGTGTGTTAGTTGTAACGTCTAGTTGCTTATGTAATAATATTTATTTTTTTATTGTAATTTGGGTTAACTCTAGTATCAATAACCCCCTCTAGAAGAAGTAAAATATTATGAAACAATATAAGAGATGACAAATCCTAACACAACTCTAAACAAATCCTGTAAAAAGCTTACTGCTGCAATGGCTGCATGAAAGTAAACAAATACTCTTATTGCCTTACTGTCGAGTGGCACACGACTACAATGAGAAAATGTGAGCAAACAAACCTCTATGGCCAGCTTTCACGTTTCACTCTTATGAACGAAAGAAACTAAGTAAAGTGTAATGAATGAGGAGAAATTAGGCAGCAGTGTAAAGTGTCAGCCTGTTAGAGTTTTCCTTTTAATTTATATAGGGGTTTTATTTTTTTAGATATTATGATTTAGGATGAATGGATGATGGATCTAATGTTTGAGATTAAAAGAGGATTTATTATATTTTTTAATTTGATTTATTTCAACTTTAATATTTTATTATTTAATAGATTGTTAATTGATTAAAATTAATTAATTCAAGCCCAATCTAGTCGAACATGAACAACAAATCGTTCATGTTCGGTTTGTTTACAAATTGAGCTTAGAAAATTTGTTCATGTTCTACTTGTTTACTTAACGAAGGAGCCGAACACGAGCTATTCGCAAACAATGAGCTATTTTGACAACACTATATGTATGGAATTGCCCCTTAAAATTAATTTAACATTGACTTTTTGATTTATTAAGCATTTTAAATATTTACATTTCATTTTAAAAAGTCATATTAGGAATATCATCTTAAATATTGTACCAATAATGTGCGTTCATTTTCATTTCCTTTTCCAAACCTTTTTCATTTCTACACGCACGGGTACAATAATGTTCCATGCTAGCACCCTTGGGGATTATTCCTTGGATTGACTGATGCATTTATTTCATTAAATTCTTTCAAGCATTTGAAACATACGTCAAATTTTCATTGTGAATGAAATATATGAAATCTTTTTAAAATATATTATAACACTTTGTGAATTTCATAATTTAAAAGATCATATAATTTTTATTAATAACAATCATGAACTAAGCATTTTAACCTTGGATGCTTTTAAATTTAAAATAACTAAAATTAGTACTAGTGAAAAGGTAAGTGCTCACCTTAATGTTTGAACAATTTATTTGTCGCTTAATTTTTAATCTTCACTTTCTTTAGCGTAATACATGTTTACATAAATCATTTGTTAAATTTTAATGTTTATAACTTAATATCATACTATATTTCTAGGTAATTAATTATATTTAGTTTGCTAAATTCTAATTTCTTCAAACTTGCTAATTTACTGAATATTTATAAATTAATTTGATGACATAGATAGCATACTCTTCAATTAAATTTCTTAAATTTAAAGCAAATTGTAGTGTTTCTAATTATTTGCATACCTCAAAGTAGTTTTTTTTTCTTTGCACAATTTGTTGTTACAACTTCCTATAGCTCAATCTCCAATCATCTCTACCAAACTTATTATTGTGAATTATTCAAAACTCTAAAACACCAGGTTACATTTAAACTCATTCCAAATCTGAATATTTATACTTATACTGCTTCTATTTGTGGAATTATGCTGAACTCTTTATTGATCTGAGGCAAGAAAATGACACATGGAATTTTTGGGATCTGATGAGGAATTGGAGGGACAATTTTTTTAATTTAAGATGTAGTCGTAACATAAATATTTTATTAGAAAAGAAAAAACAGTAAAAATTTCTTGCTTGTCAATGTTTTGGAACTACTTACATAATCATCCTCGTTGTCATTAACATTCTCCTCACCTCTACATTGTGTACGCTTCTGAGAATGGCTGAGCAAAAGGCCCTAGCTTTGCTTGATCTCATCTGGTCCAATTCAGCTTGGGCATTCTTTCAGGATGCCTCGGGTCTTCTCGGGCGTCTGGAATTCAGTTGACACGAGATGTCTAGGCGCTGCTGTAAGATTTTGAGGAGGCTTAGCATTCTCTTACTAAAGGAGAAATTATAACTATGTTGGCAGAGAAGCATAGGATGTGAGTTAACAGAGTAGCATTAGACACATGATAAAATGATGGTGATCATTGGTGTGCAATTGCTCTCATTGAAGAATCTGGTGTTAGTACCCTTCAAGTCCTTTGAGGAAGTTGATGATTGTAGATTGTTTTCTAGTTGCCGATAGAATGGTAGAGCTCTGGTGCTTGGGGATTGGGGCATGCAAAATTTGTGGGTGGGGTGACGTTTATTGGGATTCTTCTCAGGACCTGGTCTTTGAAGGCCAGCATTTTTCAAATCTTGGTCAATTCAATACATTTTAATATTCGTAGTGACTCCAATTAGCGTTTCTGCATGATCCGTTGTAACAGTGATATTAATGTAGTGGCACCAATTTGGAATTCCTAGAAGGTATGAAAAAACTCAAGGGAGGGGTTAGGATATTGATAGACAACAAAGGAGGGAGGAGGGAGGAGGGAGGAGGGAGGAGGTAGGAGGGAGGGTGACAGAAATCTGGCCAATCAGCGGTTAGATAGCAGCTTGGTAGCAGGGTAGAATCGACGGAGTAGTGGGTCTTTGGATGTTCGAGAGAGATTACCACCTCAATCTAATCAGGCTATAGTCGCATCATCTGAAAGAATAGGATACAACACTCCAAATAGGGAAAAACAGAGAATAATAGTCTCCATATAACATAAATCAAAACAAAAGTTCAAAACCTGAAAATAACAACATATAAATATTTCCACTCGAAATACCTTCAATTTTAATTAAAATACTATTAGAAAAGGGGCTCACAAGGGCTGCAGCAGCAAAGCAGAAGGACAATCCTGATATAGAGGTTTCACAGGATTTAATCCTGCCCGTTTGATCTCGGGTTTGGGGGATCCTGCTCCTTCATTCGCCCCTAATGCGGTTTCACTTTCCTGAGCTCGCATCCCACATTTTGCATCCTGCATCTTGCAGATTATTATATCATTGTCAATAGTAAATGTGATTTCAGCTTTTTGCTTGAATGGATTAAATGTATTATTTTGCTTAGTTGTACTTTATTATAAGAAGTGTATGTGTTGGAGATCACGCCAGTGATATTCAAATCTTTTTGCCTCTCCTTGACATTTATCTACTCTGGTGCTTCTGCCACATTGTGAATTGGTTTTGTGGATTATAAAAATGTATCATATGATTTATTTTAATTCAAACTTAACAATATCGATACATTGTTGCCATTATTTCTTGGCCTAAAATTTTTTATATACCACTGTTCTGAATCTTTATTTTCATGTTCATTTTCTTCCAGGTTCGTTCCTTGGCTGCGGAATCTTCTAGGGCGTATCAAGGTGGACCACTCGAGGCAACTTTTTATCAAGAAGCATCCGTTGTAAATGCTGAAATTTCAAATTCTTTCAAGTACCCTACGAAATATGAACAAATGTTGGACTGGTTCGCTGTGAATCTTGAGGGGGAGCATTCCGCCATGGACGGACAAATTCTCCAAGAGCATACTGAATATGTTGTATATTCTATCCATAGGGTAACTACTTTACCAATTTTGATTTTGTTTATTTTAGAAATGCCATGATTTATACAACTTACGAAATTGGATTAGAAAAGAAACGATTTATAGAAAAAGATCATGTGAACAATTCATCTAACGAAACAATACAAGAATGTTAGGTGTTTTGGCGATTAATTTAGCAGTATGATGGAGCTTAAAATGTTGTAAGACGTAAAACACATAGGGAAAACTTTGTAATATGGTATTCACTTGACAGCTGTTTATCCTCAATATTCATATGGGGCATTTACATGCATACCATCCAATTCCAACCTATTTACATATCAAAATCTAAACTTTATTTTTTAAAGTTATACTCCCCAAATCTTTTATATCACATCAAAACACCATCATTTTAACTTTTAGAAACTCAAATATACCTTTTTCATGCACAGGCAAGGTGGTATGTATGAAAAATTAATGTCTAGTTTAGATCTTTAAATACTTAAAAATTGAGTGGTATGTATGTAATACTTTTTAATACTATTCATGTGAATAAAATAACTATTCCATTCTCTGCCATTATTTGTTGATTTTAAACACCCAGATAACGTGGATATTCCATACTTATTTTGATCATTTGTAAGTATTATGTAATTTATAGATATTGGATTTGTATAAAGATTCTCATGGAGCAAGATTGGAAAGAGGTGATGCCTCTGGAAGCTTGCCCAATAGTGTAATATTGGTTGGCCATTCTATGGGCGGATTCGTAGCTAGAGCTGCAGTAATTCACCCACACTTGCGAAAGTCGGCAGTTGAGACTATCTTAACCCTCGCTAGCCCTCATCAGTATGTTTTACTTCATTTACCATGTAAAAATGATTTTGTTTATTCTGTAGATACATTTGGGTTATAAATAATTTATGATCTTTTCGCAGGGCACCTCCTGTTGCTTTGCAGCCATCTTTGGGTCATTATTTTCAACAAGTTAATAGCGAATGGAAAATGAGGTTCATGGCCGGTCATGCTTTTCATGGCTTTAAACTCTCCCATGTTCTTGTTATATCTGTATCTGGTGGAATTTATGATTATCAGGTTTGACCTTTCATCTGGAACTCTTTTCTTCAATGTGTATGTTTTTTTACAGTATTACATTGTGTTGTTTTCACATGCTTCATTTTTTAACTTTTGTTGTCTTTTATGTTTTTTTAGAGTATTTATTTTTTTATTGACTGGTAATATTTCTCTAACTTCTTAGGTTTACTCTTTATTGGACACTACTGCATCATTTGCCTTGATGTTCATTATGTTAGCAAAATTTTTTCTTCAACATGGCGCTTTGTATCAACTTGCTTGTCCTCATTCATTCAACACGCTTATAACTCATGAAATTAATAATAAATGTGTTTGCACATTCTAATTTGGTTATCGATAATTGATTTTATGCAATGAACTCTTTATACATTTTTTGTTTTTTTGTCAAAATAGCTAATTTATGTGAAATTTATGGTATTTGTCTTTCTTAGGTTCGGTCAAAGTTGGCTTCTTTGGATGGCATTGTTCCATCCACGAATGGTTTTATGATAAGTAGTTCTAGCATGAAGAACGTATGGCGTTCAATGGAACACCAGACTATTCTTTGGTGCAATCAATTAGTCGTCCAGGTTTGATAAAAATTTAATCGAGAAAAAGAGTTTTTTTTTCCTATTATTTTTCTTGTGCGTATTTCATCTTTAAACATTTTGATGTATTTTACAGATATCACATACACTTCTTACTTTGATAAATCCTGAAAACAGACGACCGTATACAAATTTGGAGAAAAGGCTTCTTATTTTTACCAGAATGTTGCAAAGTGGATTACCTCAAAGTTTGGGGCTGATAAAACCAAGACAATCATCATCAACTTCTCAAAACCATCCCATTGATGGTGCACAGGATGCTACAGGTATATGTGATTTTTTTTGTTGAATTTAAGTCTAATGATTTCTTTCCATGTTTTACCATAATTATATATATCTAATTAAATGTTTTTGGGTGCATGGATACCTAAAGTATTAATTAGACTTAAATAATTATGAACATAGAATTCTCTGCAGTTAAATCAAGACAACTATTCATTCAATCTATTATCTCATTATGAAAATAGAGCTGAGGTCTACTGACACGTGTATAAAAAGTTAGGATATTAATAGCATATCTGAAAATCCTATAAAATAAAGAAGAATCGTATACCAATTATAAGGTTAACGTCCTAACAATGAAGTGTATGCTTATCCATTAAGTATGTTGCATGAATACTGACACTGACACTGACACAAACACGGGTCATTTATGCTAATGAAAATATATGATGCAAATACGTGTCAGACACACCATTATAATAACCTTTATTAAAAATATATATATAAATTAAACAAACATAATATTAAGAATAATGCAAAAAGAGAAAAATAAGAAATTTAATAATATTAAATGTAATATTAACATTAACTTTTGATTTAATGGATAACAAGATAAGTCTATTTGACCTTTTAAATAATAAGTAAATTATTATTTTTTTAATTTTAGTTATAAAATATATATCATATATGTTTATTGTTTAAAAAAGATTTTTTTAAAATTTTAATTCACTAATAAAGGGATTGTTCTTTTAATATTATTTAAATCAGACATGTCAGGCTATTTTCGCCATGTGTCATGGGCATATTGGTGCGTGTCTATGTCCAAGACGCGTCCAATACTGCATGGCTCTTTATCAAGAGTATCATTGCATTATAGTTCCTTAATAAGTAATGGTTACTTTTCTTAAGATGAGAGCTACAAAATTTAATGTTTATTTGAGGTTCAATTACAACATTTGGCGGGCTCGATTCTAAGATCCTATGCAGTATAATTGCCCATAAGTATGAATACATCGATGGAGATATTAGAATAAATTATTAACCGAAATAGGTGCAACCTATTCAATTGGACCTACCCTATAATCAGTCTAAACTAACAACTATCCCAAAGTCAAGATGAAAATATTTATGATTAAACCAATTATATTAAATAAAACTGTAAGACCAAGTCATGAAGACATAAAAAAGATATAAGAGGAAAAATAATACCTACAACTCTAGGTCGGAGATGGAGGTGAAATGAAAGTTAAGCTTTTTTGCTTAGCTGCCTATGAGATCTCTCGACAAGAGGAGGACGGCTCTCTAAAGATTTTAGTTGGAGGAAGTGGGAAAGAGTTGTTATTGCTGCAATGTAAAGGGTCCTTAGTTGTTGTCGATTGATGGATGCGAGGAAGGTGTGGTGGCCGTTGTTGAAGGAGGAAAGGAATGAGGAAGATGAATGCTGTTATTTGAAAGAGGAGGCGTTTGGAGGATTTGGGGGAAGAAAGAAAGGTGAAGGTGGCTAATAACTAGAGCTTGTAAATTGGGAAGGAGGCTCAATTGGGAGGATTTGAAGGCTGTGGATGAAAACAATATTGCGTCTAGAGTACTTACCTTGCGGACTCCAATAATATGGCGTCATTTGTGAAGTGGTGAGACCAGATTTTTGTGAATTAAAAAAAATGAAATAAGCCATTTTTTCAAGTGACTCGGGCCGAAGAGTGCATGATGGTATTTTGTTGATATTATGTTGGCAATTTTTGTGGTATGTTGGTAGTATTTTTGTGGTATTATGATGATATTTTTTGGTGATATTATTGTGATATATTGTGACATTTTAATGCTATTTTGGTGGTAATTTGGGAGTATCCTAATGGAATTATGGTGGTATTTTTGTGATATTCTGGTTGTATTTTGGTAGTATTTTAGTTTTATTATTGTGATATTTTAGTGATATTTTTGTTGTATTTTAGTGATTTTATGGTAGTATTTTAGAGAATTCTGGTGGTATTCTTGTAATATTCATGTGATATTCTAGTGGTATTATGACGATATGCTGTTAGTATTATGGTATGCTAGCAGAATACTACAAAAATATCACCAGAATACTACAAGAATAATCCCAGAATATCACCATAATATCATAAGAATACTACAATAATACTATAATAAGTCATTATAATGCCACCAAAATATCACCCGAATACCACAAGAATATCACAAGTGTACAAGAATACCTTTATAATACCCAATCAGAATATCATCAGAATACCACAATAATACTACTAGAATATCACCATAATACTACCACAATATCACTAGAATATCATTATAATACTACCGTAATACTACCATAATACTACCATAATATCACTAGAATTCAACTATAATACCACAATAATACCAACAAAATATCATCTTAATACCACCATAATACTACTATAATGACTAGAATCCCACCAGATTGTCTTTAGGACACAACTATAATACCACCAGAATACTACCATAATATTACCATAATATTATAAGAATACCACAATAATACTACCAAAATATCATCATAATAATGCTAAAATACCATAAAAAAACAACCATAATATCACTGACGGTCCTCGGGCTGGTCGTGTGAAAAAATAACTTCTTTCATATTTTTTTAATTCGCAAAAATCTAGTCCTACCACTTTACAATGACGTTGTATTATTGGAGTTCGCACGGTACATACTCCTAATACTTGCATTGCCCTAGTTCATTCATTCTTAAATGCAGTACGAGAGACGATGAAGGAAGAGTTTCCAAGCGTGAGAAATACGTGAGTGAAGGGCCCAAAGGCAATTAGAGAGATCGTAATTGGGTTTGATTCGTGATAGGAGAGGCAAGGGTGGCTGGCGTTGCGTGTGACTGGTCTGGTGGTGACCAGTCCAGGATTTAATAACTTTTTATGGGAACCTTTTTCACCAAACAATCTCCAGATGGCTTATCCCAGCATAACAAGCTGATTAGGAAAAGCTTAGTGGATTGAGGGAAGGGGTTGTTCTTCCAAGGACAATAAGGTGGAACTGATTTGATCGAATGACGAAAGATAGATGTGGCTGAAGCTGTCTTCGACAATCCCAAGAAAGAGGAATTCATTGCCTGACGCCTTAGATAACCACTGAAAAGGGACTTATAAGCTTTTGTAACTGATTGTGGTGAAGTTCTGGACTGTTACTTTATCTTTTCCTTCTCAACTCTCCAAACTCGGAGAATCCATTCTAAAATAGGGAACTCCTCCCATTGTCAGGATAACCTGAAACTAAATCTGTCAAAAACTTCCCTTATTTATAAAGGAGCCTCTTATTTACTACAATATCCTTGTGAAAGAAAGAAAAGAAACTTGGCCCTCTTATAATTAATTAATCATGAAAGTAGCCCTTCTAATACTGTGCCGTGCTGCTGACTTACATTGGCTGGAAACTTGCTTTCTCTCATGAATTATGGATGCAAACTTCTCTATCATCAACTGGAAATTTACTTTCATGACATTGATTTATAGCTGCATTTACTCTTTAGTTTACTTCCACAATTATATGCTTGTATTACTTATATTTGTGCATCATATTGGCAACCTTAAAAATCATCTTATGTTTGATTTTTTCTTGTACTGTACTTAGACTTTAGTAAATTTCATGGTTTGCCTTGCACCTGCGTTAGATTTCAATATCATCCTATGTTACAATGATATCTGCTACTTGAAAGTATATATTATTTCTTGCAACTACTCATCAATAATATTACTATATGTGATTGAAAAATATTTTGATTATTCTTTTTTCATTGTAATACATTTTATTATTTATCTTGGTTGCAGGATTGCAAATTGATGGATTTTCTTCTTGCCCACCATCTTTTCGCTGGAGAGGTGATGTACATGAGAAAGATCTGTACATTCACTCAACTTCTGTCACCGTGCTGGCCATGGATGGGAGAAGGAGGTGGTTGGACATAAGAAATCAGGTTTGCTTACCTTAATATCATATTTGATCTTTGGCATCAAACGCTTGGGGCTTATTTGGGATCACTTTCATTTTTTATTTTTGTTTTTGTTTTTGATTTTGTTTTAAAAACATGTTTGTTTAATATATTTTTTTGTATGTTTTTATTTTTTTTGTTTAAAAAAATAAATTAGCTTGTTTTAAAAATAATCAAAACATCCAAGTAAAAATTGAACTGAACATGTTATAACATACCAAAATTGTTTTATTTTAAGCAAAAATATAAACAAAACAAAACGGAACAAAGGTAAAAATTGAAAAAACAAAAATCATAAGTGATCCCAAATGGCCCCCTTGGTTTCTCCTGCTCCAGCAAATGAATGACCTTGTATGCACGCTTTGGCTTGCAGATGAATTTTTTGTACCTAACTGCTACCAAACTTTAATGTAATTGATATATTTGCTCGCACTTTATATTGTATGCTGCATTTCTGTCGGTACAATGGTAAAACTGTCTACTTCTGGTCAGGACCTAATTAATGACCCCTATACTCACAGAGCTCAAATGGCAAAGAACACTTCATATTTGTAACAAATCTTGCTCCTTGTTCTGGGGTCAGGCTTCACCTTTGGCCAGAGAAGCATGGATCTTCAACAGGAGACAAAATGCTGCTTGAAAATGGAGTTCTGGAGGTGACTTCAAAATTGGTCTACATTCCAACTGGACCTGCTCCAAGGCAGGTACAATATACTCTAGTTTTTACCTTATTTTAGTTGGTAATTCTGTTTTAGTAGATCCCTGTAGGATTTAGTTTCAGGATTATTTAATTATTTATTTTATGGGGTAAAATGCAAATTGAATGAGTTGATATGCGTGTGGTCCACTAATCTTCTATTTTTTTTTATCAGATTGAACCAGGAAGCCAGACTGAGCAAGCACCTCCATCTTCAGTTCTGATATTAACACCCAAAGAAATGCAAGGATATCGGTTCCTAACTATATCTGTTGCTCCACGACCGGTACTATTTATTTTATCAATCTGCTCTATGCTATCGACTTACTTTCTAAAATGTAAGAATATTTACTTGCATACCACTCAATTGTTATGTAATTACATATCTAACACCTAAACTGCAATTTTTTACATAAATGCCACCTCCCATAGGCATGAAAAGTTGTACTTTACTTTTTATAAGTTAAAATGGTGGTATTTTGATGTGATATGAAAGATTTAGGTGGTATAATTGTGAAAAGTAAAGTTTAGATTTTGAATATGTAAATATATAGGAATTAGGTGGTATGTATGCCCCCAAAATTTAAATAACTTTGAATTTGTTACTATAGACTTGCTATAGAACTTTCTGTTGAAAACTGCACTTAATTTGTACTGAATTGTGTATTTGAACTTTTTTACAGCTATAATTTAATGTATTAAAGAAATGGGTTGTGTCTCCTTCTCCAGACTGTTTCAGGTCGCCCTCCCCCATCTGTATCTATGGCAGTTGGACAGTTCTTCAATCCGAAAGATGGAGAACGGGAATTTTCTCCCAGTTTGCTCCTCCGCTCTACCTATTCTAAAGAGGTTCACTTTTTTTATTATAATTAAAGGATAGATTTAAATTTTTTTGGATTTGTACTGATTTATTGCTCTTCATCTACAAAACGAAAAATGTTGGGAAATTTACATACATGGCACACGATTCTTATGTATTTATATATCTCACACCTAAACTTCCTTATTTATATAAGTAGCACTTTGGTGCTTTAAACCTATACATGAAAAGTTGTATTTCACTTTTAAAAAGTGGTAACAGTGCTATTTTTGATGTGATATTAAAAATTTGAGTGCTGTGCATGTAAATATGGAAGTATAGGTGTGAGATGTAAATACATAAGAATTATGTGCTATGTGTGTAAATGCCCCAAAAATGTTTCATTTTTTGTTAAGAATTTTAGCAGCTGTGGAATTAATTTGCATGCAGGAAATGCTTTTGAAGGAGGATCATGCTCTTGCATTGAATCTCTCGTTCTCTGTAAGCTTAGGTGTTTTGCCTGTAACTATATCATTGCAAACAGAAGGCTGTGGATTGAAAGACTCTGCTGATCATGTGGATGAAAGCAGTAAGCTTTTTTGGATGCTTTTATGTAGTTTCATTTCAAATGAATTATTATCCTATTCTTCCATTTCTGTCATTATGGGAATTTTATGTGGAAAATATATGCTGTTTTTTAATTTTACATATTTCTTGAACCGTGTAACAGGTCTTTGCAGGTTACGCTGTTTCCCACCCGTAGGTCTCGCGTGGGATTCTGTTTCTGGCCTACATGTTATTCCTAACATCAACTCTGAAATTGTGATTGTTGATTCTTCTCCTGCGATGTGGGATTCCAGTCTGGGTTCTGACAGAACTAACGTATTTTTGCTGGTAAGAAATTAATTCTGTTTGTGAGAAAAAAAAATGTAGTGATTGTTGCTAAAGTTCCACGGACGTTTTTTTTTTTCATATTCTTCAACCCATCTCTCATCTATATTTGATCTGCTCTTCTGATCCGCTATTAAATGAATTTGGTATCTCATTAATTTGTCAAACATTTCCTAGACACTCTTTCCATTTGAATTATTAAATTCTAACATTTATTTGTTTTTTTTTGTAGGTGGATCCTCATTGTTCTTATAAAATCAGTGTTGGTGTGTCTCTCACAACTGCTGCAAGCCGATTCTGTCTTCTCTATTCTTCACAAGTATATTTCTTATGTTTAAATTCTCTTTTCTGTTTTACATGCACTTATTATTTTGTATTTGTGAAACCTTAGCCAAGTAGTGTTTTTCGGATAATGGCAGCCTGTTTATGCTTGCCCTGCCAATGTCCAATTTCTTAGGCGTTCTTTAGTTTTCAAAGTCTATAAAAGTGCTTTTCTCTCTCTCTCTCTACCCTCTATTCCTCCCACTCTCTTTACCTGTGCTAGTTATGTCATAATATATTTCTTTAGTTATGAAATTTCCACCAAATACACTGATTTAACTCATGTTGGTAATGGGTTTTAGATTATTCGGTGATTTATTTTAGTCGCCTGTACTAAAATTAAGCTAAGTTTTTCCATTAAAATCCATTTTTTTGATTAACTAGCAGATTTAGTGAACTTATTTTAGCACGTTGTTTTTTCTTTTGGGAAGGGAAATTGTCCAATTAGCTTGGGCTTGGTTTCACACCCCTTGATGATCCGTCTTGGTGGATCAAAAGGTGCAACAGAGATTGGTATAATCTAGTTGACTGAATTTATTAATCAACGTTCATTTTGATTAATTCCTGAACAGAGTGGGGATAATTCATTCAATCGTTACCCAAACAGATTACACAAAATTAACTCGTATTACACTTAAATTTATCAATTAACACCAGCAAATTGTGCGAAAGCATTTTAAAATTTTCATTCATTTAATTACAGAGCTTCTTGTAAACATCGTTGGTTATTATTATTTCATTATTATTATTATCTTATTATTATTTTTTATTTTTTAATATTTTTAAGAGTTTAGTTTATTTACATAACATAAAATTTTCGCCAAAGACTAACTACATAAAATAAAACATTTACCGAAGGAATGCCTGACTATGCTTTATCTTACATACAAAATATACATCAAGTAAAAATGCAATTGATCAAAACCTATTCCTCTCTCAAGCTTAACTTTATTTTTTTCAATTCAACGCAATATCTGGTGAGTTTAGAATCTCAACAAGATAAAAAATTTAATGCAAATTTCAAATAGTCCAAGAATTAAAATTGGCAATATGAGCTAATCTATTTTCTTACAATTATTGTAAAATAAAATCATCTAAACAATTAATGATCTAAGAATAAATAAGATATTTCATGTAAAAAAATCTTTAAAAGGGTATTAATGATTATAATGCTATAAATATAATTTCTCATATACATGTGATAGCATTATGTGATAGCATTCTGGTTTAACTTTCTGTAATTCTCTTTTTTTCTTATTTCAATTATTAATTAGAAGGAAAAATCTTCTTTTACTTTAGAACACATAATATATGTTAGACTGGCTTTGTTGGTCATCATATGAACCTTTATCACCTGTACTTCAAAGGTATGTTATGCATATTGGATTGAGAACTCTTGACTTCTTATGGGCTCATCTCTACCGCCTTATCTATACAAGTTATCATAATTATTTATGGGCTTATCTTTGTCGACATACTTATAAATGTTATCATATTCATTTATGCGCTCATCTTTTTTGCCCTATTTGTCCACACATAGGCCTTTATTAAGCCTATTCATTTTAGTTTCTAACATTTAAATATATTCATAGCCTTCTTCTTTCACATGTAATTAATTATATATTCATTTTACTGTTACTTTTTATCCTACATGATAGGACAACAATTATAATACCTTACAAATTTGAGTGCGTTTAAATTTGGATACATGCAACTAACAAAATTCACTTGCTGAGTTAGAAATTAAATATCTTTGAATCCTTCTTTTATTTATAACAGTTGAGATTTGGAATAGAATCACTTGATTTCATTGATAGGATGTTGGGTTTTTAAACCCAATTACAATAAACATGATAATGGAAAGGGATAAAAATAAAATGAAATAAATAGGAAAGAAATAAAAACAGAATAAAGCAAAAGGGGAATTCATAATCAGGGATTAAAGTCAACTATCAAGTAAAATGGCATAGGAATAGCGTTATAATCTAATACTACTCATGTTGAAGCATAGATGTCAATCATGTTCAACTTGGATTTGAAGTCATTGAATAAAGGACAATGTAGATTCTTGGTGAGGTTGTTCACTAGTTGACCATTGAATGATGCATATGAAACACAAATCTCCATGAACTTAATCATTTTCTTGATGAAGTGTCTGTCGATCTCCACATGTTTGGTACGATCATGCTGGACTGGGTGTAGAATGCAATGGAATATATTCTGATGCTTTTCGTGGAAGTTAAACTTTTTGGGTATAATTTATGTCGAGTATTTCATAATTATACCTTATCAAATATATGAATATTACACTTGATTGGTTCCAGCCTAATGTTTGTAAATGTTTGTCTGAATTAATCTAGCATGGACTACCAATTTTTGCATCTTCTACTTGTTCATGTGCTAAAAACTATAATTTCTAACACAGTAGAATTGGAGCCTTTTAAGACTAAATTAAATATCTGAGCTGTTTTTATTTATGCGTCTGGTACATACACTAATTATAATTAGATTTTTTTTTTTTCTTTTTTTCTTGTTATTACATGGCTAACTATTTACAATGTGATCCATGACTGCTACTGCTGCAGATTATTGGCTTCATGGTAACTGGGGTACTTTTTGCTCTAATGCGACAAGCACACGCCTGGGAACTGGATTTGTCATTTCCATCTGTTTTGACATCTGTTGAGTTAAATTTGAGAATGCCGCGCTCTTTTTCGCTGCTGGTTGTGTTACCTATACTCGCTTCTATAGTAATGTCATTGTATGATGGCCACGAGCTTCCAGTTGTGAGCTATGTCAGCGTCTCGATAGTCTGCTATTTAATTGCAAACGGATCTCTGATCATTTTGATCTTCAGTTCTCAGTTAATTTTCTATGTGGTTGCTATTCTACATGTTTTTGTCAAAAGACGGTCAGTACTTTTTCTAATGTCTATCAACTAAATTTATGAAAGAATACTTTGCACTTGAAGCTTTGACATGTGGAAATATCTTTTTTTAAATTTCATTTGAGGATTCCTTTGGTGTATTTGTGCAATTTCTATTCTTAAAGTTTGAAAAAATCATTTGCAGCTATGTGACTCTGCTCCTGTGGCATGGAGACACATTGTATTGCTACATCTTGCATAATTCAAAAATTTAGCCATGCCTTTATTGAGCCTTCTTGACTCTTAAGAGAATTTTTGTGTTGTTTTTCTTATGATAGATTGAATTTATTTTAGTAGATTTCCCTTGATATAGAAAATCGCTCTGAAAAAGTTAAGCCCTGCTCTTGAGCATTATTCTGTGTATGGGAGTGTTGACCTCATTTTAGTGAGGTCTTAGGCTATTCCTCCTAGACCCTAGGATCTAGCTTTAGGAATTCCTTATTGACCATCCTAGCAGACTAGTAGCGGAGCCACCTCACATAGAGCTTCAAACTACTTCGGGCCATTTTTGTAAGCACTCGCATGAGTAGTCCGAAGACTCGACTCTTTGTTGCGTGGCTAAGGACTAACATGTAGAGGCTCGAAAATGGGTTCCCTAGGATCGACGGCGCCGAGTAAACCGCCAATGCTCGAAGCACTCGACACACCACGATTTGACACCTTTTTGGCCGACCGTCGGCGAACTTGTCCGGACGACCTCGGATGACGAAACGGACTACACGAGATGCGTCCGGGACGTCGAATTTAGCTAGGAAGCGTACCCATATTGCTATGGTTCCACGCGCGTTCGAACGACACGAAAATTGATGCGCATTTTTTTTAATTAGCGGGGCACCGGTTTGGGCTCAACTCGGATTCAATTTGAGCCCGACACAGGCTGAACACGAGCCAGGGCTATTTCAAATTTCGAAATTTTAAAATTCAAATCAGCTCTTTAATGTCATTTTAATTGAATGTAATTAGGGGTTAAGTTTTTTCCAACTCAGCCTCCAACACACAAGGAAACCATTTAATTGCCCGCCAAACTCAGCGTAACGGCTATCGCAGAGGAGCGGGATACAAATCCTGCTCAATGGAAAGATCTGGCACGAGCTTCTTCCCCGCGCACGACATTAGACCCCTGGCTCCTCGACAGAACGCCCCCGCTCGACTCGATACCGTCTTCCGCACCGAAGCCGCAGAGCTTCTCCCGCACTCGCCTGCTCCTTCTTCCCGCGCCAAACAGCCGCTCGCATCCCCCGCACGAAGTCGCTCGGCTCGCTTGGCCGTCCACATTGAAGAACCGCTCGATTCCCTTTCTTCTATGCGCGGGAGAAACCCAGGTTCCTCTTCGTCTCTCGATCGCAGCCCTAGCCGCTCGCCATGATTCGAACCCCCAGCCGACTCCTTCACGCAGAAAGGATTCGGACATTAGCTCCCTCGTCTGCACAGCTTCCTCGCTCGACCCCTGCACTGTAGCCCTCGCCTCTCTTCTGCACCGCACCGAAACTCCTCACCAGCTTGGTCGCCCCCCCTCCTGCGAGCTCTTCCCCCTCCACGCAGAACTCCTTCTCCTCTGCTTGAGCCACTCGCCTCCCTCGCCTGCTTCACCTCGACCGCAGCCCTCGCCTGCTCCTCGCGCGTGACTTGAAGCCCCTTTCCCGCTCGCTTCTTCTTCTCGATACCAAAACCCGAGCGCTTCTTCCTCACGCGAGAACCTTACTCGCCTTGTTTCCCTCGGACGCCGGACCACTCGCAACTCGCTTGCAATTTTGTAGCGTTTTACGAGCTTCCTCCGATTGAGGTCGTATCTCTCTAACTCCCCGATTTCATCTGCTTCTATCGGCTTTCTTTCTTCTCGCAAAATTTTTCTTGCTCCTTTTATGAATTGAAATGTTTGAATTTGAGTATCGTCAATTCGATTGATTTAGTTTTCTTTCTCTCGCTTATCGAATGCGCGTACGGTTTCAGGATTTTAGATCTTGGTTGTCTGATTTATAGATTTCATTTATGAGCTTTGTCGTATTTCTTGGTTTGAACTCAATTTAAAATAATGCTTGTCATGTCACTCATGTTCTTTGCTTCAGTCTGCTACAAATGATAATCCATATTGCTTTATTGCTTGTCTGCAAAACTCACATGCTATGAACGATTTACTTAGATGTGCCTTGAGATTTGCCAAATATAATTGATTTGTATTTTGCTGCTTAAGTTATTTAATTGTGAATCGTTTCTCTTATACTTGCTATCTGCTAACATTTAATTATGTGATGATTTTCATGCTATTTCTCATCTGATTTTTTTTCATGTTCTTTCTCTACATGTCTGTTTACATGCTTGATTTTTTTTTTTTTTAATACATTTTAAGTTTGAAATTGGCGTGAATGACATTTTAGACATCACTTGGTTACGATGAAGTTGATTTATTTGCTTCTGTTGCTTTTAACATCTTGGAAATTGTCAAGTGGATGAGAGTGCTTGCTTTTTTTTAGAAAGATTTACATATGTACCACACAATTTTCATGTATTCACATATTTAGCACTTAAACTTTCATATTTACACACATAACATTTAAACCTTTGATGTTACACAAAAATGCTACTTATCACCGACTTCTCGAAAAATGAAACATAACTTTGCATACATTGATTCTAAATGCTGAAATGTTATAAGTGTAAATATCAAACTTAATGTGCGAGATATGTAGTTACATAAGAGTCGAGTGGTATGTATGTGAATCTTCTTTTGATTCAAATGTGGTTGTTTTTGGAAGGGATTTACATGCAGAATTGTTTGCTCGGATTTATACTTATTTGGGGGTTTTAAATGTATTTGTTACTGGTTATTCATTGCCTTTTCGAAAAGATTTACATGCAGATTTTGAACCCTTTAAACACTCGTTTTCGGGTCATTTTTAGCACTCGTTTCGAGGATGATTTCGAGAGTGTTGCTTACTCTTGTTTTGGGGTTGAGTTTGACGATTATATTTATTGTTTTGGGACCGGATTCGAGAGCCTTATTTATCATATGGGTTTCATCCGATTACCATTTCAATATTTTTTTTTAAGGCCGGCACACTTGTTGTTTTCCCCTTGGTTTTGCTATTTTTTTGAAAGTGGCCGACCTTCCCTTTTCTTTTGTTTCATTTTCCTTGTTAAACGGTTAAGTCACAAAAAAGGGGAATTTCTGATTTAACTTGAGGAAGGGTAAGTCACTCTTAGCCACTTCAAGCACAAGTTAGAATGTAAACTTCCTAAACCTAGTGTACGCGCGCTGGTGCGAAACCTCATTTACCTAAACCACAACATAAACTTTCTAAACCTAGGCGCACGCCTCAGGTGAAGCCTCCTTTACCTAACCCACAACATAAACTTCCTAAACGCTGTGCGCACGCCTTGGTGCGAGTCACCCACCTAACCTTAACTGCGGACTTCCTAAACCTCGCAGCGCACACTCTGGTGAGAGCCCATCCACCTAACCTTCGAATGCACAGTGAACCAGGCATACGACCCTAATTCACTAGCTCGATCGAGACACGGCACATGAGAATGCACCGAGGCTTGGTCCACCCTTCCTTAATTAAATCAACTCGTGGAATTCTCTAAATGACTTAACCGATATCGAAACCCGACTGCACGGGATTTGAGACTCGAACATTACGCTCAAATCCTCCCTGCAATCGGGACATTTGTTTCATCATATAATGGATCATCGAGCTCAGTATAAGTCCGAGGTGCGGGTGGCGAGGGCGATGATAATAACGCTTATATGTGTTATATGATGGGATATGAGGGATAATTAGAATAGTATCTCCTACTGGGGACTCTCCACGAGGGGAGAGGAAAGGACCAGATGATACTATTCGCCGACTCTTGCTAGATTGCTTTCCCAGACGATCTTAGGTCGTTAGTAATCTGCAAGACGATTAGAATAGTGCGCATAATTTCATCTTATTTTTATAAAGTACTTACAAAAATAAAAAAAATAAAAAAATAAAAAATCTCTTTTGCTTGATTAACAATAATTCCGCGTAAAAACTTAAATAACTTTTGCATGAAGATCAAAGAATTTTTCCTTATAAAATATATAAAGGTCCATGGTTAGTCACTTGGATTGGGTTAAGGACTACCCTCCTTAGATCGTCGGGTTGGCAGCTCCTCCGATCTTTCATATGTGACTACGAGTTTTGCTTACGATTTCTACGACCTGTTTTCTTTATTTTTTTTAACTTTCTGGTCGGGTTTTCTCGCTCTGCTTACTTCGTCCGCAAGTTTAGTTAGGCCCATCGTGCATCATACTATACTTCGCAATACAAATCATACAACAAGATGAGAGGCAGAGTGCGTATGCTTTACGGTTATTCCAATGAATTACTCAACCGCAATTTATTTTACCGTAAGTTACTTTTCACGTACCTTTTATACACTCGCAATATATCTATTCTGCTACGCAAAACCCGAACCGAAACCGAAACCAAAACAAAAAGTAAACTTCGACACCAAAGCATTGAAACACACTCGACAAAACCACTCGAACCTAGGCATTAGGATTATTACTCGACGAAGAGCTCGGGCTGACTCCGTCGGCAAGACAACGAGGAGCTTGGATCGAGAAGCGAGAGGATCTTCTTCGCAAAACTCTTCTAGTTTAAATAACAACACATGTGACTTCGAGCAGTTCGCCGCCGCGCGCGTAAACCTCACTCTCCTCTTTGAGCTACGTGTAACCAGTTGCCAGGCAGTAGAGCTCCTAACTCGCTTGGTGCTACGAGTTGTCGTACGAACGACGTAAAACCTCCTATCTCTGCAGCTATTTGCGATAATCCAGATATCATGCCAGTGTAAATCCAAATAATAAAATCGACGTGATTAAACATTTAATTAACATCGTCTCCAAAACGCAGCTACGACATAGGATAGTTGGGAAGTCGTCGGGTTCGCCTCGGATCCGCGACATCCCTTACCTTTTTTTCCTTTCGGACTCTCAAAATAACCGTTCCCATTCGAGCCACTCCCACTCGCTTTCCACGTTCTACCGCGAAAACCTAAACCTCGAATTCTCGAAGACGAATCCACCGATCATTATCGAGAGCTTTCTCAGTCGACACCGGCTATTCGAGTATGTAATTAACTATACTGCCGCTCTATAGTGAAGCTCTGAACCTGGCAGAAATAAACTCTACCTAGCTTTTCATTAGGTAGGGAACTCATTTGATCACACATAAACGTTCGCGGATCAAACGGATGTCACGGGTCCCTTGGATTCAGTATGATTGGGTCTACCGTCGCGAGGATACATTAATCTTTTCGAGAATGCTGTATCATTTGTGACATCGGACACGATTACGCAAACTATCTGACAAATGAGATCCGCGCGGTCTCATCTTTCAAAATTAAAATACACTACTTTCAAAACTACTTTCAAAAATCATATGCCTTTTATATTAAACTAAATCACCAAATTTTTTAAATTCTTTCAAAGCAAAAAAAATGCGGCCGACAGGGAGGAACTGGCTTGTTATTTTTTATTGAGGTAGATTTTTCTAACTAAGCTTTTAAATGTTTTTGCTGGATTAATTTGATTTGGATTTGTGATTTCTTCTAGATGCTAGGCCCCATTAATAATTACTTTTCATGAGAGAGGACTTTCAAATTGCTTGAGTTTAGTTTTAGACTTAGATTTAATGCTTATTTTTCAAATAAATTGATAGTGGATGATTGAGGGATGGAGATAAATTGGATTAAGGTTTTATGATCCAATAATCTCTTGTACTAGTTGATCCAATTTGCTAATGTAAGAGGTGTCTGTGTCGCTACGTATACTATTCTAGGACTCCTAGAAATGTTTAACAAAGGAATTTTGAGGGGAGGTGGTTGTGGATTAGCGAAGGAATGATGTATGCTAGGTTGACAATGTTTGGAATGCATTAAACAATGAAATCTGCTGTGAGACAGCAGATTTGAGTAGTTTGGCTGCTGTCCGGTCTGATAACAGCGGTCGAACGAAGGTACAGGCGGTGAAGGGGTTCCATCACTTGATTCTGAGCAAGATATTAATACACCACTTGCAAAAAGATACAACACTTCAAAGAACATAAAATAGAGATTATAATCTCCACATTATATAAAACCAAAGTTCTCTAAACTCAAACAGCGAAATACCCACCTAAATTATTTTCCTCACATAAAATAACTATAATTAGAAATAAAGAAATAGGAAAAAAATAAGAAAAGGAAAATAATCAAGTTGAGATTGGGATCGAGAGGTCTTCTATGTGAAATCATGTCCCACGATCGCGGGACTTTAAAATTCTGAAAAATTGTGGAACCCTACAATCACTGGTACCACGTTCCAATCCTCAGCAACATTCAGTTGGTTTGATTAGCAACCATGTGTACCTCCTTCCATGCATTCTCATTAAATTGAGTGGAATTGGATGTGTCCATTGAAGATATGTTTTTAAAAGTTGCTGACTTGTTTATTTTCCAAGGGATGGTTGTATTGGTTTCACTTAATAGTTCAGAGGCATATAGAATTAATTCTTGTGATTCGAGGAATTGGATATGAACAAGAGCACAGAGGCGCGGCATGACCATCATTTACCCGTTAGTTTCTACTTGACCCGAGGAAGTGTATCTAATAAAAACATATACTGTGATGGATTAAATTGTGTGCTTTTAATTGGTGGATTTAATTTTAATTATTCAGCATGTTACCATGAAAGCACCACCCTAACCTTGGTTCTCTTCCCTTCCCATTTGTCTCATGAGCTACATCTCCCTTTCACTTTTGATATTGAGGTTTTCTTAGGGACTCCTGCCTGACCCGTGCCCAACTAGCTTCGAACACTTAAGTACTGTCTTTGCTTCAAGGTCAGTTATTTAATGTTTTATCCCCCAACACGGTGTATTTGTGTTTCTAAACTAAACACCGACCCCAAAATCATGAAGAACCAAGGGCTAGAAAAGGATGAAGTTCTAGCGAGACCACTACATCTTCCATTCAGTGGTTTCATAGGCCATTCAGTCTAGGCAATTGGACCCAACTATTGTGGCGGTGGAGGTGAATATATTTCTTCATGGAGTGAATTTCCTTCTTAATTGAAGGGGGATGTGTGCTATCTTTTGTTGAAGGATCCCTTAACCATGGTTCCTTTATATCACGAGGAGGAAAATGCCATTGCCTCCGTAGCTTGTCATACCTCTAGCTAGCTTTGAAGAGAAAGGAAGAGAAAGGTGGCTACTGCTTCTAAGGAGTAGGATCTCCTACTCCCAAGAGGTCACGAGTTAGCACCCTAAATGACTTTTAAGTTAGTTGTGGAGGGAAATGATGAACGGGAAGAGATGTCTCTATCCAAGGACATTTGAGGTGGTTAGTGTCGGCCGCTGAAATTTTGTCGGAAATATTGTTTTGTTGTTTTGGGATTTAGGATTTAATGTAGTATATATATATATATATATATATATATATATATATATATATATATATATTATAGTTTCGAAAGTAAAATTTTAAATTTGAAAAATGAGAATGGACGGATCTCATTCGTTTAGCAGTTTGAATGAACGAGCACCATTTCACAAGCAATGCATCTATCCCGAATAATAGACACACTGCTTGAAGATACGACTCGTTCAAATAAACTATAGAATTCATGACATCCGTTCTGGTCTGCGAACCTTTATGTGGACCGACAAATTCCCCTATTTAATACAAAAAGAATTAAAAGAGTTTATATTATCCGAGTTCATAAAGCTCTTACGGAGCGAACCACTATAGTCAATTACCCCTCGAATGACCGAAATCACTTACAAGAACTCTCGATTTAGATCAGGGGTATCTATCTTCATGAATTAAAGGATAGGGTTTTCAAAGAAGTGTGGTAGTAGGAAATCTAATAGGTGAGTGGCTCAAAATTGGAACAGTTTTGATAAGAGTCCAAAGGAAAGAAATGTAGGGGATGTCACAGATCTCGAGGAGAACCACGATGACTTCCCAGACTATCCTAATGTTGGGTTTCAAGTTTTGAAAATGAATTTATTTAAGTTTCAATCCTGCCAATTAATTATAGGAATTACATTTACATAATCACCTGATTATGCAAATAATCTGGAAGATAGGAGGATTTACGCCGTATCGGACGACAACCTCAGACTCCTAAGCGAGTTAGGACTTATATTGCACAGCAAGGCTGTGCAAAGGCCTAAAAGAACAGGTAAGGATTTATATCGCACTAGGCGGACTACCTCGAAGTCCTATGGTTTGTTATTTAAACTAAGGAAGGGGTTGGCTGATGTAGACACAAGTTTTGCTGTTGAAGATGGTCGTGCTGCCCTCCAAGTCGTGCTCCGTACTCCACGTCGTAGCAGGGTTGGAATTTAGATTTAAAGTTTAAGTTATTAAAAGTGAACATGTAAACTGTTTTGCCGGTATTTTATTTCATTTTATTATTTCTCTTTTTTATTATTATTTTATTATTGCAAACGTGAGTGTATTTTACAGTGATATGAGCAGTAATAAAAGAAAGCAGAGAAACAAGAATATGCTATGCTAAGCAGTAAACTGACAGGAGTATGTACTAAAAATAAAACATACTATAGTAAACAGCAGGAAACATGTATCACAGGCAGGTTATGCTAAACATGTGTGCTAAAGTAAACATGCTACGTTAAGCAGAAGTATACGCTGTAGGAAGTAAAACATGCTGTACTAACAGGTAGATGTGCTAAAAAGTAAAGCATGTTACGTGGTAAAAAAAGAATAATGATCTTCTGTAAGTGTACGTAGGCGTCGATTACCCGCAATACATTGCTACCTGTTTATTATTTTCATTTTATTTCCTGCAAGAAAGGGATTAGCACAAAAAAAAGAACCAGAGTAGACATAGTAAGGAAAGCCTGAGTAAAGGTGCTACTGTATGTGCAGGAGAGGCGAAGTATGAAATCCAGTGGTAAATCCAAAAAGAAAAGCGAAATGAAGAAAAACCCCAAAAGAAAGACGAAAGAAAATAAAGAAAATCGAGAAAGAAAGAAAAACAAACCCGTGGGAAACCACGAAAAAAATCACGAACAAACATGAAAAGGTCGTAGCAAAAACCACAAAACACTAAAAGAAGAAACTCACAGATGTCCCGCTAAACTCACGGAGAACCGTAAGAAAGTCATGGGGCATCTGAAAAAGGACCGTAAGCATGATGGCGGTGAGGTCTCAGAGCCGTGCTGTGTGTGTCTCAATCTTGGATAAGAGCTACCCGACCGACACTCTACAGAGAGTAGTCCTAACCTCGACTCGAGTAATTAGCCGTGGACCGTTACTAATTTTCATTCATTTTAGTTTGCGTGCGTATAAAATTTATAAGTGAGAAGTAATTTTGTTGTGAGGGAAATTTTGCTTCAAAAGTATTTATTTTTATAAAGTAGTACGGTCCACAGGCCAATCACCCTAATCGAACTGTAAGAATTACTAATAGCAACATCCAAGATTGGTGATAAGTCATCGATCAGCCTCGACTCACGGAGATTTACTCGAAGTGGATCTGTCAATAATCCATCTTTTAAGTACGCATGCCATCGTCAGTCCTCGACCTACCACTGCTGCAGGATTTTTAGCCTCATATCGCAGTGTAGGCGATCACTATTCGACCAATAATCAACACTCTGGTATTGTGGTAAGCACACATAGAATGGCGACTATCGTCGTCCGTCCTCGACTCCTGAGATTTTCCAGCGAATCTATTCAATAATCCTCTTTTAAGCACACATAAGCTATTGTGCGTCCTCGACCTACGTATAGCCTAAAGGGCTATATGTGCACACCTACACGTCCCCTGCAGGTGCAGACATTGAACCAAAAAGCAAAGAGAAAATCAAGGGATGGAGGATCAATGAAAGGAGAGAGGAGAAAGCAATTCACCGAACACAGAGTCATAAAACGAGGTGAATTGGTTCTCAATATCGATCAACTCAAGTCAATCATCCCGGACTTTCGACAGTCCTCACTCGTCCTAAAGGGAAAGACCTAAAAGTACCGTCACGCTCCTGAAGTAAAATTGACACCTAAGCAGTGCATAACCCATTCCCACGACACTTACGTAATGGTAAAGAAAAGAGAAACATAAAACAAAGTTGCGGGGAAGACCCCTAAACTTAGATTTCTGCTCGGGGTCCCTTGAACCCCAAACCAGACTCAAAAGACTTACTAGAAGAAGCTAGACTCGAGACTCACAAATTCGACGCACATCGGAATACAAAATTACTTCAGAACATGACAAAATAAACGTCGCAATCCGGCTCCGCTAAATGTCACAGCAATGAGCCCAAACAAGTATTGAAATTTGAGCCAAATATATCAATAACATCCCAAATGAGTAGCACAATTTAAGCTCATATGAAACTTTAATCAAGCTCCAACATTCAAGTCCAAAAATTAACTAAAGCATAAGCAGGCCTCAAACCCGAGGCACCAAAGGGCAACAAAGGACATCCTCGGGGGGGGGGGGTCCCAACCGAGATAGCAGGGTCCCAATCGAGATAGCAAAGGCCTAAAACCGAGCCATTCAACACACCAAATAGGGTTCTATAAAAAGCTAAAATTGAGTCATTCAACAAGCCAAAGTAGTGCCGACAACATGCTCAAAATAGGGCTAGCAAATGACCAAAACCGAGCCACAATTAAGCCCCAAAATCTGGGCAAAAGATTCACAAAACCAAGCAACATGCAACATGGGGCACCAAGCTAGCATGTCAAACTCACCTCCATTTCTTTCCCATTTCTGTACTCTCCAAGTATAATCCATTGCAACCATATCAACAGAATAGCAAAATTAAGAGGAGAAGCATTGCAATAAAAGCTCCCAAAACTTTATGTAAATCATGTCAAATATAAAGCCTCATCGAAATATCCTCAAACTTTCAGGTTTTGGCAAAAGATAAAACCACCTCATTTTTTAATTTTGTAAAAGAATAAAACCAAACTTTCAGATTTTGTAAAATAATCCACACATGCATTTCAGGTTTTGGTAAAAGCAAAGGTAGAGTTTCATATTTTATAAAAGAAGCCACCAAATCACTTGTATCATATATAAAAAAAACACATTTTTACTTGAACTCAACACCCCCACATATACTCAACACGTTCCATTTTGAACCTCCACATGAAGTATACCGAGTTTAACAGAGAATAGAGCATGCCACCTTTAAGCTTCCGTATGAAATGCATCAAGTTTAAAATAGCAGAGCATGCCAAACTTCTTGAAATAAAAGAGACCTTGCAAGATGAAGAAAAGCTCACCCAACACATTCCTAGCTACCGAACATTCTTTCCTTTCAATTTTTTTTTTATCTCATGCGTGCCATTTAAAACTTTCATCTCACAAAGCCTACCACTAAAGTAATATATACAGTGCCATGCTCCATGTAATATGTAACAAGAAATAAGCGAATAAAGAGTAGAAAAAGGAGCTAGCTAAGCCATAACTTCCACAAAAAGTACCTCAATGTAAAGCATGATAAATGTTAGGACTAAGCAAGCTCATACCTCAATGGAGGATTAAACGACCCAACACTACAAACCAACAGGCAGTAAGGAAGTAGCACGGTCCAAGCTCAAAACCGAGCATCAAGGCTCCAGAAAAGCTCAGGGGAAAGAGCTAACAGTACTTCCTCAAGTCACACACACACACAAACTCAAAACCGTGAACAAAAGAGATGAAGAGAGAAAAGAGGGGGGGAGAAGAAAATAGCAACACCTTCTTGCCAACAGAAATTCGGCCAGCCCCAAACCTCCCCAAACAAGGGTTTTTAGTGAGAAGCGTCAAGGAGAACCCCCCAGCTGTCTCGCCCAGCTTCACCCGAAAAGAAGACTAGGCAAAAGACAAAGCCGCCCAAGCGACCTGCAGGGAGAGAGCTCGAGAAGAGGAAAAACAGGCATCGGGAAGGAGAGAAGCATTCTCCATTCGTGCCACGGGGACAGGCTCGACAGAGTCGAAACACCAAAAGAGAAAACATCGCAGCCTGGAGAGGCTTCGAGAAGGAGAGACTCGAGCAGGACACGCCAAAATGGGGCTGGGAAGCCAACTTCACCCTCGTCACATGAGGGGACGGCTCGAGGGGAGGCGCGGATGGAACAAACTCACTCCCATGGTTTCGGGTTTGATCGAGGGAGAGAAGGGGTCCGGCTGCTCGAGGGAGATGAGCTAGGGCACGAGCTTGACTCGCGAACGGGAAGGAAGAAAGGGAAAACGGGCGCGTGAGTTTAGGGGTTTAGGGATTTAAGAGTGTAAATAATAATAAAAACAAAAAGAAAGCTTATTTTAATAAGTTATTTCATTTAAATACGTCAAAATGCGTGCGGTCTATTCGTGCCTGGAACCCTAGCAAAATGCATGTCCTTTCCGGACGCATCGGCGTAGTCCGTTTCGCGATCCGAGATCGTTCGGAGAACCTCGTCGTCGGTCTGGTCGAAAGCGTGTCAAATCCGATCTTTTGAAATTCTGACTTTGACGTCGACCGTCCTGACATCCTGACTTCAATCTTGATCCGTTGAGGAGAACCTGAAGGCGTCGAGACCGCGAATCGTCCGCACGACAATCTCGTCCGTGGAGAACTCGCGCGTCGAGATGCGAATGAGAAGTCGTGCGCGTGATGCAAACGTGCACGGTCCTAATGTCCAGATGGTCTATGGGGACTCTGTTTGAATTCCTGACGTCAATTCCAACCTGCTATGAGCTAGAGGTACAGAATCTCGTGCGGGACTCCAAAAGAGTAACGAAGTGGCTTCAAACACTCTAAAACGAGGTGGGCCCATTGCTAGGAATCTAAGATTGTCGGGGAAGCACCTAAAGGCTAGAACCCTAAATCTTAAGAGGAAAACTAAACTGACAAAAGTGAGGTCAACAAATGGACCATAGGTGTAGTGCTGACGACACACTACGGTATTGTGCTGATCGAAAAGATCAACAAACTAACACAAAGCTGCCTAAGTAAAGTACTTAGGACAAAACACAGAACAGAGAGAATCACTTCCGCTAGGGAGACAAAAGGTGAATCTTCAATTTGAGAGCTTGGGGATTTTAATTTTCAAGTTTCAGATTTCAAATTTGGATTTGACTTTCGATTTCGTGGAAAAATTCGAGTTTAGAAAAGTGAAGAGACTGGATTGAGATGGAAAGCGCAAGGACTCATATCAAACTCAAAGACCGAACAAAAAAAATAAACATGACTAGAATCATTATGATAGGAAAGGATCCTAAAGTAATGCGAAATCGGATGTCTTGATTTAATCGAAGGGCTTACTCAAGCTCTATAGTCAATTACTCCTCAAATGACTGAAGTCACCTAACAGAACTCTCGATTTAGATCAAGGGTATCTATCTTCATAAATTCAAGGGTAGGGTTTTCAAAGAAGTGTGGTAGTAGGAAATCCAATAGGTGAGTGGCTCAAAATTGGAACAGTTTTGATAGGAGTCCAAAGGAAAGAAAGGTAGGGGATGTCACAGATCTCGAGGAGAACATCGATGACTTTCCAGACTATCCTAATATTGGGTTTCAAGTTTTGAAAATGAATTTATTTAAGTTTCAATCACGTCAATTAGTTATAGGAATTACATTTACATAATCACCTGATTATGCTAATAACGTGGAAGATAGGAGGATTTACGCTGTATCGGACGACGACCTCAGAATCCTAAGCGAGTTAGGGCTTATATTGCACACGAAGGTTAGTGCAGCGCCTAAAAGAACAGGTGAGGATTTATGTCGCACTAGGCGGACTACCTCAAAGTCTTATGGTTTGTTATTGAAACGAAGGAAGGGGGGTTGGCTGATGTAGACACAAGTTTTGCTGTTGAAGATGGCTCTGCTGTCGTCGAAGTCGTGCTCCGTACTCCACATCGTAGTAGGGTTGCTATTTAGATTTAAAATTTAAGTTATTAAAAGTGGTCATGTAAACTGTTATGTTGGTGTTTTATTTTATTTTATTATTTCCCTTTTTTATTATTATTTTATTATTGCAAATGTGAGTGTATACTACAGTGACAGGAGCAGTAATAAAAAAAAGCAGAAAAACAGGAATATGTTATACTAAGCAGTAAACTGACAAAAGTATGTATTAAAAATAAAACATACTATAATAAACAACAGGAAACATGTATCACAGACAGGTTATGCTAAACATGTGTGCTAAAGTAAACATGCTACGCTAAGCAGAAGTATACGCTGTAGGAAGTAAAACATGTTGTATTAACATGTATATGTGCTAAAAAGAAAAGCATGTCACGCGATAAAGAAAAATAAGTAACATTGCTATAAGTGTATCGTAGGCGCTGATTACCCGCAATACATTGCTATTTGTTTATTATTTTCATTTTATTTCATGCAAGAAAGGGATTAGCACAAAAAAAAGAACCAGAGTAGACGTAGTAAGGAAAGCCTGAGTAAAGGTGTTACTGTATGTGCAGGAGAGGCGAAGTATGAAATCCGGTGGTAAATCCAAAAAGAAAAACGAAAGGAAGAAAAACCCTAAAAGAAAGACGAAAGAAAACAAAGAAAATCGAGAAAGAAAGAAAAGCAGTCCCATGAGAAACCTCGAAGAAAATCGCCGAACAAACACGAAAATGTCGTAGCAAAAACCACAAAATACTAAAAAAAGAAGCTCACAGATGTCCCGCTAAACTCACGGAGAACCGTAAGAAAGCCATGGGGCATCTGAAAAAGAACCGTAAGCATGATGGCGGGGAGGTCTCAGAGCTGGGCTGTGTGCGTCCTAATCTTGGATAAGAGCTACCCGGCTGACACCCTACAGAGGGTAGTCATAACCTCGACTCGAGTAATTAGTCGTGGATCTTTACTAATTTTCATTCATTTTAGTTTGCATGTATATAAAATTTATAGGTGAGAAGTAATTTTGTTGTAGAGAGAAATTTTGCTTCAAAAGTATTTATTTTTATAAAATAGTACAATCTACAGATCAATTACCCTAATCGAACTAGAAGTACAAACAACTTAAGGGTATTGGTGGCAACAGTCTCACCAAGAATTGGTGAATAGCATTGTCGATCATAAGCCTCGACTCCAGCGGAGATTTTTACTCAAATGCAAAGGGATACTATTCTAATAGTCCATTTTTTTTAAGCACACATAAGCACTATCATCGCCTTCCTCGTCCCTAACCACCTTACTTACAGCCTACGTATAGCCTAAAGGGCTATATGTGCACACCAACACGTCCCCTGCAGGTGCGGATATTGAACCAAGAAGCAAGGAGAAAATTAAGGGACGGGGGATCAATGAAAGGAGAGAGGAGAAAGCAATTCACCCAAGACAGAGTCATAAAATGACGTGAATTAGTTCTCAAAATCGACCAACTCAATTCAATCATCCCGGACTCCCGACATTCCTCATTCGTCCTAAAGGGAAAGACGTAAAAGTATCGTCACGCTCGTGCAATGAACTGGACACCTAAACAGTGCAGAACTCATTCCCACGATACTTAAGTAGTGGTAAAGAAAAGAGAAACATAAAACAAAGCTGCGGGGAAGACCCCTAAACTTAGACTTCTACTCGGGGTCCCTTGAACCCCAAACCGGACTCAAAAGACTTACTAGAAGAAGCTAGACTCGAGACTCACAAATTCGACGCACATCGGAATACTAAATTACTCAAAGCATGACCCAATAAACATTGCAATCCGGCTCCGCTAAATGTCACAGCAATGAGCCCAATCAAGTATTGAAATCTGAGCCAAATATATCAATAACATCCCAAATGAGTAGAACAATTTAAGCCCATATGAAACTTTAATCAAGCTCCAACATTCAAGTCCAAAAATTAACTGAAGCATAGGCAGGCCTCAAACCCGAGGCACCAAAGGGCAACAAAGGACAACCCGGGGGGCGGGGGTCTCTTAACCGAGATAGCAAAGGCTAAAACCAAGCCATTCAACACACCAAAACAGGGTTCTATAAAAAGCTAAAACTGAGTCATTCAACAGGCCAAAGTAGTGCCGACAACATGCTCAAAATAGGGCTAGCAAATGACCAAAATCGAGCCACAATTAAGCCCCAAAATCTGGGCAAAAGATTCACAAAACCAAGCAACATGCAACATAGGGCACCAAGCTAGCATGTCAAACTCACCTCCATTTCTTTCCCATTTCTGTACTCTTCAATTATAAACTATTGCAACCATATCAACATAATAGCAAAATAAAGAGGAGAAGTATTGCAATAAAAGCTCCCAAAACTTTTATGTAAATCATGCTAAATATAAAGCCTCGTCGAAATATCTACAAACTTTCAGGTTTTGGCAAAAGATAAAACCACCTCATTTTTAAATTTTGTAAAAGAATAAAACCAAACTTTCAGATTTTGTAAAATAAGCCACACATGCATTTCAGGTTTTGGTAAAAGAAAAGGTAGAGTTTCATATTTTATAAAAGTAGCCACCAAATCACTTGTATCATATATAAAAAAAAAAAAACACATTTTTACTAACTCAAAACCCCCACATATACTCAACAAGTTCCATTTTGAACCTCCACATGAAGTATACCGAGTTTAACAGAGAATAGAGCATGCCACCTTTAAGCTTCCATATGAAATGCATCAAGTTTAAAAGAGTAGAGCATGCTAAACTTCATGAAATAAAAGAGAACTTGCAAGATGAAGAAAGCTCACCCAACACATTCCTAGCTACCGAACATTCTTTCCTTTCTTCACTTTTTTTTTATCTCATGCGTGTCATTTAAAACTTTCATCTCACAAAGTCTACTACTAAAGCAATATATACAATGCCATGCTCCATGTAATATGTAACAAGAAATAAGCGAATAAAGAGTAGAAAAAGGAGCTAGCTAAGCCATAACTTCCACCAAAAGTACCTCAACGTAAAGCATGATAAATGCTAGGACTAAGCAAGCTCATACCTTAGTGGAGGATTAAACAACTCAGCACCACAAACCAATAGGCAGTAAGGAAGTAGCACGGTCCAAGCTCAAAACCGAGCAGCAAGGCTCCAGAAAAGCTCAGGGGAAAGAGCTAACAGCACTTCCCCACGTGAACAGAAGAGAGGAGGAGAGAAAAGAGGGGGGGTGAAAAGAAAATAGCAGCACCTCCTTGCCAACAGAAATTCGGCCAGCCCCAAACCTCCCCCAAATGTGGGTTTTTAGTGAGAAGAGTCGAGGAGAACCCCCCAGCTGCCTCACCCATCTTCACCCGAAAAGAAGACCAGCCAAAAAACAAAGGTCCCCAGGCGACCTGCAGGGAGAGAGCTCGAGAAGAGGAAAAGCAGGCATCGGGAAGGAGAGAGGCCTTCCCCATTCGTGCCACGGGGACAGGCTCGACAGAGTCGAAACACCAAAAGAGAAAACATCGCAGCCTGGAGAGGCTTCGAGAAGGAGAGACTCGAGCAGGACACGCCAAAATGGGGTTGGGAAGCCAACTTCTTTTCGGGTGAAAATAGCAGCACCTCCTTGCCAACAGAAATTCGGCCAGCCCCAAACCTCCCCCAAATGTGGGTTTTTAGTGAGAAGAGTCGAGGAGAACCCCCCAGCTGCCTCACCCAACTTCACCCGAAAAGAAGACCAGCCAAAAGACAAAGCCCCCCAGGCGACCTGCAGGGAGAGAGCTCGAGAAGAGGAAAAGCAGGCATCGGGAAGGAGAGAGGCCTTCCCCATTCGTGCCACGGGGACAGGCTCGACAGAGTCGAAACACCAAAAGAGAAAACATCGCAGCCTGGAGAGGCTTCGAGAAGGAGAGACTCGAGCAGGACACACCGAAATGGGGTTGGGAAGCCAACTTCACCCTCGTCACATGAGGGGATGGCTCGAGGGGAGGCGCGGATGGAACAAACTCACTCCCAGGGTTTCGGGTTTGATCGAGGGAGAGAAGGGGTCCGGCTGCTCGAGGGAGATGAGCTAGGGCACGAGCCTGACTCGCGAACGGGAAGGAAGAAAGGGAAAACGGGCGCGTGAGTTTAGGGGTTTAGGGATTTAAGAGTGTAAATAATAAAAAAAACAAAAAGAAAGCTTATTTTAATAAGTTATTTCATTTAAATACGTCAAAATTCGTGCGGTCTATTCGTGCCCGGAACCCTAGCAAAATGCATGCCCTTTCCTAGCAAATTCGTCGTTCCGGACGCATCGGCGCAGTCCGTTTCGCGATCCGAGGTCTTTCGGAGAACCTTGTCAGTCGGGTCGAAAGCGTGTCAAATCCGATCCTTTGCATTTCTGACTTTGACGTCGACCGTCCTAGCATCCTGACTTCAATCTTGATCCGTTGAGGAGAACCTGAAGGCGTTGAGGCCGCGAATCGAGAAATTCGTGCGCGGTGGTGCAAAAACGTGCATGAGGCTGTTCTAATGTCCAGTGGTCTTATGGGGACTCTGTTTGAATTCCTGACGTCAATTCCAACCTGCTATGAGCTAGAGGTACAAAATCTCGTGCGGGACTCCAAAAGAGTAACAAAGTGGCTTCAGACACTCTAAAACGAGGTGGGCCCTTTGCTAGGAATCTAAGATCGTCGGAGAAGCTCCTAAAGGCTAGAACCCTAAATAATAAGAGGAAAACTAAACCTCGACAAAAGTGAGGTCAACAGTTAGGCCACCTTGTTCAACAGGGGGCAAGCTAATCCCCATTTTTTGTCTTTGAGTAGACACTCGGATCTCCACTTCTATTGGTGGCCAAGAGGCTTGGCTGGTATGACACTTTTTGCATTGTTCCAAAGACGGTAATGAAAACTAATAATTTGTTGTGATTGTAGTGTTCTTGCATCGTACTGTTTTGATTCATTAAAATTTTTCTCAAAAAGATCACCATAGGATGCTAACAGATGAAAATAGTTAACAATGAAAGTGGAGACTGCTATCTGCAATTTTTAGTGAGCCTACCTAGATTTATGGAAACGCATTGAAATGATCAGAGTGAAAACATAGCTAATGAGAAAGCTAAGAATCTCTAGTGGTATGACAGTATCCACCTTTACCATTTGCCTTTCAGGTAATTCATTTTTCAGAAGCATACACCCTGGCATTGTCTTTGGTAGGGTGAGGAGAGCTATATTTAAAATGATGATATGTTAACAACATTGTTTCAAATCTTCAACTTTTCTCTTGACACATGTAATTTCATAGGCTCAATCTTTAATTAATAACATGAATATGATTAATTTATTTATTTATTTGAACAGTTCACCTTATTATTAATTTCAATTTATTTTGAGTCACCATAATGAATTTTCTTTTGTTCATTCTTTTCTAGTGTTATAACTTCTACTTTTCTTTGGTGCTTTCTTACTATTCACTGTATTCTTTTGTTCAATATTTTTAGTTTATGCCTGTTTTCACTACGTTTAAATAGTTGTTAATTCTACTGTCCTTCTAATATAATTATAACTTAATTGCATTTAAGTTTGCTGAGTAAGCATTTTAATATTCTCTCTCTCTTTTTTTTCTTTACACTCTGAACTCCCATATCAAGATTCATTTCTTAGATGTCAATTGAATTTAGATGGTGTATTCGTATAACTGCAATTTAATAATTCGTTCTTTAATTCTTCTTGATTATAGAAGAAACTGCTTTTATTCTTCTTTTAACTTATCTAAACCGCTTGTTTTTTGTTTATTTTTAAACATTTTTATCCATTTATCACTCCATACCTTGTAGCAAGGTCTTTTTAACTTTATGCTTTTATTTATTTTGTTGCCGATTTGCCTTGTACACGTGCAAAATCATTATACCTTTTAAAGTATTTTTATTATTGGTATTTGAGAACTTACGAAAACTCAGGCAATAGAATCTACTCCACGATGCATTATGCTACATTTTATTTCTTGCATAACATTCTTTTCTAGTAATAAATTTTAGAAATATATTCTATAGCACTCTCAAATTTTAGTTTTAAACACAGTTGTCATTATCTTAAGTTAGGTAAAATAACCTCCTTTTATCCTATTTTATTTATTTTACGTTTTTTTATATTTTACAAAATGCAAGTGCCTTATCTCTAACCTTTCAGATCTCGCGATTGAGCTTCAACACCATGATTTTGCATTTTGCTTATGTTTTAATAAATTAAATTAGGTGATGGATCCTAATTGCCATTAGTAATTGTAAGTTTAACTTATTTGCACAAGTATATCATTGATCACCGCCAATATATTTTCCCTTCGTACTGTCCTTCGTAGTTTTGCCGCATCTTTTTTTTCTTCATTGTTTTTTGTATTCAACAACACATTACTCTTCTTCAAAATCCTCAATTGATACTGTATTTTTTATAGTCCTTGTCATTATTCTCAAAGAAAACATAATATAGCATTTATTAATTTTGATGTGCTGAAATAGTTAGTTATTTCATCTTTATCTATCAGTTGATTATTTGATTTTTACAATTAAGCTTTTGTGATTCCTTGTAACATTGATACTTAGTGTTCTTTAATGATAAAAATTTATGAATATAAGATTTTTTTTTTCCTTTATTTCTCAAGTAAACATTCCAACAACCTGATTTCTCTGAATAGAACATGATGGTTATGCAGCTGGCTAGCTTTGCAAGAAAATTTATGTGCTGCTTTCCTTCGGCAGATTATCAAATTTTTATCTATGCTTTGGACATTAAAGGCAAGGTTTTATCACTAAATCACAGAATTTTATGTATTATTTATTTTCATGTGATATTGCCAGCTTTTATGTACAAAACTTTGCTAACTTTGGTGTGAATCTAAACAGGTTGTGCAGATTCTGAGATTAAATCCAAGTCTTCTTGTTGGATTTCTCTCAATTTCTTTGGTCTGCTTTGTTCATCCGGCGCTTGGTTTGATCGTGATACTCTTTTATCATTCTCTCCATTGTCATGCAGCTCTTTGCAGGTATGTTGTTACCAATTTGGAATTGGCCTTACTTTTTGTATGTTTATGATTAAGTGCTTCTAGTGCACGTTGTTCCTGCCAAATGCTGGTTTGATGCGGGGTCAATTTTTGTAGTCTTGCGCTTCGTAGCATTTTGGTCATCTATGTCTGGTATTGTGACTGAGCGAGATGTCTTTCACAATAGTGGGTTTGGTTTTTGTAGTTAGGTAAGCTCATGGGTGGACCATGGAGATGCATGGAGTTGAGGCTGATCTATACAATATTATTTTAATCCAATGAAGGCGGGATGATCATGGAAAATCCTCATGAATGGGTCAAACCTACATATCATGCAAAAGCTTACGTATCTGACACTGGTTTAGGGATCATAGGTGGTGTTGAAAGATCAAGAAATGTGTTAGGATATTTCTAGGATGGATAACTGTGGAAAAAAATGTTGATGGCGGCTAAAATCTGTCTCAAACTGTGGCCAGACCAACCCTGGACAGCAGCTTTGCAGTAAGATGGGCAGCATAGAACGTCTTCGGGCATCCAAGAGAGATTAGCACCTCAATCCAATCAAGTTGCAGACACACTCCCTGAAAACGATCTTAAGGATGGAGCGCCCTTGCAAGAAGAACTAGAAAATTGTTGACAGTTAAAATAAAAAAAGGATAATAAAAATTTTTTTAAAAAAATTTCTACCTATTCCTTTATGGATAGCCTGATAACTGCTCCTGCACTTGCTTTGAGGCTTGAAATTCAATTTGATTGTTCCCCACACTTCACTTAAGCCCCTTTTTTTGAAACGTATCACTCTCTATTCTCTTTTGGTCATCTCCTATCATTCCTTTCTCTATTCATGCAAGCCCATGCTTTCTTCCTCTTCATCAGTCTTCTATTGTGACAAGCTGCAGAGGACTCCTGGCTTCTCTCTGCTTCGTTTTCTTCCTCCAATTTGAAAGTCTTACAAAGCCGTCCCTACTTTTTCCTCTCCAGTGTAGCAAACCGAGAAGGCCGAAGCCCTCTTTTCCCCTCAGATGCACGAAGTGCTTGTCTCTCTCTTTTCTGGTCGAATTGAAGCCTACTTCGTGACTTCCTTGCCGTCCCACACAAAATCCAAAAGAAGCAAATAAAGCCATAATGGGATTGCTGCGCACAAAGACTTTCAAACTTTCCTCTACACCGGAACCCTTTGTCCGCTTCCCTTTCACCGAAGGCGTTGCTCGCCTCCCTGTACTGAAACCCTCACCTTTCTTCTTCCCTGTGCGCAGACGACCCAAGCTTCCGCTAGTTTTCTCTTCCCTGTTTGAAAATTGATAGAAGCCGTCCGATCCCTAACCGATCTGCTTTCCTGCACCAAAGTTTCCTCTATGAATCCCTTATCTACACCTGCTCTACCTGAAAGGTGCAAGCTCCCAATCGAAACTTAAATTGCGCCTCTCCTCGCAGATTGGCAAATCCTCATTCACCTGCTTCACTCGTTAACCCAACCTGAGAAAGTCACGCCAATCTCTGTCGCTTGTAGAAAACAACCAAGTTCAAGCCCTTATTTCTCTATTTTGCCAATTTGTGTTGTATTTAATATAGTATGCTATAAAAAAAAATCCATTCCATTTTTATTTCGCTGTGTTGTCGTTGTCGCTTCAACAATGTTTTGTCAATCATTGACATCTCCAATATCTCATGCAAAAGTATAAAATGGGTGTGGAAGAGATTTTTTTTTTTTTTTTTTTCAATTCCATTCAACTTTGGAATTGAGTACCGTTCGGTTAAATTGCGGATTGAACAATTTTTTATAAAATTTAGAGGATTCAAAATATCCGTGATGAGAAACATGGTATCTGTCAAGGGAATTAAGTAATGTTTAGGGAAAGTAAAGTATCTATTCAGTGAAATGTTTGTGTGATTTATTATTTTTGTAGGTACATTGAAGGCCTATCACATCTTTTAAGACAGTAAATTAAATATTTTATTTTTGCTCTCCGTATGCAGTGTCTTGCGATACTGACCATTGAGTTTTTTAAGATAGTTGGGAAAATTGACATTCTCCCCTTGCCCCTTGTTGGGGGTTGTCGTCTGGAGGTTGCCAAAATTTTTCGTGATTTGAACTAGTAAAACACTTAAATGTTTGAACTATTTGAACTTTTAAAATAATTTAAAATATACATCATTTGAGTTCTAAAAATAATTTGAATGTGAGCTTTTAAAAAAATAAAATTAGAGGCTCTTGGGGCTTGAAAATATTGGAAGTTGGGTTTTTAAATTTAGGCTTCTATGATATGAAAATATTTAAATGCTGTGACTTTTCAAACCTAGGCTCATAGGCTATGAAAAATAAATTAAAAATTAAATTAAAATTTTTCCCCAAACTTAAACTCCTGGGATTTACAAAACAATTCAAATTGGGCTTTTCCAAATTTAGACTCCTAGTGATGAAAATTAATTCAAAATTGAGTTTTTCAAATCTGGGCTCTTAAGGGGTTGAAACATAATTCAAGCGTGAAGCTGTTTAACTCTAGAAAACTCACTGTCGAATCTGCAAGTATAATTTGCAAGCAAATAGAAGGCGGTAAAATGCCTAAAATAAAGATTTTTCTGCAGCACAAAGTCATAACATTCACACAAGCTTTCAAAATATTTAAACGACTTTATCTCTATTATGATAGTATTTGATTTGAATATAAATACCCCAAGATTTGTACAAATCTTTCCATATGCATGCTTTAAAGCTATATGCATGCATTTAATAACAAAAGTGTTAGTGCAATCAGTAATGTTTAATAATACAAGATTGCATTTATATTATAAGAGGTTTTTTAACTTTCATACATTGAGTTAAAATGTGCAAATATTTCAGAAAATATGTAACATAAAAAATTGCATGAGCTCGCTAAAATTCTAAATGCTTTAACAAATAACTTAGGAATGTTGTGCGGGTTAAGGCCAAATTTGCACTCAAATAGCTTATATCTTGAAAAAGAATCAATCTGGCCGCTTTTTCTATAGCGTAGGGTTTTATGTCTCACTCGATTAGTCTGATCCTCCAGTTAAGGATTTGAGTTGATGAGTCTAGTAAGTTTCAATATTGTCCAAATCACATCTAAAAAATTTTCAAGTCCAAATCACCTATCGATCATCCTACTTGTTAGGATTGAAGTCGACAAGTCTAATATGCTAAAAATATTAAAATCGACAAATTTCAAATGAATCTTAAGCATAAAGGTTTCAAATGTCAAATTTATGATGATGGTCAAGTTGATTGAAAATCTAAAACTGAGAGGGTCACCTTTTAAATTAAGATTTTCAAATCAATTTTTCAAAGTAACAAATTAAACATTCAAGTTAAAATCAATCATTTAAAATACTTAAAACCAATTTCATCCAACTCTACAGTAGTTTGTCAGGGGTGAGATTTTTAATTGACATCACGGGAAATGCCTGATTAGAGTCGGACATTTTTAACGCTAATCCGGGCATTTTTCGACACTAAGATAGATTAGAGTCGAAAAAATTTTGATGTTAAAATAAGCATCACTAATTGATTTTGTATCGACATTAGTGTCAGATTTTTACTTGCATCCAAATTTCTGCCGCAAAAATTTGTTACTAAAAATTTCGCCGAATAAATGAGCAACTAATAAAATACATCTCCAACATATCTACATAATGATACCAAATTAGATTAAATATAAATGGATCAAAGTGTTCAAATTCATAACACAAGAAGCTGAAAGTTCGCTTAAGTAGAAATGAAAAAAATATAAAGAGCCTCTATGTCGGGGAGTATTATCAAACATAAAAAATTCATAATCTTCCTCATCATCTTAAAAGATCTACTTGTGTACTGGAAATTGGGCAGGTTAGATGTTGAGGAGAGCAATTTAGCACAGACACAAGGTAGGGCATTGATGGAGCAGTAGCCAGTAAACCCACCCTAACTTTAAAAATTTTCTCTAATTATTAGTAAGTTGTGTATTTGGTGAATATATTTAAGTTGAAATGTAAGTTCTATTAAGTAAATATTTCATGAAATTATTAGCATGTGCTTTGAAATTATAGAAACCTATGATGTGCATTATTGCAATTTATTGAAATAAATGTTCTAATGTTGTGATCTTTATTAATGATGTTTATATTTTGAATTTTTAATCGAATAGTACTTCAATTAAATTATATTTAATTAGGAATATGAATTGACATTATGGGAAGGAGAAGTACAATAATTATATGGGGAATTTACGTACATAGCAGCCAGTTCTTATGCATCTACTTGTCTCACACCCAAACTTTGATTTTACAGCTAAAGTGCCCTTACTTATGTATGAAAGGGTGGAAATAGTGGAATCCATCAAAAATAGCACTGTTATCACTTTTTAAAAGTGGAATAAACATCTTTTCAATCATTAGTTTAAAGTACAAAAGTGTCATATATGTCAATATGAAAGTTTAGATGTGAGATAGTTAAATACATAATAATTGTGTGCTAAGTTTGTAAATTTCTTCTTTAGTTCTGTTATATGCTCTTAGCTGTTGATGCTATCTTTTTCCTTATGCTTTTTTCTCGGTTCCTGTAACAGTTTTTTGGCGGCTTCATTTCGCAGTAATTCTCGCAGGAGGGAGTTTGATGAACCCAAATCTTTGAGCTCATCTTTTCTATCTCAAACAAAATCCATTGATGCTGTTGATCCGCTTCTTCCTATCGATGATAGCAGCGCAAACTTAGTCAAAGGCTTTGGAGAGAGTCAGTTAGAGATCTTCAACTACAAGCATGGCATACTGATATTGCATCTTCTTGCAACTCTTATGTTCATTCCATCTCTGGCTGCTTGGCTCCAGGTATGCAATAGTGCATTTTATATGTTTTTATTTTCGAAGATTTACAGACATACCAGTCAACTCTTATATATTTACATATCTAACACCCATACTTCAATTTTTACATCTCTGTCAATTTTTACATCTCTGGCTTCTCCCATGTTGCCCTTTGTCCGGACCGAACCTGTTCAGACCTAGGAGGGCCAATCGACTCTTCCACGAGGGATTGGCGCCTCCTTTCTATAAGGGGATCCAATTCTAGTTGTCTAGGATTTATATATGTGTTTCCTATTTTTAGGTTTGCAGTTTTTGGTGAGTTTTCTATCGGTACTGCTGTTGGCGTCTCCAAGTGATACCAGAGTTAACCCAAACCACGACATAACAGAAATATTTATTGTTGAATGCAGGAAGTACAACGACGACTCTTCAACATAAATAATACGAACAAAACGGGCAAGTACAACAATGACTAAGCAAAATAAGAATAAAAACAACACAAAACACATAAGCAGTCCTCTATGGTGAGAGCGGTAGGTCTGGAAGGGTTGGAGGTGGGTGCTGTGTTGTTGGGGTGAAGCTGACAGCGTGCAGGAGAACTGCGGTGACCTGAACAGCAGCAGGAAGATGGTCGGTGGTCTGGACAGCATTCGAAAGAGATCGCGGGGGCTGGACAGCAGCAGGAAGGGTTGGCGAGGGACTGGAAAGTTGAAGACAACATTGGCGGTGGATTGGACAGCAGCCAGAAGCGATCGCGGTGAACTGGACAGCACCCAGAAGGGATCGCGGTGAAGTAGACAGCTGCACGAAGGGTTGGTGGTGGACTGGACAACACCAGGAAACTGACGCAGGATCTTTTTCACGGTCCCGCTACTAAAACAGCTACAATATCGCGGCCCAAATATCCGCCCTTTTTTCGTTTCCCTCTCTCTTTCTTTACCTTTCTATGATTGTCCTATTTTATTTCCCACCAATTTTATGTCTCCCTTTTCTATTTCCTTACTTTTCCATGAAATCCCTTAATATAAATCATTGCCTATCTATTATTTCTTTTTTATTCTATTTCCTAGTTGAAATCAATGCCTAATACAAGTCAATCCCTCTTATAAAGGAGATTTGGAAAAGTGCAGATTTCTATGTGCTGCCTTTGAGGTATTCTTCCCCTCTGTGGGCTATATTTGACGGCGTGAAGATGCTACAGTTGTAACTCGTCTGAGGTGGTGACTGTCTCCAAGTGTTCGAGTGGTGCTTCGGCTGTAGCTCGACCCGAAGACAAATTTAATCTTTCTGCAATGCTTGTTGGAGTATGTGTTGTGTCTTTATGTCTGTGTTGTTGTTTTGTTGTCATTTATTTCCTGTTTTGAAAAGTCCTGTTGTAATCTTTTAAATTCAACAATAATAATATTATTTTTTTTTGTGGATTGGGCTTCCTCCGGTATCATTTGGTATCAGAGCCAACACAAACCTAATCCTATAATAGAGTTCTCTAGATCCACCCTTACCCAAACTACCCCACCAAAATTTTCGTAGCCTAAAATTTTCAACGAATTAGGTCGAAGCTTTCCCAACCGCGGGAGATTGACGCAGGAGCTTTTCCAGGAAAGCAATAATGTTTCAAGGACGCAGCACTGTAGCTGCTACAGTACCGCGACCCAAAGTTCCTCCCCTTTTCTTTTTCGTTTCCCTCTCTCTTCCTTTCCCTTTTATGGTTCTATTTTATTTCCTACCTATTTTATGCCTTCCTTTTCTATTTCTTTTCTTTTCCTTGAAACCCCCTAGTATAAATCCTTGTCTATTATATTACTTCATTTTTATTCTATTTCCTAATTGAAAGTATTGCCTAATATAAGTCCTAATCCCTCTTATATATAGGTATTGTTTTGTGCTTAGGAAAAGAAATTTGGATGAGTGTAGATTTTTGAGCGCTGCCTTTGAGACATTCTTCCCTTCCGGGGGCTTGTATCCAACAGTGAGAAGGTGCCCCGACTATAACTCGTCCGAGGTGGTGACTGTCTACAACGGTTCATGTGATGCTCCAGCTATAGCTCAACTTTTATGAGACATTTTATCTCTTCACAACACTTATTGGAACTTGTGTTGTGTCTTTATGTTTTTATTGTTGTGTTGTCATTTATTTCTTGTTTTGACGAGCCCTGTTGTAATATTTGAAATTCAACGATAATATTATTATTTCTATTGTGGTTTGGGCTTCCTCCGGTATCAGAAACGTTGGTGGTGGACTGGACAACATCCAAAAGGGATTGCAGTGGACTTGACAACAACAGGAAGGTATGGCGGTGGGCCGGACATCAATCAGAAGAGATGGAACGAGTGGAGATAATCACCACCTCGGACGAGTTATAGTCGAAGTACCTTCTCGTCGTCAGGTACTTCCCTTGGAAGGGAGAAACACTATAAAGGTAACAAACTGAAACTAGAGACAAATCAAGACCAATTCTAAGCAAGCAAAGTAGCCTATATATACTAAGTGCTAGTAGATAGAAATAACAAGTAATAGAAAAGGAAAAAGATGGAATAGGAAAGAACTAAAAAGGACAAGGAATTGGAATAGGAATGGATAGAAAAAGGCAGGAAATAGAATAGGAAAAAGATGGAATAGGAAGAAACTAAAAAATGCAAGGTATTAGACTAAGAAGGGGATAGAAAAAGGCAGGAAACGAAATAGGAAGGAAATTCCCTCTATGGAAGGGAAAAGAATAGGCAAGTAGGAGGCGGAATGAGAGGCGATTCCCACGGTCTAGCCTGCTTTTGCATTGGGACCTGCCCTGGGCGGTTCTCCCGGCCATCTCGTATGGCTTACATCACCAAGCCTTTCCTTCTAGGGCTTTACGCATGGGCGAGTGGTGTTTCGGTTGTATCTCGTTCCGCAGTGGTGATTATCTTCAACTTGCCTGTCCGCCACAACCTTCACTCCATAACCACCATCCTTCCTCCCCGCTGCAGTCTTTGAACAACCGTTCTCGGCTGTCTCTTCTGCAATCCAACCATACAACCACCTATTTTCCCTCATTCCTGCCTGTTGCCTTGCGGCAAACCCTTTCCCTTGTTACCACTCTTCGGAAAACAGTAAGCCCGCTGTTCTCCAAGCTCTTCCAATTACTCCACAGTCTCCCACTTGCTGCCATCTTCCAGAATCTACACTCATTCCCTTCCCCCTTACTGCCATCATCCCAGATAGCAGCGCCACGTCGATATTTGCTGCGTGCTTACCATATCCGAAACCTGGGAAACCATTATTTTACTATTTGTTATTTGCTAATAACTTCGTCCAGCATCCCACCGCCTTCTAAACCCTCCCTGATCCCCTTCAAACCACCCTTGATCCAACCCTAGTTGTGTGTTGTGTGTCATGTGTCATATGTGTCGTTATGTCTTACTTCCATTTAGTCCATTGGAGTGCAGGAATAGTAGTTGTTTTTTCCATCATTATTAGTTAACTCCGGTATCATGTCATCTTACCTATGAATGACAAGTTGTATTTCACTTTTTAAAAGTTAAAATAGTGGTATTTTTTTATGTGATATAAAAGCTTTGGGTTGTGTCAATGTGAAAAGTAAGGTTTAGGTGTTAGATATATAAAGAGTGAAATGCCCTTTCACTATTTTACATAGGATCATTTTAGTCCCAGAGTATATAAAATTGTTGAAATAGTCCCCATAATTTTTTAATAGTAGTGTGCTTTGAAGACTTTTTCAGCTCATGTTAAAAGGGTATGAGGACTAAATTGACACTTTTATAACTCTGAAATTAAAATGTCCCCTTCTAAGTAGTCAGAGGGCCATTACTTGGAGGGGGCCATTCTGACTCGTTTTTTGATGTATAATTACATAAGAATTGGGTGGTATGTATGTAAATGCCCCTTAATTTTTTACGATGATAAAATAACTTATGAAATGGATCTTGCTTGTAGACCATTTGAAATGAAGCTATATATATATATCTTTTCCTTTTTGGCTGAAATGCTTTTTCTTCTTTCTTGTCTTAGAATTTGCCTATTTAACTTCTACACACAATTTTCTGCTTTCTGCATTATTTGCTTGCTTGTCTGGCTATAAATGTCTCTCTTTTTATTCATTATTAGCCTGATAATAGTCTTATGATGGATGGTTGGGCTACATGAAAATCACTTTCTGAATTGTGCTCTAAGAATCTCTTAAAAATCACTATAATGGAGGAGGGTGGGCCTTGTTTTGTCTGCAAATTAGTGATCCTATAAATTTGGAATCCTAAGGTGTTGTTGGATAGCGTACTATTAATGGGATGTAGCCATGGATTTAACTAAAATCCAGCCAAACACTAAAAAAATAAAATTAAATCCAGCACTCCATTAAATTGAATTTTCTCGCGTCTTGTCTTTTTGTTCTCGCATTCCGTCTCCTTTAAGATGTAAATCCAGATTTGCTAAATCCGATTGTGAGACAGATTTATTTCGTCGTCGCTCGCAAGCTCCATCTCTGTGACACACTGGATTTGATAAATTTAACGTAAAATCGAAGTTACCACCAAACACCAATGTCACATGCATTACTATGGTTCTGTTTTCCAAGATTGTTTGAAATATATAGTTGTTGTAGTTGGAAATTATCTAAGATTTTCTTTATTTTATTAATTAGTAGTTTTCTCGTCGATTCACCTGTATGTTTATCTTTTCCTTGTCCTAATACCTCAACAATGTCTGTGATTTGAGCTTTATATTCCTATGTATATACACACGTAAACATTTTTTTTTTTTTGCATTTATTCCACCCAAATCTTTAATATTACATCAACATACTTTATGCTAATTTTTTAAAAATGAAATATACTTTTCATGCATAGGTAAGCTGGAGTATATGTAAAAATTGAATTTTTAAGTGTTTAGATATGTAAACACATAAGAATTAAGCGGTATGCATGTAAATTTCCCAACAAAATTTGACAAATATGAATATGCTGCTTACTCAACAACAACAACATTCAATTCTCAACTCAACAGAAATCTTGCTAACCTTAACAACCATTCAAGAAAGAAACATGTCATAATACACTTCATATTCACAATTCTCAGCTAACTTCGAGTTTATCTACCTATATTTACTTCTTTTTTTTTTGAATTTACAAATTTACCTTGATTTCAGAGAATTGGGATGGGATCGCGCTTCCCAGGGTTCATCGATTCTTTCGTGTGTATTGGAATCATCCTCCATGGCCTCTCTGGATCAAGACCAGATACCTACTTCCTCTCAATCCCCATACCTCTCGCCAGAAGAAGAGAACTCGGTCTAACCCTGGTTTTCCTCTTCTCTGGATACTATTCCTTCCTATGTGCTCTCGCCTCTTCGCCTTACAAAGCACTCTACGCCATGGCTGCCATCGGCGTCATCTCCGTCACCCTCAGAATTATCGATCGATATCGCCACGCAGGAAACAGCCATCACAGAAATAACAGAAAGCATTCTCACAGACATTAGTAGATTTTGGAGGATTTCAAACAGTTTGTGCAAGAAATGTTTTTATTATTATATTTTTTTTTTTCTATTTTTAGATCCCATTTGAGATATTATGGAGTTTTAAATTGCTTAATTATTGGAATTTTGGGTGGATCAGATTCTTTGTTTAGAATGATAGGAGTTTCAGAATGTGTTTATTAGCATCAGTTTCAGAACTGTTATTATCAAAAGTTGTGAATTTTGTATCAATTTTCTCATTTTCAGACCTATTTTAGTTGTACTTTTGCTTCATACCATATTTTCTGTGCAATGATTTGTGTCAATTGGATATATATATATATATATATATATATATATATATATATATATATATATATATATATATATATATATATAGATATAGATATATACTTTTTAACACTTTGGTGTCATAAACATGAAGAATGTGTATTTCATTTTTAAAAATGATAAAAAGGTAGTGATGATGATAATTTTGATGTGATGTTGAGCGGTATGAATGTAAATATGAATGCTTAGGAGTTAAATGTGTAAATATATAAGAATTGTGTGATAGATTTATAAAACCTCCATATTTTTTATAAAAAATATTGAAAATGATCAAAATTGCTTTAAATATCATGACAAATTATTTTTTTTTAATTTATATAGATATAAAAATAAATAATTTAATTATTATTTTTAAGTGAAATGATTTTAAACTAAGAGTATAAAAATATGAAGTTAGTCATCAAATGTTTTAAATTAGGATTGAAAAATTTTTCTTTGGTTATTATTTCATCATATATTTAAAAGTTGTGATTGAGAAGAAAATGCAACTAAGGTCATAACACATTTATTATGTTAAAAAGGATGTGTTTGAAGGATTATAGCTTTTATTGTGTCATGTTATCATGAAAGAAATGAAGGAAAACTATAGGTTATAATGACATTTATGAGAATATGAATTTGTAGAGCTCAAAGGATGATACTTTTAACTTTGATGAAGTTTGGGAAGGAGACTTATTAAGTGAAATCCAAATAGCCACATGTGACATGATTGTAATACTAAAGTTAATGTCTTTAAAAGGGTTTTTGTGATCTTTAAAGTTTGAATTCATTGATTAAATGTTGGATGTCAATAGTTATAAACCATGTTGATAGTCGCATACAATCAAAAAATCTAGAAATGTTGTTTTTGTTTTTACCTCATTAGATGACTAACGAATTATTCGTGAGGTCGAACTCATGAGAATGTGGAATTTGCATATGATTTTTGGAAAGAGTATTAGAATTTCATTATCAAGATTGTAGAAAACTAATGAATTTAGTGTGATGAATAACAAATGCATACATTAGACAAATATATATGTTGCAATGATATTGTAATAAGTTGAGTAACTTTTGAAATTTGCATTTATCTAAAGAGTTTAGGTTTCAAATAGTTAAGAAACAAATTTAGATATAACTATGAAAGACTACTTCGGCACGGATAGGATGTTTAAGTCCTTTAATGATTGGATTGATGATGAGAGGGAGTTCACATGTTAATGATTCTTTTTGTATCTTTAAGGTACTTTTAAATTTGATATGTCGTGTCATACAAATACGTGTATACATACCCTCCTAATATGAATCAATGGCAAATTTTGTAACTTTAAATTTTAGAGGATATTCTATGTGCCACAAGTTCGCATATGGAATTTGTATCCAATAGAATATATGATTATAAGATGAAACAATTTGAGAATTGAGTTATCCATCATTGTTTAACTAAAGAATAACTTCAAGCAAATTATTTAACCTTAAGCATTTCTACTTACATTTCTAAGTAAAAAATTTGAACTCAATAGTAACTCAATATATATATATACCTCGAATTTTTTTTGCACTAGTTTTTTATGTTAAAAAAAATCAACTAATAAAGTTATCATTTTTAGGTTCACGTGAACCCAACAAAATAAAATCTAATTTTGACTACTTTTTATGTCACTTAAGTTGACTAGAACATAACATGAATCTTATATAGATTGACTCAAATTCAAATGTTTCATGTCAATTCAAGTTATGTTCTTCTTCTGTTGGGTTTAATGTTGACACTGTTAGTTTTTTATGGATCATGATTTCTATGATTTCAATCTTCATTGCCCAATTATACCTAGAAACAATATCTAAGAACACTTCTCACTAAGATATATTTGTATAATTTAACTAAGTAAATATTATGCTCTCATCACAATGTTTGAAAATCAAGCTTTTCCATTATAAGAGATGATAAATATAGAATAATTAAAATATCATATAAGTAATTGACCATGGTGTCTTTGAAACTGGGACAGTAGATGGTGTGCAAGACTATATGGGTTCCATAAAAGCGTAAGTGTAGTCACATGAAAGTTGTCAAGGAACCCTAGGATAGAAATGTGAAGGCAACTTCTCAGAAGAGCCTCAAAATTCATGAAAAGAGATAAGCCTAACATAAGGGCACTTGAGAGGAAGATGGGTCTAACTGCTACAAAAAATTTGAGAAGAAATTTAATTGGTAGTCCATAAGAAAATAGAAAATAAATGAATTATAAGACTTTGGAGTATTTGATGATTCTATATTATCATAGAAGCTTATTAGATCACAACAGATTAGTTGTGCAAGAAAGATGACGTGGGAACAAAACTTCAAATTTTGGATCAACCTTGACCATTAGACAAGACAATGAGTTAAAATTTAATGGATAACACATAAAAGTCAGCGTTACAAGTATTATGTGAGACAATCTCTGGAGTCAAGAGAATCAATTAAGTTATGGTGTTCCGAGTTCCTTGAGAGGGATCTGTTTAAAAGTGCGAGCAAACATTGTTTGGTGGGCACTTTTCTCAAAGACTAAAATTAGGATAGGCTTAAAACTCCTAAATAACCAAAATATAATGCTAGACATGAACTCAAGAAATCCAAAATGTCTAACTACTCTGGCTACTTATGCAAAAGAGTGAAACTTACAACATTATCATGATAATTGTCATATTAAGTCCAATAAAATATTTTAACCCTCTACATTGATTCTCGTGAAATAACTCAACCCATCTATAAGATGTTAAAAAGTAGAATGATAGACCTTACATCCTTGAACTTTGACACGTTTAAATTTAATTATACTTCATTATATCTCAATACAATCTCACATTCACCAAGCTAAATAGAGAAAATGAGACGTACAACCTTGCCCTATACGAATGCCTTTATTCAAGTAATGATTATAATTTTTAAACAATCTCGATCCAAATAAATCTCAGAATTACAACACGATCTTACATTAAGTTAAATTTATTGATTATCCTGTCGTGTGTCCTTCGATATCTCTAATTACTTATCCAGACAGTATATTAAATGAATTTTTAATTTTTTACTAACTTCATAAAATAATATAAATAGAATAACACCCTTAGTCTAAATGAATGAAATGAACTAATAATTAATAAAATAAAATAAAAACCATGAATATTCAATTACCAAAAAATAGACAAACATAAAATCATGAGAACGGGTCCACCTTATCTTCTCCGCAGAAACGCAACGGGCCGCTCTTCGTCCCCGTTCTATCACTCTCTCTGTTGCTGCTGTGAGGGCTCGCCTGCGCTCGCTGGATAGAGAAGCCGTGTCGAGCAGCAAGTGACGGCTGAAGAATCGAGGGTGTTTGGAGACGAAGATTGTGGGAGAAGAACAGGTAGAAATGTAAACTAACAAGTAGCTGTTCTCTGCTATTAATGATTTCTCGTGGGTTGTATGGTGTGTTGTTTGGGCAAGATTTAAGCAAGATTTAGACTAATCCTGTCAGATTTGGGGTTTTCTTTATTAATTTCGCCGTTTTTTATCTGTTATTAATAATATTTAAATCCAGATTCTGCTATGTTTTGTCTTAAATCAAAGATTTAGTATATCTTGCTGGCGGGCAGATTTACAGGATTTACACTGATTGGAGCGTACGAAAGGGGATGCGCAGAAACACGATGGTTTTTATCCTCCATGGTTTTGGGTAGGAGCGGAGAAGCTGGAGAAAGATGGGAGTAATGGAGACACTTCGTCTACGTCGCAACCTTCCCGGCTAGCTTCAATTTACTGTTGGTGAGGGTTTCGGGGGAAGGAGAAGGTAGCAAGGGCTACTTGAGAGTAATCAAGTTAAAATTTCTGCTTTAATTTGCTTAATTAAAAGCTCTTTACTAGATACTTAATTAAAAGCTCTTTACTAGATAGAAATTAATTTGCTTAAATGTTCTTAATTTAATTTAATATAAGTTAATTATAATAAATTTAATTTATTACCATTTAATGATTAGATAAAATGATATCTTAAGTTAATTTTAATTTTATTAATTTAATTACAATTGATACCAGCTTGGTAAATAATAGATTGATGATCAATTAATGAAGTTGAAGTATTGATTAATGTTTGATTAGTTTAGTAAATTCTAATTAATGATTATATAACTCAATAAATAACTAGTTAATGATTAATGATTAATAATAAAATATTAATTTGTGATTAATTAGTTTAAAAAATTCTTATTAATCATTAAGTTGATAAATAGTTAATTGATTAAGAAATAATACAAATTATATAAAACTAAATGAAATTAAATTAAGTTAGTCTTATCAAGTACATTGTCTATAATTTCAAATTCATATTTAAACTAGCAGGCTTAAATTTTGAAATTAGTTACTAAACAATTGAACTCACTCTTGTCCTCACTATCACAAATAAATCTGAAGATGAACCTACTACTCCACTAAATCCTCCTACAACTCCCACCAAACAAGAACTTCGTGTTTACACAAAAAAAAAAAAAAAAATCATAATAATAAATAAATAATAAAAAAACCAATGAGCATTTAAGGCACAAAATGCAAAACCAGGAATGTAATTTCAAAGAATCCGGTACATCCTAATCGAACCAAATATATAGAGATTGACAGGCACTTCATCTCTGAGTAGGTCAGTGGAGAGGCTATCTAACTAAGCTATATCCCAAATTAGTATCAAATTACTGACATCCTTACCAAGGCCCTTCCTCGACAACACTTCAGTGATCTCAATAGCAAGTTTGCGATGTATGACATATATAACCCAACTTGAGGGAAAGTATTTATATGCCTGTAACTATGGACCATATGGGCCCACCCACAATTTAGAAAATTATGGGTTTGTTGATACATTTGAGGGGAATAATCTATTCTCCCTTAATTATGCCTTATTGCCTTTTTATTTCTTTCCTTCTTATCATGATGATTTGAATTTCCCTTCAATTGTATTAAGGTTAGTTTGAGTTGTATATATTTATTATTTGCATGTATTAATTTAATGAGAAAGTTAGAGAGTTCTTCCTATAAGAAAGTTCCTCCTAAATTTTATAAAAATAATTTTCTTCCTTGAATAAATAGTTTATACAACAATTTTATCAATTCAGTAAGCCGTTAGAATGACCTGCAATAACCCCATTTCATTAATTTATTAGGATACCATAGTTTTTAAATTACATTAGTGCATATACACGAAGAAAAGGAAGCTTGGAAGGTTTCTTCTATATAAGCTGAGCAATTGCTTGTTATAGATCACTCATAAAACTAGAAGTTAACAGTTTGTTTTCCTTTCCGGATTTCATAAAATTTTTATCTTTTGTTCTTTTAATTTCACGCATGAGATCTTAATGTCATTTTAATTTGTCTGGTGAAGCTTATCAGAGTAGGAGTCCGGACTCTAGTACCATGGCAGAACATGGTGTAAAGTTAATCAAGACTGCAAGCCAAGAAATAGAGGAGGCAAATGTGCATACGAAAGAATTGGTTCATGATTGGCCTACCAAGGTACAGCTGATCTATCACAGTAAAATTCTCGCAATTTTTCGTTGACTAGCTTTTTATGAGCAGATGAGCTCTGCACATCTATTAATGTCTGAGCTACATTGCATTTATAAAAAGAATAAAGGAATGATTTACATACATACCACTTAATTCCTATTTATTTACATACCTAACACCTAAACTTTAATTTTTACCTATCTATATGACCAGCTTATATTATGCATGACTGTGTGTATTTTACTTTTAGTTTTGAGTATGCTTATAGGAACCTAAGTAGGAGTCAATCATTGTTTTAGTCTCTAAAATTGGTAATCTTTGGTGGTTTTCCTTTTCATATTCTGTACTTATTGATATACTCAGTAGATCATGTACCCTTTTATTTATTGAATTTTCCTCTCAGTCCTTGCAGGTCATTACACACCATAGCCCTCATATGGATAATCTAATTTATATTTTTACTAAACTCTTTATTAGTATTTTGAAAAATGACCATGCTGTTCCTTTTGTGACTATCTATTTCCTTGGTCACTCATAGCTTATGAAATTTTATCTTATTGGTTTACAAGGAGCTCTCCATTAAATCAGAAATTAGAGGAAACGATTATTTCGCTCCAGCGAGGAAACATAGCTGTCCCATCTGCTTAATTGGGGAGAGTTGTCCAACAGTTCGTTCCAAAACAAAGTTGATGGGAACTCTCATAGAAAAAAAACATCCACAAGAAGCCGAATCCGTCTTTCATGGCTTAGTAGAAGAGCATAAGCCTTCTTTAGTAACATATACAACTCTACTAACTGCTTTGACTGATCAGAAGAAGTTCGATTTCATTACAACATTAATTTCTGATGTGGAAAAGAACAATCTGAAGCCTGATTCTATATTTTTTAATGCTGTCATTAACGCCTTTTCTGAAGCTGGAAAGGTTGATGAAGCCTTAAAAATCTTCCAGCAGATGAAAATAAGTGGCTGTAAATTGACTACAAGTACCTTCAACACCCTCATCAAAGGTTACGGCATCGCCCATAGGCCTGAAGAATCACAAAAACTTTTAAATATGATGTTATCTGAACCAGAAGCGAGCCCAAATCGGAAAACATACAATATACTAGTCAAAGTTTGGTGTGACCATGGGAGCCTGAGCGAAGCTTGGAATGTTGTGCGCAAGATGTCTGCTTCTAGCATAGAACCAGATGTTGTCACCTACAACACCTTAGCAAGAGCGTATGCTAAAATTGGAGAAACAAACAGAGCTGAGGAGATTTTTGTGGAATTGGAGAACAATATTCGTCCCAATGAACGCTCACTCGCTATTATTGTTGGCGGCTACTGCAAAGAAGGGAATGTGAAAGATGCACTGCGGTGTCTGCACGAAATGAAGTGTATTGGAGTTCATCCAAATGTTATTGTCTTCAACACTTTGATTAAATGTCTCTTGGATGCAGAAAATATGGCAGGTCTTCATGAAGTAAGTACAAATTTTATGGTGTCTTGTGTTTTTTTCTACAGAGGCACAAATTTCTGCCCTATTATTTATATGATATTTTTAACTTGAAAAGAAGTAATGTTTGTTTAAATATGGTCTCTTCCTAAGTTTGGAGACCTATTGGTTGCTACTGTTGTCTTTGGGAAGCTTAAACTCAACTTACTATTTATGAGAGTTTTATGTTTTATCTAATTGGGTTTGCTCTCATTTGCCAAGATCAGTTCCAAAAATTTTTGAACTCAAGCTGCTTTATTTAGTTATAGGGGCATTTACATACATAGCACACAACTTTCATGTTTACACATATAACACTCTAATCTTTAATATCACATTAAAATGGATGCTATTATCATTTTTTTAAAAGCGAAATACACCTTTTAATGCATAGGATTAAAGAACCACAGGGCTATGTATGTAAATGTGAAGTTTAGGTGTGAGATATATAAATACATAAGTGTGCTAGGTAGTAAATTCCTCAGGGCATTTACATACACGCCACACAATTCTTATGTATTTACATATCTATACTCAAACTTCAATGTTTACATGCATAGCAGTCAAATATTTAATATCCCCTCAAATTTAATACTATCACCTACTTTTTAAAAGTGAACTAAACATTTTTCATGCATAAAATTTTCACACCAAAAACTTGTGCATTTAAATGTGAAGGTTTACATATTAGATATTTAAATAAGTAAGAATTATGCGACGTGTAAGTAGATTCCATAAAATCAATACATTAACTTAATTCGTACCATTTTATGCGACCAGGTCGTAACGATGATGGACGAAGTCAGAGTTAAACCGGATATTGTCACATACAGTCATCAGATGAATGCCTGGGGCTCAATGGGTAATATGACTAAATGCATGGATATATTTCATAAAATGTTGCAGGAAGGAATAGCTCCTGATGCCCAAGTTTATAGCATTCTTGCCAAAGGGTATGTTAGAGCAAGAGAACCTCATAAAGCAGAAGCCCTTCTTGCTGAAATGGAAGAACTTCATATTCAGCCTAATGTGGTAACCTTCACCACCATCATCAGTGGTTGGTGCAGTGCTGCTAAAATGGATAATGCTATGCGAATCTTAGTTAAAATGCGCGAACACGGAGTCTCTCCCAATATAAAAACGTTTGAAACACTTATATGGGGTTACGGAGAGGCGAAGCAGCCATGGAAGGCGGAAGAGATGCTCCAGATGATGAGAGAAGCCGGGGTGGTGGCAGGAATTAACAGTATTGTGCTTGTTGCTGAAGCCTGGAAAGCTGTTGGTTTGCAGAATGAGGCGAGCAGGATATTGAAATCCGTCGATGATCCAGAATCGAGATTTTTGAATGATGATCTGTCGAAGAACTTGGAAATGGTTCATCAGAAACAGAATTTGGTTACAGTAATTGATAGAGACGAGGGTAATGGATTGTATGGGAGGAAAATTTCGATCGGAGATGGCGTGGGAGGTGCTGTGAGGCCAAGCTGTTGGCTTCTTCCTCGCCGGCTTGGATTTAAGGTTCCTGTTATTTGTAGAAAGGAGAGTCAGATTCAACATGGAATTTGTGGACCGTTGCTGAATTCATGCAGACTGGTGTTCTACAACTAAGTGATGTACCACATGAAGAAAGTTATCTGAAATTCATAATGGATCTCCATCACAATTATCAGGTTTATTTTCTTAATGCTTTATTTGTCTTTTTTGCATATAAAGTTTGCATTGTAATATATAAATGGGTTACATTGTCAAAGAAAGTGGACGTTCTGTCTAGGTTCTGCTGTCAAGTCTTCATGTTATTAATTGATTTTGTTAGAAAATAATACAGATTGAGGGGCAAATTGAAATATAAGCATTTTTTAGGAAAATTTTTCATATCATTTTTAATATTTGCATGAAAAAGATAGTATTTTGAATATTGTATTGCATTCACTCGAGAAATTTTCATTCTGGGTAGAGTATTGAGAATTTGAGATTAACTTTGGCTGGTGAATCATTCTGATTGCTTAGGTAGAAAAACATGTTTTAATAAGGAATGATTTAGCTCACTTTTTTTTTATCAACTTCTTATTGTTAAACTTTAATTAATTATGGGGACATTTACATATATTCGACCAAATTCTTATGTTTTTACATATCTAACACTAAAAGTTCGTTTTTTATATTTACCATCCATATCTTTGATATCATAACAAAATACAAATATTTTAATTTTTAAAAAGTGAAATACATTCTCATGCATAGGTTATAAGGTATATATAGAAAAGTTGAAACTTGGGTTTTAGATATGTAAATACATTAGAATTGAGTGGTATGCATGTAAATCTATCTTAATTATTTGATAATCCCCCTGATTATCTGTGTGGTAAATTTAGTCATAGGATATCACATCTCTAATTTAATCCCTTAATTGCTCCAAATTGATAAAATATGATCTCTTACATAGAAATTATGATACAAAATTGATCCTAATATAGCCTTTTAAGTGATTATTTACATTTAGTTTTGTATACTTGCGGGATTAAAATAGACAATTGTGTTCCTCTTGGACTAAATTAGTCACATGAATAGTTGGGGGATTATTTTAGAATTCTTTTTTTTATTATTTTTTTTATTACCGGAAACTTTGTATGTTGCTTGAGATCTCTCAAGCACTAATTGAGTCTTATAAATCTTGAAAGTATGAATATTATGTGATCTTCAGCCATTATGGGATGATTCTTTCAGTTTGTATTTTACGCTTGATCAAATCTTTTGAACGAAGTTTGGGCTTTCTCAATTTAAACAGGACACTGTGCTCAACTTGATGCTTTTTTAGTGATGATCATTTCTTTTGATTTTCCTTGTCCTTGTAACTATTAAAAAAAAAAAAAAATTGATCTTGTTCGCTTCAACTTATTAAGTTGAGTAGCTTAGAATTTGGCAGACTTTGTCATCAAACTAGCAATAAAGGGGCTTCCTCACTGCAACCATTTTTATGGCTTGTTGAGTAATGGGAGATGCCAACGACTCGGTCGTATTTGGGCTTGATGAGTCCGTCTTTTAGGACTTGCTTGAGTCATAGACTTAGATTGGGGGAACTTGTACTTCTTCAACTTAATAGACTTAAGCTTATAGACTTGAAGGTTTCTTTTCTTATATCACAAGGTCTTCAAATTTGTATATTTGAGAATTTTTTTAGCTTAATTGCATAGCTAATTTTTAGTGTAGATTATCTCTTGGGTTTAACCTTGATTTGTTATCTTTTGAGAAATTCTCTTGGATCTGGATCACTTTTACTCTTCAAATTGGATGGTTATGGGAACTAGATAATTCTCATCATCACAGTAACAAGATAGGGCTCTCCTAGTACAATTGTTTTTATGGTTTGGTGAGTAATAAGAGCTTGCTCCTTCCTGCGGTCGTTCTATGGCTTATTGAGTGAAGTGAGTTGTCAATTGCTCGATCATATTTGGGCTTATTGTGTTTGATCTTTTTCTAACCCTCTTGAGCCTTAAACTTGATATGTTGTATAACTTGCATCTTTACAGCCAACTCATTAAAACTTACAAATCTTGAAGTATTTTCATTTGAATCTTCAAAATCATAGTTAATCAAAGAGAAAAATCTTTTACTTCTAAATTTTATCGCGGATATATTTTGCTTGATAGCAAAACTATTAGGTTGAAGGATTTTTGCATTCAAGTACAATGTCAACCCAAAATGAGTAAGATATCACTGTTAGGCGTGATGTCGATCCTTGTCGTTGGAGATTTCTGCCATAAAGTTGTTTTCAATCTCAAAAAGATGGGCTCATTATTTAATAAAACACATTTTGGGATCTTTGCATCTAGCATGATGTCAACCCAAATAAACTAAAAAAAATGTCTCATCTTATGGATGAATTTTATAACCAAACGCATTCTTGTGTTACATGAGAGTTTTTAGGAAAATCTTCTATAATCTCCTCAAGCATATGCTTTCTTTGAAACGATTTCAAAGTCTTCTTGTTCAACTTACATAACAATTTGTAAGGGAGAGTGAGGAGCAATTGGAATTGATTATGTTGGCTTGTATTTGATGACTCCTCTTTCAAAGGGGATTTTTGATCTGCTTGTAATAGAGTGTGAGTTTTGCTTCTGAAGGCTTGCATTTGGTGACCCTCTTCTTGTAGGGTTTGAAGTTATCCTTCACTTGGTTATTCTCGATTTACTTGGGAGTGATGAATGGCCATAATCATATCTTGCTGACATAATTTTGATTACTCCATTTACGGGGCATAAGCAAGAATCATCTATTTAGTTCTACCTTATTCAATCAGTTGAGAGAACCTCAAGATTTGGACCACTGAACTTATCATGTTGAATAAACTTCAGTAAGATAGCTATTGTTATTAGATGGACAAAACAAAGGCTTCTTCGCTATGACCATTTTTATGGTTTATTAAGCGAATACACTTTCCGTATAACCAAACAAAGGCTTTTTATGGACAAAACACTGCCGTTGCCGGTCCCAAGCCTGGATATGAAAAGTGGAGGGTTGCCTTAGGTAGTCGACAGCCAGCGTAAAACTTGTCGAAAAAAAAATCATGACATGAATCCTTTTGATCATTGTGTAAGTGTTAGGGCGTCCCACTAGAAGCGACGCGTGTTGTATGACACGAATACGGTGGAAAGTGTGCGAGGATTTCTTCTGCCGGCGCTCGGGTGTAGTGTCGAGTATGCAAGGGTTCCACATTACGGACGGATGCGGGTAAAGAAGTTAGTCGTAATCTTGAGTATTAGGATAGGATCTTGGAATATAGGTACTCTCGATCGTAAATTAATGGAATTGGTTGATATTATGATCCATAGAAAGATAAATATCTTATGTATTCAAGAAACTAAATGGGTTGGAGAAAAAGCTAAGGAGATTGATAACTTAGGTTTTAAAGCATGGTGATTACAGTAAGTCGTACTTAGAAATGGTGTAGGTGTAATTATAGATAAGAGTTTGAAAGATAATGTTGTTAAAATTAATAGAGTTTGAGATAGATTATAGCGACTTAAGATTATTATTGATCTTAAGATTTTTAATATTATAAGTCTTTATCTTTCATCGAGTTGGTTTAGATATAAGTTCTAAAGATAAATTCGTAATGATTTAGAAAACATACATTTGATACTCGCATGAAGAAAAAATTTTTATTGGAGGAGATTTAAATGTACGTATCGGTAGAGTGGTAGAAGATTTCAGAAATATTCGTGGTAAGTTACTGGTTATGGAGCGATTAATGAAGAAGGTAGAGCGAATTTTAGATTTTGTTTTAGCGTATGATATGATTATTCTTATCTTTATTCGAAAAGAGATGAGCGTTTTATTACTTATAAGAATGGATACAATAAAACACGAAATTGATTATTTTAACATGAGAAGAAGAGATCGTCGAGATTGTAAGGATTGTAAAGTCGTTCAAGTGAGGAATTAAGTACGACATCGATTATTAGTTACGATTTTAAGATGAAAAGTTGTAAAATAAAGAATACTTAGGATTCGACAGTCGTAAAATAAGATGGGGGCACTTAAAAGACAAAATAAAATTATTTTTATGAGTAAAATTCGAGATTTAAATATTTGGGATGTCAGTGAAGACGCGAATCTTTATGTGGGAAAAATTAAGCTAATATTATTAAACAAGTGGTAAAGATGTCTTGGAGATCGAAAGAAAAAGTTTATATAAATAAAAATAGTTGGTGGTGGAATAATAATGTACGAAAAGATAAAATATAAGAAGTTATGTTATAAAAATTGGTTTAAATGTAAAAGCGTAGAGAGCGAGAAAAATATAAAACGGCGCAGTGAAATCTAAAGAATAATCTGTGATGTTAAAAATTCTAGCTTTTAGTGATCTTTATAACGTGTTAGAATCTTAAGGACGGTGAAAAATATATGTATAAACTAGCCAAACAAAGAGAAAAGAAAAGTAAAGATTTAAGCTCAAGTAAAGTGTATTAAAGATGAAAATCGAAAATTGTTTTTCTTAGAAAAAGATATTCAACATAGGTGGGTGAGTTATTTTGACAAACGTTTTAATGAAGATGCTGAAAGTATGATCGACCTTAGTGATCTTAATATTGTTAATAATAATAAAACTTTTCATTTTTACCGTCGCTTTAGTAAAAAAAAAGTTGATGAGGCTTTAAAGAAAACCAAGGGGGGAAAGTCTGTAGGACCTGATAATATCCCAATTGAAGTGTGGAAATATTTAGGTGATTTGGGGGTTTCCTGGCTTACTAAACTTTTTAATATTATTTTAAAAACTAAAAAGATGCCTGAGGAGTGGAGAAAGAGCATTTTGGTCCCCATTTTTAAGAATAAAGGAGATGCACAAGAGTTTGCAAATTACAGAGGAATTAAATTGATGTGTCATACTTTAAAATTATGGGAGAGGATAATTGATCATAGGTTAAGACGCATTACGAAGGTTTCTCATAATCAATTTGGATTTATGCCGTGCAGGTCTACCATGGAAGCTATACATTTATTAAGAGGTTTGATGGAGAAGTACAGAGATAATAAGGAGGATTTACATTTGATTTTTATTGATTTAGAAAAAGCTTACGATAAGGTTCCTAGAGATGTTCTTTGGAGAGTCCTTGAGAAGAAAGGTGTTGATATGACTTATATTCAAGTCATTAAAGATATGTATGTTAGAGCTGTTACTTGTGTTCGAACTGAAGGAGGATTGACTAAATATTTTACTATTTCTCTTGGTTTACATCAAGGATCGACTTTAAGCCCATATATTTTTGCTTTATTTATGGATGGTCTTACCGGGCATTTACAAGAGGATGTACCTTGGTGTATGCTTTTTGCTGATGATATCCTCCTTGTAGATAAGACAAGAGAAAAAGTCCAGGAAAAACTTGAATTATGGAGGTCTACATTGGAGTCTAAAGGTCTTCGTTTGAGTAGAACTAAAACTGAATACATGGAATGTAATTTTAGTAATAGTAGGTCTAGTGACATAAGTGTAACTTCGGGTGATCAAATTATTAAAAGGTGTGAACGATTTAGATATCTCGGGTCCATTGTTCAAAGCGATGGTGATATAGATGGGGATGTTAATAGTAGAATTCAAGTTGGTTGGTTGAAGTGGAGGAATGCGTCCGGCCTATTGTGTGATAGAAAAGTATCGCTTAGGCTGAAAGGAAAATTTTATAAGATGGTGGTGAGACCTTCAATGCTCTATGGTGCTGAATGTTGGCCTTTAAAAGAGAAACATAATGTTAAGTTAAGTGTTGCCGAGATGAGAATGATTAGGTGGATGAGTGGCCACACTTAGACACAAAATGCGAAATGAATATATCTGTAATAGATTTGGTGTTGCACCAGTGACGGACAAAATTAGAGAGAGTCGCCTTAGATGGTTTGGTCAAATTAAATATATCTAATGAATAAGGGGTTACATTATTTGGGGTACTTGGGAATCTCAGCATTGTGCATGATGTCGACTCGAATGATTGATCTCCTTGTTTGGCAAATACTAAGTTATAATGCTTGATGCCTTTAGGGATCTTGACTGATCACTTCAAGGTTTCTTTCTTCACTATCTCCTTCATCACTAGGTTTGGCCTCCCCTTGGATCAACCTTTGGTTCGTGATCTTCCTCCATAAATATTCTTTGCATCCATGAGGAATTCACTTATTAATTTTATTTAACTCTAAATTGTTAAGAGACTTTTTAAGATTTAATTTGAATTTCTTATTCTTAATGTTTTAATTAAATCTTAAAAAGTCTTAATTAGATTTTTATTCAATTAACTCTTAAAAAGTCTTAATGGTGATTTTCCTCCATAAATATATATTAATCAATTATTTTTATTTTATTTTAATTACTTTTTAATTTTTAATTAATTCTTAATGTTAAAGGGTTTTTTTGAATGTTTATTTTAAATTTCTCTTAAATTTATGTGAATTTTATTTAAATTTTCAAATATGATTTCTCATTAGTTGAATTTAATTAGATAATTAAGCTAATGATAATACTTTATTATATATATTTATTATATTTAGAATTTTTTTTCACCAAACTGCTAGCCTAAAGTCCTTGAAAAAAGGTAAGGATGTTTTAGGAAGGAATTATAGAATTTATTTTTAAAATTTTAAATTTTCTTTTAGTTATAATTTATTTATAAGTAGTGTAAATAATCTTGAAATTAAATACCCCTTAATTACAAATTGAATTTCTTAAAATTTTTCCCAAAGGGAAGACCTAAAGATAATTTTCATAAACTTTCATATTTTAAAATTAATCTAAAATTACTTATTAGATTTTTATGGATTATATTTTTCATTAATGATAACTCTGAATCTAAATGTATTAAATATTTTTTATATTTTTAAAATATTTTATGATTTTTTGAAGTCACAATACATTATAGTCAATTTTCCTTAATTTATTAATCAATTTACCTAATTCTCACTAAAATAGATCACTTTTCTCTGTGGTATGCCTCAATTTGTTGTTGGGTTGTGTGAAGGGCTTAATTTGTGAATCAATCCTCCACACCGATCAATTAGATAACCTTAATGGAGATTAACCTCGTGGTTTTGTATAAGGATCTTAAGGTTTACTTGGCTTGATAAGGGTCATCCATTCCAAATAACAAGAATGGACAACTCTAATTTTCTCCCTGACCTTGAGCTAAAGAATGAGAGTCATGCACATTTTTCTCCTCTAATTTGAGCAATATATTGGAGAATTTTTAAATCTTTACACCCAAAAAGATCGGAAGAGCCTAAAAGTTCCATCCTGCGGTAGATTTGGCCTTAGATCTACCCTTCATAAAGTACCAACAAAATTGAAGATTAAGCTCAAATTTTAAAAATACCTAGGTTTGTCTGCATTTTGATTTGATTGGTTGCTTCAGTGCTTCATCTCAACCTCATAATTTCCTCTCATTTAGTCTATAGCAATTAGGAATCGTTAGTTCAATAACTTGATCAATGTCAATGAAAGGTTCATCGAAGTTGATCTTAGACGTGGTTTATAACTTTGAATGTGAAGAGGAACTTTAGGGGAGAGTGGTTATGCTCTAGGGAAGGAATATAAGGATTTCATTCAGGGGAATATGCTTTGTGTAGGGATAAGTGAAATAGCTTCCTTTACATCATTGGGTGGCTCAAGCTGACTCTCCAAAGTTGATCATGTCATTTGATCACCACTAGTGGATGGTCATAACTAGTTTGACTTGCACTTAGTGCTTAGGAGCACTAAGAGAGATAGTAGGAGCGGGTGAGGTGGCTCAATGGACTGTCTTCTTTCGACTAGGCCAAGCGTTGAGGTAGACTTGGGTCCAAGTAATGTTAGGTTTGAAGGGGTCATAAAACTAGGAATGGGTCATGATGCAATCAATTTGGAAAATGGCCTACTAATTTGGCCAATTTCAAACCTATGGTCTCAGTTGGGCCAAATTAGTGATGTTGAGTTAGTCCAAGCGGTTAAGTCTAGTTAGGATATGTCTCTGAGATGCTTAATTTGACTTTCATTTAATTTATTTGACACTGGACCAGGTTTAAGCCAAGGTGACTCATGGGATTTATTTGGGTCTAAAATAGTTCAAATCCTGACTAGACCTTGTTAATTTCAAATGGCAAAGGGATGGTCCTAGCTAAATTTACTAAGTATTTATTTAGCTATGGATTTAACCTGAGTGATTTTGGAGATGATTTGAGCAAGTTGATTCATATAGACTCAAATGAGTCAGTCTTCAATGCCCAATCAGATCCAATTTGGGTACAATTCTCATATAAATTGGGTTCATTAGCTCAAAAATAACCTAGGGATGGGCATAATCAAATTTGATTAAATTTAGTTGAACTTCATTTAGTTTGATTCTAAAGGGTTTAATTAGGTTGATATTGGGTCAAGACCAAATTTAACTCGATCAGAAGCTCTGGTTCGATTATGGATTTCATAATCAATGAAATAAAAAAGAAAGAATGACCTAATAATGGTCAATTGAGCTTTACTAGCAATGACTAGACCTAGGGAAGTGTTTTGATAATTCAATTTGGATGAGTTGGATGTGATTCTACTTTGGCTCATAATGACCCAATGATCCTATAATGGGCTTATGGGCCCAATTGGGTGTAATTAGATAATGATTCGATTTTTAAAGCTGTGAACTCACCTAAAATGTTATTTAGCTTGGTTTGATTGGATTCATGTTGGACTTGAATAAGGTTTGACCCAAAATGACCCTAATGTGTCAACATAGGTCAAAGGCCCAAATTGGTTCAATTAGGCTTTGGATTTGGATTAGAGGCGTTAAGGAAAACTTGTTATATTTCTAAGGGAACTTATGACTACTTTGAACTTGCTATTTGAAAAAAATGTTCAATTTAGCTCAAATGAACGGACCTTAATGTCTTTTGGTCAAAGGGAATTAACCAAGGTCTTAAGTGAACTTGAATAAGTCCAAAATTCATCCTACGGTCAGTAGTTTCATTTAAATCAAATAAAGTGGAGTTTGAAGTGAATTGGGTGGGTAAAGGGTTGTAAATGAACCAGTGCACTTGATGAATAACTCGAACTCTACTCGATTGACACTCAATTATGTTCTTTCACATTAAGCTCGAAGCTTAAATGAACTAAACATGAATATAGTTGAACTTGTTCATTTATGTTCACAAGCAAACTCTTTTGTTGTTTAACAAGTAACTTGTTAAATTCTCGATATTAAGCTCAATGATAGCCCATATCATATATGACATATTATTTAAATAAAATTTAATTAACTAAAATATTAACTTCTTTTTTAATAGTTCGATGATAGCTCATATCATATATGATATATAGATACTTGATATTATGTTTTTGTAGATTTTAAAGTTGTCATTTTTAGTTGTTTGGTAAGATTTAGGTTAAATTATGCTTAAATGCTACACAAATTATTCTACTAAACATCTCCTAAGCGAGGGATGTAGAGCAAAATAGACAAGAAAAGAGATTTAAGATATTGTAGGGTTTAGAGTTTATAATCAATAAATTAATAGCAACAATCAATTTTGTAAAATTATTAATTAAGTTTTTTGTACGAAAAGCTAGACACTCGTTTGAATTTTTTGCTCGTTTAAATACTCATTCACTTGTCATAGACAAATCAAATCCAAACATTGAAAAGTTTAAACAAGTCAAGCTTGAACAATATATTAAAGCTCGACACAAGCTCAAGCCATCCATGAACAACTTATAATTATATCAAATCAAGTCTGAACTATAGTATACTCAGCTCGACTCGGTTCGATTACAGGCCTAGGTGACTTTTGATTAAATGGACTCTTAGTGGGCCACTTGGTTAAATAAATTGATCAAAATCTTAAAAATTCAAATTAAATCAAGATTGATCCTTAGTGATCTCTACATATGTTAGTCATTAGAAGTCAAAACATTAAGAAAAAGAGTTCATTGACTTTTAGTGGGCCCCACTAGTCAAACTACAGTTGACTTGTTCTAATAGAATTGACTAACACTCTTAGACTCAAGGGAGAGCCGAGGGAAGGGTCTTAGAAAGCTAGACTTGATTTTGGGATCATTAGTCCTATAGGGTGTCTAAGGATTTAATCTGAGCCTAATTGTTTGGATTGGATTTGGGTTCTCTTAGTTTCAACTTGAACATACTATTGAACATATAACCATATAGAATGAGATAGAGTTCAATTTGAGCTTATTTGAAACTAAAGGGAGATTCTTTTTTGGTTAACCATGCACCAAGGTCAATTGTATGCTTTGTTAGTATAAGGATAGCTATGAAAACCATCAGACATATAAGAGAGCTTTAAAAAAATATATTTTTTTTATAATTAATTAATTCAAAATAATCATAACATGGATTACTGAAAAATACATATTATAATATATAATATGCTTTAATCAAATTCTTAAAATCTTATAAATCTATATTAATTAAGAAAGTTTTTTTAATTAAACTAATCTCAGACTAAATGGCTTAAAAAAGATCTTTAATTAAGTTAACTTGCACATTAAACTAAATTGTATAGTATGATCTATATCATACTGAATTGTGAGTTTTCTTAATTAATCTAATTATATCCTAAAATCTAGAGTTAACAAATATGATGTTTGTACTATCTATTGTGGATTATACTTGATGTTATTTCAATACTCAACTAAATTGATTATTTTAATACTTTTGACCTAATACACTTAGTATAGATTATATTATTATTTTTTTCAATCTCTAAATATTACAAAGAATGAGAAATTTGGAGAAAGCTTGAAATTCAAAGCGTGGAAATTCTTTTGTAAGAGGAGCTCCTCGAGTTTGAATACAAAGATTCTACGAGTTATTTAAAGTGTATTTAACTATGTAGCACCGATACTTCTAAAAATGTATTGTACCTGTCTCGAACACGTATCAGATACCGACACACCCCGACTTCTCCGAAACTATACATAAATGTCTGAATTTATTTTTTTTTTAGGATTGAACACTTACACGACACATCTCAACACCGTATTGGAAGCGAGCTTAGTATGATTTTGAGAAAATGGGACACCGGAATTTAAAAATTATAAATATACATATAACCTTACTTATACTTCATAGTCCAAACCGCCCCATCTCTCGTCATGTTCTAATATTTGTCAAAATTGAGCATCGAATGTGTATGTAATATACGTCGAAGCCAAGCACTAATAATTCCCTCTTTGTAATCATAAGATTTTTTTTTTAATTTTAGTAGATAAGTTGAATTATAAATTGTATGAATTCTTTTTAAATATATTATAACTAATTTTAAAAAATGATTTTTGGTAAGCATGATGTTTTATAATATAATTTAAATTTATGAATTTAAATTTTATTCTTGTACAATTTATGTTTTGATATTTTTAATAAAAAATAATGGAAAAAATATATATTTTTATATTAATAATTAATTAAACATAAAAATGTATTCATGTTGTGTCATGTTATATTGTTTTTCGTGTCTCTGTATCGTGTCATGTTGTGTTAGATCGCTCTATCAGTGTTTATGGTTCATTAAATTTTCTTCTTCCTTTATCTATCCTACTATCCTTCAATTGAAAATATGGCTATCTTAAAAGCTACTATTTTTTGCTAGCATGACATCATTTAATCTTAAATTCTTTTTAGAGAACTTGGTATCTGCTAGCCAATAGGTAGAGTAGATGTATTCTCTCTCAGAGAAAGAGAGATTATGGAGTTTCTCCATTATTCATTCATTAAAGTGAGAAATTTTTTCACTTTCTATGGCAGGGGAGAGGAGGGGAATATTTAAGGAATGGATGTATTAAATTAAGGGGCTCAAAGAATGGATGTAATAAATTTCTTTTATTATTATTATTTTTTTTTTTGCACTATTACTTTTTTTACATTTTGATATCATAGGAATTATTATGACTTTATTAAGGGTTCGTTTGGGGTAGCTTATTTGGTGCGGTGACGTTTTGAAAACGCATCAGACCTGTTTGGCAAAATGCGTTTTGACAGCTTATGCGTTTTCAAAAAGCATAAAACAGTTTTTTCACACCACACGGTGGCAGCTTTTTGGCAAGGTCTGGTTTCTTCAAAAAAAATAAAATTTTGTAATAGCCGCCGCACCTAGCTTATCAGCAGATTATTCAATAAGCTGCAGCTGCCCTAAACAGACCCTAAGTGTCAATTGTTTGATGGCATGATTCACTCTTAATCTGTGATGTACGAAAACTAGGTAAAGAAATATTTAAAAAACAAATTAATAATCATTTCCTCCTTCTTTTGAGTTACTTTAGCAAAATCAATTTTCTCATTTATTTTTGCAAGAAAAGTATCAAAATTTTATGGTGCCTGATGTTTCAATTTTAAATAAAATAAAATTAAGATTTATTCATAATAAATTAACTATTATTTTAAAATTACCACTCCAAATCATCTCTTCTTGGATGTGTCATACACTTCACTGAGAGTGGAATCTTTAAGCTTGAGAGTTTAACAATTGGCCAAGCAATTGTTAAAAATTAATTATATGTTTAAAATATATTATGTAAATAGCTTTAGTGAAATTATATCTTCTCTTTTTTTTTCTTAGTATGCTACTTAAATAATTTAATAGCTACTCAACATTAATTTTTATGTCCTTATTGGATTTTTATAACTTTATGGAAATTTATAATGTTTATCTTTTATTTTTGTAATGTGTGTGATAGAATAATTTTTATTTTTATAATATTTACATAAAGATTTTCTCAACATTAAGCTAATTTATTTGTAATATCATGTGAATGTTTCTTCTTGGATCAAGTTTAAGCTAATTAAACGTTATTATTATATAATTTTTTTATATTTATTTAATCTATACAGCTACTATATAATTTCTCAAATCTAATGATATAATAATATATTATCATATCCAATACATATTCATATCTTATGTTCTTAATAAAAAGTGTATCCCATGTCTAAATTGTATCGTGTCAATGATACGTCCAAGTTGGCATAGCATAATTAGTGAAAAGCACTAATATCCTACTTTTAATTATTACTCTCTCTCTCTCTCTCTCTCTCTCTCTCTCTCTCTCTCTCTCTCTCTCTCTCTCACTCACTCATTCTCTTATAACATATGCTAGTACCTTTCTAGCATCATCCAAAAATATTTCCAAGCTTTGTCGTTACTAAAAGAGTGCCAAAAGTTCCTTTGAAGTTATTGACAAAATCATGACTTCTATTGACTTAATTTCAATCCTCCCTTCTAAGCCACCCTCTACCCCCACAGATTCTCACCTATTACACAAAATATGAGCTACAATATTCATCTAACATTCTAAAATTCTTTGGATGCCATCATACGACATTAAGCCCTTCCATTAAACAAATATTTCTATATTACCCTGATTTACTCAAATTATGTCACATTTAGTCAATTTTCACACTCCTGCATTATTTGAACTTCAACCCACCTGAAATATAACAAAAAATTCTTTAACAAATCAAAATCCACTATCCAAATATTCTCAAGTGGTTCCATGCATTAGATCCTCCGTTGTTAGAATCCCTAAATCCAAACCCCCAAATTCTTTAGGGTTGGTTATGACATCGTCAACTTGATCATGTACTCTAATAAAATTATTCTAATTACTCAAGAATATCTCCCACATTCCTAGCCTCCCACAAAAGCAAGTGAAAATCATGGATCGCCATTCCTCAAGGGTATATCACTTTACCTAAAAATAATTTAGCGCGTATCTTTTTCAAACTTGAAAATAGCTTCATAAGCCTAATACATATTGATATGGCAATCGACCAATAATGTATTAATCTAAGTGCATTCTATTTTTTATTTTTTTTTTATCATCAAGATCTCCCCTGAATGTGTTTCATATTTTTGTTTAGTATTTTCAATATCTTCTCATATACTAGCTTTCCATGTAAGTATCCAATCATTTCTTCTTCTTCTTAAACTAATGCTAACATCTTAGTCAAAATAATATTATTTTTCTCATGATTGAGGATCAACTGATAAAAAATAAAACATAGACCCAAATTTTATACATTTTGTTTGATAGTATAAGCTGTGATTATATTTTCAAAGTTTGCATTCTTACTATAAAGATAAATTTTAATATGTCATTTGTTATTGTTCATCTCTATAAACATTTCATCACCAAGATATTCACCAAATCACTAACCTATAATAAGACAAATTCAAATAATTCAAGTTTAGCATTAATACCCCTAGTTATAAGCATAACATCTTAAATATTATTCTCCTAATCATTAACATTCCTTTAGTGAAGCTAAAGAGACAAATTACTAAAGAATTGTAGTTCGAGCATATTAAAAAGCTACCTTAAGGAGGATTTGGGCCTTCTTAAAATGATCTTAAGTTTCAAACTACTTGATACCCTCTTATTAACCTCATTTTTAATAATTTTGCCTATCATCTTCCTAGCTCTTCCCTTAATTCCTGGGCATTACTCTCAGAACTAGGACTCACTCTTAGTGTTCCCTTAGTGTTTTCCTATAAACCCTAATGGATGATTAAACCATGTGAAAACCTCCTTCTGTTGGGATAAAAGAACTCAAGCTAACCATCATCTTCTCAAATGAAAATTTAATAGTGATAAAAACAAGAAATTGGGGAAGGTAATCCAAACATAATTACATAGGCCCAAGTTAACCTTAGCTCGCTATAAACCCATTTACTAAAAGGAGCTCAAATTGAATCTACATGTATAAAGACGCATTCTAATGGCCCTAAAATTCTACATGGAAACTTCCTTGTTTCAATGAGGCTTGGTTAAACATATCTAACCAAGTAAACCATTGTTGGCCATCTAGAGCCCACCTAAATGAAGTATTTCATTTTCTCTATATATCTAATGATCCTAGCCTGTCCAAGCATCACTAATAATCTTTCTTGAGCCAATTCATGGTTTGTAGGCCCTTGGTTAGTTTAATTTGATTATGTGACTAATTTAGGACCTATTTAATAAATCTATTCTAAATTAATTCAACCATTCTCCAATTTTGTTCCAAATAAAAATGATGGCCTTATGATAATGTTCAGACTCTACTAATCTCATCTAAGAGCATGGTTAAACTAATTTGTCTAAGTGGCCCATCAAGGCCTATTGAGGATGATTTAGTCTAAATCTAAACTCCTTTTGAAGCAATTGATTCCAATTGAGCCTAAGTAATTATATGAACATACTGAACTCTTAGTGATTTCTTTGATAGTAATATAAGCTCAATTTAAGCTTAACTAAACATAATTTATTACCATTAGGTCATAATGAGCCAAACTAAACCAAACTTTATCCATTTTAATCAAAGTTCTCTAGATGTATCTTTGGGCCATACCATTGCCAATGAAATCAATTTTATGATCATTGGACTCCAATTGAGCTCTATTGGGTCTTAACCCAATGTTGACCTAATTAAGTCTACATGATCCATTCCGATTCAATCTTAAATTCAATGAAGTTGTGTTCAGCCTCTTCTAGGGATAAACCTAAATGACTAAAATAAACATCATGTTCATTAGTTCTTAATTGAGACATTTAGGCTTTGACTTAAGGATGACCCAATTAACGTCAGTTGCACTAATTAGGCTTGAATCATATTCCAAAGACACCAAATTTGGCCATGCAGCCACTTAAACCCTAAGAATGCTCCCCAACTTGACCAAAACCACTTATGCTAGCCTAAGTGCATTCAAAAGCCTAATGCAAGCCATTATTTTTTAAATTTGCTCAATTAAATCAACCTGTCCAAATTGGTTCCACCCACAAAGTCATCTTTAGACCCTTAGAGTCTACCACACTTAGCGTGACTAGTACTCATGGTAGTTGTCGTTTCCTTTGGCTCAAGTGAAAGCAAGGTGGTCCTTGAAACTTCACCATCACACATCTTACAACTCAAGTCAACTAAACATTAGTGGGTATCTTGAATTTATCTTAACCTTTCATCCTTGAGCTCTCAACGGTTAAACAGTCATTGCCTAACTCAATTAAGTTGGCGTAGCCACAATATGAGTTAAAAGTCAAATACTCCAAGAGAAAATTCTCTTTGTACACTCTTCTCTCTATCCATATCTCCAAAAATTTATCCATGCTTCACCTTTTCTCTGAGGCTTCTTAAGCCCACCAAACATCAAAGTCCGGTAAGATCTTTCTAAATTTCGTCAACCAGATAACTCAAGCCTTCCTAAAAGTTATAGTCTTCAAGGGGACTCCTCCTTCAATACAAATAATACTCAAAAAACCGTCAAGCCTCTACCCAAATTAGTTTCACAAAGGAAATCCTCATTTATCCTCTCTAGCTCATTTTGGCTTGGATCTTTGTGAATCAAACATATCTTCTAGGTCAACTCAACCATAGGTTAGATCCTTTAAAAGATTATAATTATTTTAAATTTAAGAAGTTAAGAAAATTGTGATTGGATCACTTAAATTGATGAGATTTCAATGGACAACCTCTATTCCCTAGAAAGAGGTTAGGTCACCGTCTATTTTCATGATCTGAAACGAATAGTATTGATCTTGTTATTTAGAAAGCCATATATAGGTGTAACATGAGTCAATCGATTTGTGTGGTCCAACATATGTCTAATCCCTACACGCCACATGAAAATTGTAGAATAGTTTTAATATTGGATATATATATATATATATATATATATATATATATATATATATATATATATCTATATATCTATCTATTTAATAATCAACTTAAACCCTAATAATACTACACAATACTTGAAAAAAGTATATAGAATCAAATTTTATGAATAATTTTTAAAATTAAGAAATAAAAAATATAAGAAAATAAAAACTCTAATTTTCATCCAATAATTTTAAATGTATCAAAGAAAATTTTAAAATAAAATGAAGTAAAATTACATAATAAATGACTTAAATGAACCCCAATTTCTAAGGGAGATCCCTTTGGTCATAAGTGGCTTTTAAGAATTTTGTAAAATGATTTTGAATGAAATTAAACGGGTGTTGATAATTTGAAGTCAATTTTATAATAAAAATTTAATAAAGAAGGAGGATACCTGATGTTTCTAAGCAAATTTTAAACCTTCATAAAGTAACTCTTAAGGTTATCTTAAAGTTTTGGATTAATTACTTCAGTGATCTTAATTAATTTAAACTTAAAATTAAAATAATCTTAATAAATTAATGAAAAAAACTATATTAATTATCCTAAAATTTTAAAAATCAAAAAGAAAATTAAAATAGGACTAAAAAATTTAAATTAAAATTATAGTGAGTCCTCTAAAAATTTAGGATAAGAAAATTAAAATTAATCAAATTAAATTTTAAAAAAAATATTTTCTAAATAATAATGATAAATTCAATAAATTGAATAAAAAAATTAAATTTGTTCAAATAGTTCTAAAATTATAATGAAATACCAAATGATTCGCTAAGACCACTTTGATGATTTTCAAAATTATTTTGATTAATTTAGATTCTAAAAAAAACAATTTGAAAGAAACTTAAAAATTATCGAGAAAAACAAATCAAATTGAATGGCCCCAAAATCTTATGAGAACATTAAGAAGTCATTCATTAGCTTTTCAAATGATTTTTCTGATTTTTGGATTTAATTTAAAATTTTTAATTAAAACTATATCTAGCAATATTATAAAATTTATAGAAATTCAATATAATCCAAATATGCCAAAACATTTTTGGAAATGCTCTATGATCACCCCTAAATGAAGAGAGTATTTTTATAATTTTTATAGACGACACTTGTGTATTATTTTAAATTTCCTTTTAAAAATTATTAAGTAATGATAATAAATTTAAAAAAAGTCAAATTAATTTTAAATTTCATGAATGATCTCTTAGGTCATTTTTAATTATTATGATCAATTTCATGTAAATTTGGAGTTGATTTAAATTTAAAAAAAAATTAAAATCTTATGTGTCAACATGTATAGGGCATGTGCATAATAAACAACAATAAAAGAATGATCGAATGAAATGTAACATAGTAATATAATTTTTTAAAAAATGCCTCTTAGACATTATAAGATGTCACCTTACGACTTTGGTGGGTTGTTTGTCTTAACAGATATAGTGTCTTAGAAGTGGTAAAGATCCACCCCATGAGAATTCCACTAGCTCTTAAAACTCTTCAAAATCTTAAATTGAATAAAATTTAAGCTAAATTGAAATTTAAAATGAGCCCTGAGCCCCTAAAATACTAATCATTTAAATTAAAATCATTTTTGGAGAAAACATGAGCTTCGAACAAAATTAAAATTAAAGTACCAAAGTCCAATAGAGGCTCACCACATAGACTTAACACACTAGACTTGCTAAGCATGACACTAACTTAGATCAAGGTTAGGCTTGTATTGTTTATTTGTTATGTCTGGTTGTGATGTTACTTTTGTTATGGGATGATGTATTCAATGTCACGAAGAAAATAAATATTTATGGATTATAAGATTAGCAATTCTAATAGTTATTTTTTATAAGTAATCATGTTTAATCAGGAAAAGATTAAATCAGTAAAATTGTTCAAGCTAGTTGTGTTTGCCTACACGTGGTATCCTAAAAATGCATGTCATATGATTTGGAATTTAAAAGTGTCACACTATGTGCATGCTTGTGTTTGTATTTTGCTAATATCTATCTTGAGGGATTGCTAGTTAGGTTTTATTTTAAATAAAAGTAATTTTATTTTCTTTTAAAAATAAAGAAAAAAGTAGAATTTTGATAGGATTATGTTAAATGAAGATGAACTTGACAAAATTGGAGATTCCTAATGAAGCCTAAATAACATTGAAGACAAAGCTGAAGACTCAATAGCCTATGTTTCGTATGATTGGGCTAGGTCGTATAAAAGCAAAACTCGGGTTTACATTATTTTAGTCTTTTGGGGTATATTGTGATATACGTCTAAGCTGACATATTTTCTTTTAAATTTGTGTGTCGCCTTTGCATATTCTATTTGATGTCTTACTTTATGTGTTAATTTTTTTTATTTTTTATTTTCGTACTTCTTATAATTGATTTTGGTTGTGATGGTAGACCCCTATTGATCATAAGATAGAAAAGTATAGTTAAAGAGGGCTAAGTGTTGAAAGCCCAAAGGGCTTATTTGACTAAATGCAACCCCCTAAATTAGGGTTAAAGGTCGACCAGACATAGGCCGTTTGAACCAAGGACTAAGGCTAATTAAGCTGAGCAAAGCTATTAAACTACATCTCACTACAACCAGACTCAAGGGAAGAGTTCAATATCATCAATCATCTCGCGAACACTTCTAAGATTCCTTATCAGGAGCCAAGAATTGGCAATAACATAACCAACGAACATCTCAAAGAACCCCCTAGTCAAGAAATGAGCTACTTGTCATATTATGGTGATTTAACCCTTGTCTGATTCCACCAACAGGAGCTCCTCATCCGGTGATTGATGGTCAATAACCAAACTACAATTGTCGGTCCGTAAAGCTAAGTAGATCAAGTCAAATCTTGCCTGCCTGAAGACCATCAAAGGCTAATCCGGCAACCCCGATCCAATAGATTCGAACAAACTGGTCTTACTGAACCGAGATCCACTGATTTCAGCCGACTGAGTTTGAAGGTAACCAAGTCATTATCCTATATGTACAAAAATACCTAAATTTTTTTATAACCCCCCATTAATACTAGGGCAAACATGATATTTCATACATTGTACCCCTCCTTTATAAATAAGGAAATTATTTTATTAGAAAGGGCTAATCAACAATTCAGATTATTGTTCATTATTATGCATATCTCTCTATATCTCTCATATGTCTTACACACTATTCATTGGATGTGATTCACGAACATAATAATATTCAACATTTATTTTGCTTGTAATAACTTTATAATCACTTTCATTAGAAACTTCAATATCCCCAAATGAACCCTATCAACTCTCCAAAATTTTGCAATCCAAAATGACCTAAAATTTAGGAACCTTTTGATTTCAATAAATAATAGATCTACAAATGTCGGAATGAGTAGAACAAAAATGCCATTGTGAAATGGGCCATTCAGAGCTAGACTCGCATTTACAGCATCACCTCGCTTCTGCTGACCGCTCCACTATCACTCTAGGGAAACCCTAGAATTGAAGTTTGTTTGGACCTGCTTCCGATTCTATTAAGAGATATGCGTTCTCAAAAATCATCGATGATTTCGCCTGAAATGTCATGGTTCAGTCATATTGCTGGTTTCTTTTGATTAACGGAAAGTTTACAGTTGAATTTTTCTGTCGATTATGGTTTCCGCTTTAATTCCGATTACGATTGTAAACTTGGTTTTCAGGGAGTTGCAGAAGTGTCAATTTCCCAATTTAGATTTGATTTTTGAAATGAGTTTTTCTACGAACTACTAGGTATTTTTCGTTTTCATCAATAGTAATCTTGCTGAGTTCGGAATCAAATTCAGTTTTTTGTTTAAACGAGATTTTTGTTTGAACGAATATACCTTTTTTTCCCCATTGTGACTGCAGGTCTGTCCTTCTGTTCCACTGGAAGAAATGGTCTGGTTTGGTTTGATTTCTCGTATGTTAATTTTCCTTTCTGTTTGAAGAAGATAAGGAGATGTACAGAGGGGGTCTCGATAGATTTAAGAAAGCCCAGTCTTTGGAGCCATTCTCAGTGGCCCCCAATTCTTCTCCTTCTGGTACTGCGTCTCCTAGAGGAAATAATCAAGCTCCAGCGCAGCTTAACCATCATGAAAACTCGCTCCAGCAGATCCATGTTCAGCATCAAAGACATGGCGCAACAAAACCTGCAACAGCCGAAGTCGTAGTTCCGGCCCAACCTGTGACTCAGTTTGGCGGAGGTCAGTCAACATGGCAACCTCCAGATTGGGCAATAGAGCCCCGCTCAGGTGTTTATTACCTCGAAGTGATGAAAGATGGGGATGTGCTTGACAGAATCAATTTGGATAAGAAGAGGCATATATTTGGGAGGCAGGTTCATACTTGTGACTTTGTGTTAGATCATCAATCAGTTTCTCGACAGCATGCTGCTGTTGTACCCCATAAGAATGGAAGGTGAGGTTCTTTAAATTGGTACTTAAATCTCAATGATATTTCCACCATCACCTCCAACCCTACCATCCTTTGATCTCATCTTATTTTCGCTTTAGTTGTTATACTTCTATTATATGCAAGGAAATTACCCATGATTTTTCTTTTTTTAAATATTTTGTAGGATAGGATATCTTTGTGTTTTGAGATCATCAATTATTACTTGCTTTCTGTTTAGCTTTTAAATGTAGGTTTTTGAGAATTAGAATTTTGTGCAATTAATTTATAGAGAATCTTTGTTGTTTGTCGTAAATTTGTTGTTTAGGGGGTTGTTTGATTTATTGGCAATGGTAATGTAATGTATGTTATAAGCAGATGTCAACTGTTTTGTTTTGGTGGCATCTTTATATTGTGATTTAATAAATAATCTTTAAGTATTTTTTTAAATAAATTAAAATATCATAAAAAATTGTCAACATTTTAATGACTTGTTATCTAATGGATAAAATAAACGAAGAAAAGCATTTAGAATATTTCTCATTCTAAATGACATTGCATTGTTTAAGCAGGCAATATTGAACTGAACACACTACATTTGTGGATGATATTGTTATATAAATAGCACTATTATCTAGATAATGTTTATATCCATATAACACTGAGCCAGACAAGCCCCAAGCTTCGTCATCATCATTAATGCTCTTATTGTGTGTCTCATGTGGTGTTAAACTTGTCTCGTGCAAATATTTTTGAAGTACTCCTATCCAAATTCCTTTGGTCAACCCTTTTTTCTTCCTTATTCTTAAGCATTAATTTTATTCATTCGTCTAATTGGTTGATCATCTATTCATTGTAAATGCCCAAACCACTTGAGATTGCTTTTTACTACCGTATCTTCAAGTTATTTTGCATTCATTCTGCCTTTTAGATAACTTTTCTTATTTATGAGTCATTCTTGTTTAGTTTTGTCACTCATTTAGCTTAACATTATCTTTTATGCTCTGCTCAGCTTGTTTATTAGTGACGTCCTTAATGGCCAACTCCCATATCTATAAGCATAGATTCATAATTGCATTTTCCTACATTTTTTATGCATAATTTAATTTTTTCGTTTTAAGTCTTCGTGATATTCTTTTATTGCATAATACTCTTATGTGCTTTTCAGTTTTAATCACACAAACTCTTGTTCACTCCTCAAAGACATTTAACACTAGTAATTGATTTATTATACAAAAGTCATGGCCATAGTTGATCTTTTTAGCAAATAGTTATTGATTATGTGGTATTCACACAATTTTTTGGACTCTTGTGTTCCATGATCCTTCTCCGCAATTTCTTTTATGGTTCATACATTCTATTGCCTTACTATTAACGCAATCTCCAATATATCCTTTGTTCTTGAATATTAGTGTTGAAGTACTTTTCAAGTCAACTAACATTGTTTTATTATTCAAAGCTCTATAAAAAAATATTTTCTTAAATAAACTAATTTATTGTTATCCATGTCCCACCAAATCTTAATAGGCATCCCATTTGGACTCCAAGTCTTAAATTTATACGTCTTCGTTTGAACTTTTTTCTAAGGATATTTGATGCAGTCGTTGAAAAGACTTTTAATTGATTATTGTGTACGCAAATCCAATTGAAGGGTTGTAGGAAAAGGTGATGGACATTTTCTAGCCATTGTCATTTGTTTTGTAAAATAAAAAAAGTTGCTATTCGGCATGTATTAACTGCTAGTTATATTATATATAATTGTATTATTTTTTTGAGAAGCTTGAAGGTCAATTATAGAACATCTTGGTGACTCATCATGCTTTGTCCAGAACATGCATTTAAAGATTTCTTAACCTAGATATTTTCCATTTTATCCTCAAGCGGCGTTTATTCTTAGTGTTTGCTTTTGGTGAGTTGACTTATTTTTATAGAATTTGTATTTAGTTCTTTTAAATTTTCAATCTAAACATCTTTCGGACTGCCATTCCATAATTATTATTTAAATTTTGCATATAATTCACACTGAAATATTTTTACTTTTCATTTATTCTTGCTACCCACTATAAAACTTGAAATCTTTTTTTAATGTTTTTAATCTTTATTAGCAGTGTCAAATCAGGTTCGCAGGTCAGGTTTGGGTCTGACCTGATCTGAACCTGACTCGAATATTAAACAGGTTTAGAAAGTTGAACCCAAACCCAAACCCGTCTTTAACCTGCCACCTGACCCATTTAACTTATTTAACATGGAGAATAACAGCTATTCGGGTCAATTTCGAGTCAATATCAGTTCAAATTTTGGTTGGGAGGTCAATTTCAAGTCAATTTAGGGTTGAGTCGATTAGTTTAGGTCAATTTTAAGTTGTCGAGCCGAAAAATTAAACGGGTTAAAATTTTTAACCCGAAAACTGGATATTTATTTTGTTCAACCCAAACCTAGATTTTTCGAGTCTGGTTCAGGTCTAATTGGTTTTTCGGGTCTATTTTTGACATCTCTATTTGCTAGATAACTAATATTTTCTATCAATAGTACTACTTTAATTTAATGTTGATTAATTCATGAATAAAAACTAGTTGCTGCATGGAAATTAGATCCTTTGAATGACAAGTTTAAAGCATTAGTGGACTAATACAACAATAATAACAACAAGCCTTTATTCCGCTAAGTGAGATCGACTACATGAATTCTTTTTTTCGATTTAGTCTTGATGAGTGTCATATTTTCATTTGATTCTAATACATTATGATCATTATGATACAATATACCCAAGTCCTTTTAGATTTACTTCTACCTTTCATAACACAAGTTGAATAAAAAACATCCATTCTCCTAATTAGATTATCAAATGGTTGACGTTTAATGTGACGAAACAATCTAAGACGGCTCTCTCTAATCTTGTCCTCCACTGGAGCTATACCAATCCTATCATGGATATATTCATTTCACATTTTGTCTCCAAGTGTCAAGCCACTCATCCACCTAAGCATTCTCATCTCAGCAACACAACTTTATTTTATGCTTCTCTTTTAAAGGCCAATATTCTGCGCCATAGAGCATTGCAGATCTCACCACCATCTTATAAAATTTTTCTTTTAGCCTAAGCACACACTATGCTCGATGCATTCCTCTAGTTCAACCAACCAACTTGAATTCTACTAATAACGTCCCCATCTATATCACCATCACTTTGAACAATAGGCCCGAGATATCTAAAATGTTCACATCTTTTAATGATTTTATCACTCATAATTACAACTCTGCCACTAAAGCTACTACTACTAAAATTATATTTCATGTATTGCTAGACCTAATAACTTTAAAATAAATAAATATCATTTGCTTGCAAGGAATGATGCTGAATTGGTAAATCCAAAGACATTGGAAAATGTGCTATAGATGTAGTTGTGGATAAAGAGTTAAAAGATAAATTTATTTAGTTTAGTAGAGTAAGTGATAAGGGTGGTAGTTATTAAGTTCTTTTTTGGGAATTTTATAAATATTACGAGTGTTGAGAACCTGAAGTTGTATTAGAAGAACTTTGGAAAACAAATTTGGGAAGAAATTTGCATACTATTATAACTTATGTGAATCAAAGAAAGCTTAATTAATGGTGGTACCTGGGCTTGTTCTAGTAAGATATTTATAAGATGATAATGGTGGTTTCAAATTGGGGATAAAGTGTGACTTTCAATATTAGAGCTAATAATAGATGGACGTTGTTATACGTAAAAGGAAAAAAAAAAATTAAGCATGACTTCTAATAATTCTAGAAGAAAATTTCAAATATACATCTTAAAAAAACAAAGTAACTATTGAAACGAATAGTTGCCTTTGTTTTATTGTGAAACTTGAAAGGTAAGAAGTGATTGGTATTTCAACATAGGTTGTGAGGTGAAGTGAGGATGTACAAAGGTTGAATTCAAGAGTTTGAGCAATCTAGGTACATAAGTTAATAGGACCCTAGTTAAAATTGAATGCGTCAAGGAAATGTATGAATTTAATTTTAGAAGTTATTAGAGCTCAAAGAAAACTTATTTTGATGAGCTTGATCAACAAATTGTTGTATATTTTAGATTTATCTGAAGAAGTGAGGTAGTTTTCGCTTGGAGGATAATACATGCAAGTAAAATTTCAAATTCAGATGTGATATCTATTGAGATTTGAATTAGTATTATAAGGATATGTTTGAAGATTAAGATAGATGATTAGAGAATAAATATTTTAATACTAGTATCTAAGCACAAAACATACGTTCAAGATTATTGTTATTACATTTACAAGGACTAATAATAAAACATATATATTAAAAAAAAATCATGTTAGTTTCAGAATATTTGGTTTTGTTGAAATAATCATGAATTGGTTTGAACCGGCCGTCGGTGCCCTTGACACGGCAATTGCCGCCTCTAGACTAGTTTGGTCCAAGTATAGGAGGGATGAGCAGGTCCTTCCGAGCAAGGAATTCCTTTCTATTGGGAGTGGGGTCCACTCCTACTTAGCCTAGAACTATTTTTGTTGCTTTTGTTGTGTATTATTCAAATTTTATTGTGTATTTGTTTAGGACAGCCGCCGACACTTTGTTTTCCCATCTAGGGTTGTATCCAAGCCCGAGTGGTGCTCTGGCTGTATCTCTCTCCCAATATGGTGATTATCCTCCCCCCTACCTTTCCCATCCTTCCAATCCTTCCCATCCTGCCTATGTTCCTCCCCGATGCCTGCACTTGCTGCAGCTGCCCCTATAACTGCTGTCCTTGCAGTTTTCCCTGCAGTTTTCCCCGACCGCCTATCCCTTCCCTTCCCTTCCTCCCCGCATCGCTCACAACCAACCCTTTCCTAGCTGCCGCCGGCCTGAACCACCTCCCCGCAACCTTGCTGCTGTTCCAAATGACGAGAACCACCTCCCTGCATCCTTGTTGTTGTTCCAACTGCCCTCCATACTTGCTGCCCCCACTGGACAGCAACCGCTGTCTTCCACTGTTTTCCGCTGCTGTCCAGCCGCCCCTAGTCGTTTCCTCCTGCTTGTTGTTGCCAGGACAGCAAGCAAATGTCGTTTCCTCCACTACCCCATCTGGTCCCCGCCCTTCCACAACCCTAACAGCCACTACCACCAGCATAGATTCGCCCCTAGTCGCGTGTTTCAGATCGTGTTTGTTGCAATTTCATATTTCCATTTATTTGGTTGTACGTTCCTATTTAATTTCAGTAATAATATTTGTTTTTCCCGTTATTGACTTCAAAATCACCATTGAGAACATATTTTAATCTATACCAGTATAGTAATTTATAAAAAATCTTTTTTATGTACAAAATTCCAATAATTAATGGAAGCTTATTTCCATCTGTGGCTATCCAAGAATTCATGAATAACAACTTTCTATTTCTGCTATATCGTTAATTTTGAATTAAAAAAATAAAAGATTTATTGTCATATTTTTTTGCTTTTTAATTATTTATTTCTCCACTTATGTTTTGCTTTTTTTCTTCTATTTCACACAGAATAAGAGAATTAAATCCTGCATAAAATCTCCTATTTTGCACTCTTCTAACCATTCTAGTCTTCAATCAATTTCAAGCTAGGAAGATCTAGTATGATTTTTTTTTTTTTTTTTTGGTGATAAGTTAATCAATTAGAAAGTATGAAAAATAGAGAAATGTTCTTTTAGTGGTCTTAGTAAGGGTTTTGTTTGACTAGGATATGAATTGATTTTATGGCCATTAAGAAAAAAAGTGTTTCAAATTTATGTTGAAGTTATTTAAAATAAATATATGATTGAGTACTTGATCACACTTCACATTACAATAGGATTGCATTGAAATTCAATTTTGACAATATCTTTTTGCATTGATTATGAAATACTTCTGGATATTAATTGAGAGGAGTGATGTTATATTCTTTCACATATGGCTATTTGACTGATGAGAAATATAATAAAATAAATAAAAAGTTGGAACAATAGAGAAAATATTTGGAAGATAAATGATTCATAATTAACTGAATAAAGATTAAATATATGTTATTCAATTTAATTTTTGCGATATTCACAATGACCCGTCAATGTTTAATTTAAAAATAAACTAACACATAGGTGTGATATGTATCTTCAATTTGTTATATAGAATAGTAGGGATATGAATGAGTATATAACTTTTAGTGTTAATGCTTTTGATTAAATAGTGAATTTTCTTAGGAGTATATCATGGAGTCTTAATGCTAAATTTTATATACTTACGATTAGGCTGGATGTGTTATATGGATCCAAATGTTGGGCAATAAAATTTTGAAAAAGCTAAGTTGAATGCAGTGATGAAGAAAATATTAAGATGTATGTGTGGTATTATTAGAAATGATAAATTACGGAATAATTAAATTAGTTGTTGTCTGGAGTGGTAAAAATAAGGCAATTGAAAATAGACTAAGGGTGCGTTTGGGGCAGCATCAGCTGCGGCGGCGTTTTAAAAATGTCACCTTAGTGTTTGAAAAAAGAGTTTGAACAACTTATTTGAAAACTTTTTTTCTCTGTTTAACTAAACATGTGACGTAGGTGGAGACCTGCGGTTCCGCGTTTCGTTCTCTATTTGACATTTTTGCCCTCTTTGCGAATCTCCTGCCTTCCTTCGACTTCACCCAAAAACTCTCGCCTACTTCTCCTATTTCCTGGCTCCGCCCGAAAACCCTCGCCTTTAGCGATACTATCACGATTAGAGCTAGCTGGGAAGGCAACTACGACATCGCTATGTACCCCCTTGCTCCCCTTCCTTCTTCTTCTTCCTCCTTTTCTGCGAGCTTCCATGGCATTATCCGACCTGCAAGCTTCCATGACCTTATTCGGCGAGTAGGGTGCGATGAGTCGGAGCTTGAGCAGAAGGACGATGAAGAGAGCACCCCTATGCAATGAATTAGAGCCTGACCTAGAATTTATTTATTAATTAATATTAATTATTTGATAGAATTTATTTATTTAATTAATTCATATAGTATTTATTTTAAATTAACTTAATAAATACTAACAAATGCTTAAGTGATAAATGATCATATATTAATTATAAATTGAATAGGTTGCAATATGTTAAATAGAAATTAAATTAAAATTAATGTTAAATTTTATATATAATAACTAAATTAAATTAAAATATATGCACGGGCAGAATAATCATTTATCCGAAAACGATTCTGAATCAGTGATTTTCAAACGCATATAATCAAACAATAGACTAGCTTATCTGAATCAACTATCATCGACAGACTTATTAGGATAAGTTGTTTATCTGGATAAGTTATTTATCTGGATAAGTTGGATAAGCTGCAGCTGCCCCAAACAGACCCTAAATAGTGTAGATATACAGAATGAACATTAGAAAATGTACCAATTAGAATAATAAATAGACCAATATCAAATCATTATAAAGAAAATTGTGATAATAGGTGAAATTGATTCAAGTTGACTAAACTAATGTGTGAAAGGCTTAACACTTTAAGCCATCACTCAATAACAATGAATGAAAATGATGATTCGTACAGGCAACCTAAAATAATTGGACAAGGTTGATGATGATAATTGTTGACTAAGAAAAATAAATTTTCATGAACATGAAGCTTTTAGTATATAATAATATTCAATCTCATTGAATGACCGAGTGCTTTTTAGGTAATGCTTTTGAGTTTCTTAGATTTTCTAAAGAATCCTGACAATAAATTTGTTTGATGCTGGAGACATCTAATCGAAAGTATTATCTCACCTAACCACCCCCAACCCGCCTTTCCCCCTAACATTGATGAACAAATTAAAGATAATTGTATTATAGAATGATTGAAATGCTATCTATCGAAGCTAAATAAACAGTCTTAATGATTTGTACATTCCCAATAAAGATTGGAAAATACACTCATAGTAAATAGAAATGGTGTCAGAAAGATTAGAGGCTTAAAGGAATAAAACTTAAGTGTCATTGATAGATGTTATTTAAAATGAATTGTTATGCATAGGTTTAACATCTAATGCATCACATTTTAAGAACAAATGAAAAAATGAAAATTCATAATGCCAAACCCCAATAATTAGGATAAAATTAATGATGATGATAACATCTTTGAATGAAAAAAAAAAAAAAACTTTATAAGAAAATGAGCTATATTTTTAGGCGAATAAAAGTTCAAAATGGTCCCCCGACGATTAAGAAGTGTCCAATTTAGTCCCGGAGTTTTAGAATGTTCCGATCTAGTCCTAGACTATTAAAATGTGCTTTAAATTAGTCATAAATCATATTTTTCATTAAATTTGATGGTGGCCTACATGAATTGAAAGGTATTTCTTATTTTATTTAATTATTCAAAAAATATGTGGTTTGTATATAAATCTCTTTTGTTATTTGTTTTTGTAAAGCTATAATTTTTAATTTACATTAATAAATCTCTTCACGAGTCAACGCGTTGTTTCAAATAAAACATTTTAAAATAATCAAGTATTATGCAATAAAAGTCCACTCAATCTAAAACTATATGAATTACTTGATTTCAATTGAATTTTCGAGTTTAATATTATTTATTTCAGAATTTGTTTTAAAATAGTTAAAATTAACTTGAAAAACTAATTAATTAATTTATTTTACGTTTAAAATATTATATATGTGAATGAAAAAATTATGTGATTGATAGAAGTACCATTTGTGAGTTTAATTGGTAAATATTGCAAATAGACGAAATTATTCTTCAAAAAGTGAAAGGAACTGTTAAATTTAATAGAAAATATGATTTATGACCAATTTGAAGCGCCTTTTAATAATCTAGGATTAAATTGGAGCATTTTAAAACTCGGGGATTAAATTGGACACTTCTTAATAGTTGGGGGATTAATTTGGGCTTTTACTCATTTTTAGGCTAAGCCGGGCATAGTGGCTTAGCTTGATAAGATTATATAATGGTACTCAATCCCACTGTATGACTGAATGCTTTTAAGGGTTGTCAAAAATATTCTTGTAACCTTTATCCATCTTTATGAGAGTGGCAATGATTTAATGTCATTACAAAATAAACAATACAACATTGCCAAATGAACCCTACATTTATGTCAATATATCTGCTTCTTTTTCATATGGAAAATACAAATAAATTACATGGATAGTTTACATGTTCTTCCTGCATGGAATATACAAGACCCCCACGGCAAAATAAATAGGTTACTTTAAACCCTGAAACACTACACCACTTCAATTCCAAACAAAAGTGTTTTGTTAGGACTATATGGTATGGATTTGTTGTGGAAGTCGATGTGAAAATTGGCAAAACTTACAAACTGCTAGAGGGTCCGTAGCTTGTAATAACTTAATGTAAGTGCAAAATAAGCGATAGAATGGAAATATAGAGATGTAAACGGAGTAATCTGGAACGGCCAAATTTGTGAGGCACTACAGGTTTTAAATAGTATGCCAAGTATCTCATGTTTCTTTTTGGTCTGTAGAGAAAAATAGAACATTCTCCCGTCATCACCATCAGTATTCTTGATTATTATAGAGGTAATATTCTATGGTAAATTTGATAACTTGATGATCATTTGTTTAAAATAATATTTTAAAGTGTTCCTCTATTAATATTCATATTACTGTAAGAAAGGAATAAGGAAACCTTCTTTAATGTTAGCTACTATGAACCATGAAGAAGGTCAATTCCTTTTGGTTCTGGTGATACAACTAATTGTATTGACTGAATATGTTTTCTTTAATTTATTGGGGGCATTTACATATACGCAATTCTTTTTTATTTACATATCTCATAACTTTCAAATTTACATACATAGTTCTCAAATCCTTAATATCACATTAGAAATAGCACTATTATCACTTTATACAAGTGAAATACACGTCTTCATGCATAGGTTTAAAACGCCAAAGTGCTATGTATGTAAAGCATCAAAGTATAGGCATGAGAAATGTAAATACATAAGAATTGTGTGCACCACATGTAAATTTCTTTTTTTTTATTTTTTATTTTTTATTTTTTTTGGATAGACCAATTTACCATGCCAGCCAGTACTTAATTATGCATTTAACATGTCTATTCTGACAGCATCTATGTAATTGATTTGGGTTCTGTTCATGGTACATTTGTCGGCAATGAGAGACTTATTAAAGACACTCCGGTTGAGCTTGAAGTTGGGCAATCTCTAAGATTTGCTGCATCCACCAGAAGTTATATTCTGAGAAAAAACACTGCTGCCCTTTTCCCCACTCCTGCAGCTCCGACAGAAATAGATCTTCCTTCTCCTCCAGATCCATCTGACGAAGATGCCGTTGTTGCATATAATACCATTCTCAACCGTTATGGTCTTACGAAATCAGATCTGTCATCAAAATCTATGAGTTCATCGACTGTAAAATCCGATGCGCATCATTTATTGAGGCCCTCTAAGAGGATTAGGAAAGCAAGGGTTGCATTTAAAGATCAGATTGGTGGTAACTTAGCTGAAGTTGTTGGGTATCTCAGATGGTGTGGATGTTGAAACTGAGCCTGGTCCTATTGGTGTAAAAGAAGGCAGTCTTGTTGGTAAATACGAGTCACTTGTTCAGGTCACTGTTATTCCTAAAGGGAAGGAGCAGCTATCTCAGAGGGAAGGCAGTATATCACCCAGGGGTGTCACTCACAAGTTACAGCAGGTTTTGAACAAAGTGAAGAACACCTCTAAAGGTGGGATTTATGATGACATTTATGGTGATTCCTTTTCGGGTAAGGTAGGTTCATCTTGGGCGTATAAAAATGATGATAGAGAAAGAAATACATACAAAAGTGTTGATGGAAAACCTTCCAGTGGAAAATCAAATGATGCTTCAGGTGAAGATAGTGATGATCTGTTTGGTGATTAGGATATTCTGCTAAAATTTTGTTAATGATATTAGAGGATTTATTGTTTTGGTCTTTCATATCACAGAAAGAACCTGCTTTTTGGGTTCAAATGGTTGTTATGAGTCCTGTGTATTAAAGAAATTTTCTGGTCTTTCCTTGTTATTGTTTTCCTGCTATTTTGCTCTGTTGGTTCTGCATGCATTGGCTTCTATAATGTTGAATACTGGCATTTTTTTCTCACTTTTTTGGCCATCACCTTTTGCTCTCAGCAATCTGCTCAAATTTCAATTATTGTTGGCCATTTATATGCTTAAAATATTTCCTAGTTTTCAGTTTGGTGATCAACATGCCCTCTCACCAATGCTGCTCAATATTTGTGCTTCCCGTGAAGATATACTCAGCTGCTAGGTGAAGTGAAAGTTTATATTTCTTACTCGGTGCTGTAGCTTTTGCTCACCATCAAAGTTGAAGAGAATTCCGTGCAGAGTTCCGATCTTTTGTTCAGGATTGTGGGTTTGCTCACTAGATAGGATTGGTGTTTAGGTTGTGTTGATTGGGTGTAGGAGAGCATACATAATATGTGGAAGTTGCTTAATTAAAGATTGGGCTTCTCTCTCATAACTGTGGAACATGGTGAAATGTTGAGCAAGAGAGTGCTTAGATATTGATGCAAGTTGCTTTGGTTTGGTAGAATGATCTAAAACAATATTGTGTGTCCAATGGCTCTATCCTTTACTCTTTCATACTTATTTATTTTCTTATAAAATTTCTTGTTAAGTTTTCAAGTGGTGATTGAACCATCCATGCTTATATATCTTTGTGTTGGGTAATCATTAAGCTTATGCTCAATAGATTTAATTCCTCTCACTTTAGCATCAAATCTTTACATCCTTTATTGTTGAAGGGGTGATTGTAGCTTTGTGCACCTTTGGTTTCCTTGAATTAAGAGATTAATCTTCTGTAGTTTTGTTGATGATTACATTGAGGTTAATGGTCACATTGCCCAATTCAACTTTTCCTCAGCATAATGAATCCTATCCACTCACTTAGTATGGTGTTACACTTGAACTTTGTTTACTTGTTATTACTTGAATGCTCATAATTACTCACACTTGTTGGCTTGTTTGTGCTTGATTAATTATTTATTTATATTTTGTGTGCTTTGTGTGAGTTTGAGATTGGAAGGGGTTTGAAAAGAATGCATTGGAAGGATCTCTAAAAGAATGTGGTAATGTCATTATACATTCAATTTATCCCACTATTGGTGTGCATTTAAGGTTTCAAATGACCTTTAGAGTGGGTGATCATGATATTATTCATTTTAGCTATGTAACTAAAAATAAAAGATCCTATGGCACCTATATATGAATTTATGAAGGAATCACAAGCTTAGGTATTCATAATCTATTAATCCTTAGTTATGGTATTTTATTTTGAATGGTTTTTCCATTTTTTTTTTTTTTTTTTTTTTTGACTATTTTAAAAAATGGTGTTTTTTTTTATTGAAAAATCTTTTGATACATAGGATTTGTGATGACTACATGTTATGTTATATAATAAATTTTGAAGTGCATATCATTTTTTGTTGTGCTCTTTTATTATTTTTTATAAAATAATAAATTATTAAAAAAAATTATACTCTCATCCATATGTTTGGAAATGTAAAAGGTGCATGTGAGAGGAAAATTGAGGTTGTTCTAAAGAAGAATATCAACAAGCAACTTGAGGAGCCACAAAGACATTTATCTAAGAAAGGGAAGAAAGAAAATGCTACAAAAAAAGATGAATACAAAGAGAATTTTATCATTCAAGTTGATGCAATCAAAAAAATTTGACTTGACCCCCAAATAATGAAAATCTAATAGGTTTATCATATGAAGAGTAGTTCAAACCCTTGGATGAATTATTTTGTCAATTTGGAATATTGTATAATATATACAAAATAAAAGAAATTTTAAAGAATGAGAATTATAATGTTGACTAAGAAATTAAGTACTTGTTCATTATTTGAAATTCTAAATGAGAAATTTAAGAGCAACCTCAATTATTTAATTGTTTCTAATTCATTTTTTAATGAATATGATGTTAGCTTAAATGATAAGATTATTTTGTTGGAAGAGTAGAATGTACTTAATATTTATAAGCACTTTAAGATGTTGTCATGTTATAAATTCTTTTGATGTAAGATTAATGCTTTAGATGTTTAGCCTGATAAATTATTTATTATTTAGATGTCTTTCAAAATGTGATCCTAATACTAATGTTTCTCATTATAAGATTAATGATTTTGAAGTTGAGGATACTTGTTTAAGACTTAAAGTTAGTGAATAATTGTATATTATCTTTACTAGAATTATTATTTTCTACACTCATGTTGCACACAATAAAGCTTGGTATACATTAAACAACTAGTGACATAGCAAAATCTTACATACATGTCTATTTAATATTCTATGCAAATACCATAGTAGGTATGGGTACGTTTGTGTATTTAGAAAAACCTTGATTATTATAGTTTCAAATCATATATTTGGGATTCTAAAAAAATTAGTTTAGACTTAACGTCTACATTAATAGAACTTGCTATGGTGTAAATGGTAATCTGCTCACTTGAAATGAGAGAAACTCGAATGTACTTTTAGAGAGATATAAATTGAGGAGCTATAGTTGATAAATTTTGCAATGAGACGAAATAACAATATAATGGAAAAAATAAAAAGATAAAAATTTAAGTGATTTGAATTTGTGGCATATGCCAATATTATAACAAATCGAGTGAAAGTTTCTCTATCAGAGAGAAAAGAAGGAACAAGATACTACAAGAATGACCAACATCTCTTTCTCGATGTTCAAATAATTAAAGCTCATAGGATAGACTTGTAGGTTATAATGTGATTGTTTAATATGCTCCAAGATGATTTTAGATAGTTGATCGTTCTTATCCACTAAGTGGTATATTATTTATATTTATAATAATGCTTATCCCGAAAGATGAAATGAAGATTCATTGAATGTTGGAATAGATCCAATGCTAAGATCTATCGAATTGTCAATTGATTTATGTAAGTTGGATTTTATTACAACAACAACAACAACAAGCATTCATCCCACTAAGTGGAGTCGGCTACTTGAATCATTTTTCTCTATTGTGTCCTATGAAAGTTATAGTTTCATTTAATTCTAATAAATTAAGATCATTTTTTATACAATATGGCCAAGTTTTTGTAGCTTTATTAATTTCTTCTTTAACATAAGTCAAATCTAAAACATCCACTCTCCTAACTGAATCATCAAATGGTCGACATTTAATGTGGCTAAACTATTTAAGACAACTCATCTCTGATCTTGTCCACCACTGGAGCTACATCCACCCTAGCAAGGATAAATTCATTTTGCATTTTATCTCTAAGTGTCAAGGCACAAATCCACCTAAACATTATCATCTCAACAACACTTAATTTTATTTTATTCTTTCCTTTTAAAGGCCAACATTCTGCACCATAGAGCTTTGCAAGTCTCACCACCATCTTATAAAATTTTTCGTCAGACTAAGCGTTACTTTTCTATCACACAATAGGCATGATACATTCCTCCACTCCGACCAACCAACTTGAATTTTGCTAAGAATATCGCCATCTATATCACCATCACTTGGAAGAATAGACGTGTTATATCTAAAGAGTTCACACCTTTTAATGATTTAATCACCCTTAATTACAACTCTACCACTAGAGCTACTATACTATAATTACATTTCATATATTCAATTTTTGTTCTAATCAAACAAAGGCCTTTAGATTTCAATGTTGACCTCCATAATTTGAGTTTTCTTTGAATTCTTTCTCTAGTATTATCCACAAGGATATCATTAGGGAAAAGCATACACCAAGCTACATCCTCTTGTAAATGTCCAGTAAGGGCATCCATAACTAAAGAAAAAAGGAATATAGGCTTAAAGCTAATCCCTGATGTAATCCAACTGAAATATGAAAATATTTGGTCAAACCTTCTTATGTTTGAACATAAGTAAAACCTCTAGTATTCATATCTTTCATAACTTGAATATAAATCATATGAACACATTTCTTCTCTAAAACTCTCCAAAGAATTTGTCTTGGAATCTTATCGTAAGTTTTTTTTCAAATCAATAGCAATCATATGTAGATCTTCATTATTCTCTCAGTACTTCTCCATCAAACCTCTCAAAAAATTTATAGCTTCCATAGTAGACCTACCAAGCATGAATCCAAACTGATTATGTGAGATCTTTGTAACACAACCTATGTTCAATCAACCTCCCCATGATTTTAAAGTATGACACATCAATATAATTCCTCTATAATTGTGCACCCCCTCCCCCTTTATTCTTAAAAATGGGGGCCAAAATACTCTTCCTCTACTCCTCAATTGTCTTTTTAGTTTTTAAAATAATATTAAAGATTTTAGTAAAAGCCAAGAAACTCTCAAATCTCTTAAATATTTTCACACTTCAATTTGGATATCATCAGGTTCTACTGATTTTCCACCCCTGGTTTTCTTTAAAGTGTCCTCAACTTCCTTTTACTAATACGATATTAAAAATAAATAAAATTATTATTATTAAGATATTAAGATTACTAAATTCGATCGTATTTTTCAGAAGCTTCGTTGAAAAGTTTAACAAAATAAATATATTTTTCTAAGAAAAGTAGTTTTTTATTTACATTTTTAATACGCGTTACTTGAGTTAAATCTTTAATTTCATTTTCTTTTGTTTGGCTAGTTTATACATATATTTTTCACCCTCCTTAATATCTAATTTATTATAAAGATCATTAAAAGAAGAATTTTTAACATCACAAATCATTCTCTTAGACTCCATACAAACCACCATATACTTTTCTTGGTTCTCTAATCTCTTACATGTACACCCATTTTTATTAAACAACCTCTTATATTTTAACTTTTCTTATACATTATTATTCCACCACCAAACTATTTTTATTTATAGAAACTTTCCTTTTAATTCTCCAATTACATCTTTTTCCTAAACTCTGTAAGCTTAACCTTATCATCGAAAATAATTTAGAATTGTTTTGGTTGTCAATAATATAAGATAACTACATCTCGATTGTTGATTATGATATCATAACAAATTAACTTTAGTAGATTTCATATATGCTAATCTCTTAAATGATATTTGAAGGAAATAGTTTATTAAATGGCAAATAATATAATAAAATATGAATCCAAATAATTGATTAGTTAAACAAGTAGCATTTAACTAGTGGTTTTTACTCATTGAAATAATATAATCAAATGAGTGAAAGTACCTTCTTTATTGATTAGGATTTAGTTCTATAACAGCAAAAATCTTTGAACACGTTTGCTTATGCTTACCAAAAAATCTTGCAATTAATCAAACGTAGGTTAGCTCTTTAAATGTAGATTAACTTTAGATTGTTAGAACATTTACATATTTGAGTAGTGTTTTGAGATTTCAGCCTTCTCATGTTGGATGAGCTTCTTCAGACATGTGAGCTATGTTACCTTAACAAAAGCTAACTTCTATTGTAATGGCATGTACGATACTAATAATTTTAATTTTATTATTATTTGTAGTAGAAGATTCCTTAATATAATGCTTGTAATCACAATAATCAACTGTATATTTCTTGAGGGGATCCACCTTAATCAACTTTTTAATCAAAGACTTTGAACATATATAATTCTTAGTATCATAGTCATGATCATTGTTGAAGATAGGATTTTTTTTAATCAAGGCCCATTATTTATTTCATCATAGATGTCTAACACTAAAAAAAATATGGTTTGAATGGTTTTAATAATGTTAACAAATGGTTAATTGATTGGAAAATGATCCATGTCAACATATCACTTAGAATGAAATGCCAATTTGGGCCTCAATGCAATTATTAATAGCTGCCTCTTGTATTAACTCTCATAATATGAGAAGTCGGTTCTTTTAAACTTCTATTTAAGTCAAGAGAAATATTTTTATATTTCTCACAGTGATCTTTGAACACTGTCGTTGTCGGTCCCAAGCCCGGGTGTGAAAAGTGGAGGGTTGTGTTAGGTAGTCGACAGCCAGCGTAAAACTTGTCGAAAAAATTTCATGACATGAATCCTTTTGATCATTGTGTAAGTGCTAGGGCGTCCCCTGGAAGCGACACCCTGTATGGCCTGAATACAGTGGAAAGTGTGCAAGGGCCGCTACACCGGCGCCCGGATGTAGTGTCAAGTAAGCAAGGGTTCCCACATTACCGACGGATGCGGGTAAAGAAGTTAGTCCATGATACTAGTATTAGGATAGGATCTTGGAATATAGGTACTCTCAATGGTAAATTAATGGAATTGGTTGATATTATGATTCATAGAAAGATAAATATCCTACGTATTCAAGAAACTAAATGGGTTGGAGAAAAAGCTAACGAGATTGATAACTTAAGTTTTAAACTATGGTATTCTAGTAAGAGTCGTACTAGAAATGGTGTAGGTGTAATTATAGATAAGAGTTTGAAAGATAATGTTGTTAAAATTAATAGAGTTGGAGATAGAATTATAACACTTAAGATTATTATTGATACTAAGGTTTTTAATATTATAAGTGCTTATGCTCCTCAAGTTGGTTTAGATATAGGCTCTAAAAATAAATTCTGGAATGATTTAGAAGACTTAATACACTTGATACCCCTTGAAGAAAAAATTTTTATTTGAGGAGATTTAAATAGACATGTCGGTAGAGTGGTAGAAGACTTCAGAAATATTCATGGTGGCTACAGTTATGGAGCAATTAATGAAGAAGGTAGAGCCATTTTAGATTTTTTTTTAGCATATGATATGATTATTACTAATACTTTATTCAAGAAAAGAGATGAGCAACTTATTACTTATAAGAATGGATCTAATAAAACACAAATTGATTATTTTCTTATGAGAAGAATAGATCGTCGAGATTGTAAGGATTGTAAGGTCATTCCAAGTGAGGAATTAAGTACCCAACATCGATTATTAGTTTTAGATTTTAAGATGAAGAGTTGTAAAATAAAGAATACTAGGATTCAACATCGTAGAATCAGATGGGGGCACCTAAAAGACAAATAAAATTATTTTTATGAGTAAAATTCAAGATTTAAATATTTGGGATGTCCATGAAGACGCAAATGCTATGTGGGAAAAATTAACTAATACTATTAAACAAGTGGCTAAAGATGTACTTGGAGAATCAAAAGAAAAAGTTTCTATAAATAAAAAATAGTTGGTGGTGGAATAATAATGTGCAAGAAAAGATAAAATATAAGAAATTATGTTATAAAAATTGGTTTAAATGTAAAAACGTAGAGAACTGGGAAAAATATAAAACGGCTCCCAGAGAGTCTAAAAGAATAATCTGTGAATATAAAAATTCTGGTTTTAGTGATCTTTATAACATGTTAGATACTAATGACAGTGAAAAATATATGTATAAACTAGCCAAACAAAGAGAAAAGAAAAGTAAAGATTTAACTCAGTAAAGTGTATTAAAGATAAAAATCAAAAATTGCTTTTCTTAGAAAAAGATATTCAACATATGTGGGTGAGTTATTTTGATAAACTTTTTAATGAAGATGTTGAAAGTATGATCGACCTTAGTGATCTTAATATCGTTAGTAATAATAAAAATTTTCATTTTTACCGTCGCATTAGTAAAAAAGAAGTTGATGATGCTTTAAAGAAAACCAAGGGTGGAAAGTTTGTAGGACCTGATGATATCCCAATTGAAGTGTGGAAATGTTTAGGTGATTTGGGGGTTTCTTGGCTTACTAAGCTTTTTAATATTATTTTAAAAACTAAAAAGATGCCTAAGGAGTGGAGGAAGAGCATTTTGGTCCCATATTTAAGAATAAAGGAGATGCACAAGAGTGTGCAAATTATAGAGGAATTAAATTGATGTGTCACACTTTAGAATTATGGGAGATGGTAATTAAACATAGGTTAAGACGTATTACGAAGGTTTCTCATAATCAATTTGGATTTATGTCGGGCAGGTCTACTATGGAAGTTATACATTTATTGAGAGGTTTGATGGAGAAGTACAGAGATAATAAGGAGAATCTACACTTGATTTTTATTGATTTAGAAAAAGCTTACGATAAGGTTCCTAGAGATGTTCTTTGGAGAGTCCTTGAGAAGAAAGGTGTTGATATGACTTATATTCAAGTCATTAAAGATATGTATGCTAGAGCTATAACATGTGTTCGAACTGAAGGAGGATTGACCAAGTATTTTTCTATTTATGTTGGTTTACATCAAGGATCGGCTTTAAGCCCATATTTTTTTGCTTTATTTATGCATGGTCTTACTGGGCATTTACAAGAGGATGTACCTTGGTGTATGCTTTTTGCTGATGATATCCTCCTCGTGGATAAGACGAGAGAAAAAGCCCAAGAAAAACTTGAATTATGGAGGTCTACATTGGAGTCTAAAGGTCTTCGTTTGAGTAGAACTAAAACTGAATACATGGAATGTAATTTTAGTAATAGTAGACATAGTGACAGAAGTGTAACTTTGGGTGATCAAATTATTAAAAGGGGTGAACGATTTAGATATCTCGGGTCCATTGTTCAAAGCGATGGTGATATAAATGGGGATGTTAATAGTAGAATTCAGTTTGGTTAGTTGAAGTGGAGGAATGCGTTCGGCCTATTGTGTGATAGAAAAAGTACCGCTTAGACTGAAAGGAAAATTTTATAAGATGGTGGTGAGACCTGCAATGCTCTATGGTGCTGAATGTTGGCCTTTAAAGGAGAAGCATGATGTTAAGTTAAGTGTTGCCGAGATGAGAATGATTAGGCGGATGAGTGGCTTTACACTTGGAGACAAAATGCAAAATGAATATATTCGTAATAGGGTTGGTGTTGCACCAGTGACGGATAAAATTAGAGAGAGTCGCCTTAGATGGTTTGGTCACATAAAACATCGACCACCTGGTGATCCGATTAGGAGAGTAGATGTTTTAGATACAACTTATGTTAAGAAATGCAGAGGTATACCTAGGGAAACTAGGGCTTATTGCATAAAAAATGATCTTAATTTATTAGAATTAAACGAAAATTTGACACTAAATAGGACGCAATGGAGAAAAAGGATTCATGTAGCCGATCCCACTTAGTGGGATTAAGGCTTTGTTGTTGTTGTTGTTGTTGTTGTTGTTGTAGTAGTGATCTTTGAAAAAAAAAAATTATTAGTTGCTAAACCCCTAGCATTCTAATAAGGTCATTTGGTTAAAAATCATCAAGAATATTTCTTCAGTAGTTTATTATGTTTGCAAAATCCTTATAATAATAAAAATAAAGTTATTTTATTAATATTTTTATATAAAGTTGAAGTCTTAAATTGAGCAAATAGATTAATATTATAATATAAAATTTTTAAATTTAAATTTAAAGCTAATGTCACATATAATTAATCATTTAATAAAATATATGAATGTTAATTACTTATGTATTTATTTAAATTCAACATAATAAAATTTAACCTAAAATTTAGAAGCAATCTTTTAGATGATACAACAATTGTTAAATAAAATAATAATAGTTTTCAATTTGAATTCAAACTTAAAAATAATATGTTTATCTAAAAATTATAATTGTCCCATGTGATATCTATTTAATATGTTGATTCAAAATAAAACACATCATCAATCTTCTATAAAAGACAATAGTTATATAAGGTTTAGTGTTAACCAAATAAGGCATAGAAGGTTGATCAAATAACCATGTGCAACTAAAAAAAATTTCACTAATAAATTTCTAATTAATTCAATAAAGAAGTTCTAAATATTATCAAGCTCACACTTTAAATTACTAACACAATCTTAATGATACTTTAAAGAAAACTTTGGTGCTTCTAATAAATGATCAAATGATCCCAACTATTTTTGAAATCTATTATTCTATTAATATTGTTGAAGCTAAAATGAATAAATAATTTTAACAACCAAATATTAAATATGAGAATGAGTGATTCTCCTTTTAGGAGTTAGAAAAATCTTTTTTTTTTTTTTTTTGCACATAAATTCTAATTAAGAACATCAATAACAATTAAAGCCCACTACATATAAAATCAACAATAGCATTCAAGGAGGCTTTAGACAGCTCCTGGACAACCAAGGAAGCATACATATAGCACTTCCCAGTTCTATGTTTTACATTATGATCAATAACAGAAGAATAAATTGAAGTTAAATATTTTACTTGTGGAAATTAATAGCATGAGACCAAATAATTCCTATTAAGTTTTCTAATCTAATACAAATCATTAAAGTTGTTTGGATTGATTATCTCAAGAATCTTAATCTTAAAACAAGGCAAACTACAAAGATAAATCCTTAAAGTTTGATCATGTCTAATTTAACCAAGTATTATGTCACATTAACCATCCACTAATAACATAGAGAAATATAATACATGTACTCCCAAAACCATTCTAACAGGGTTTAAGTCAAGTAGACAGAGTAGAAGTATATATCATGAATTTATCAAATTAAATTCCCAAAAAAATAAATAAATAAACAAAATAATACTACATCAGCTTCAAAACCAACCATAGTGAACTTGCTATCTAATCAACCAAAACACAGTACAATGAACTTGAAACAACTCACTAATCTACTCTACCCCAGATATCAACTCAACATATACATCCAAAGCATTCAACATAGTAACTGGCCTGCCTACTAGAACCCCTGGGATCAACTAAGAATATTTTTCCAAATTCCTCAATATAACAACCCACCAAGTCTCGTTCAAGGAAGATGAAGTCATTTAGTGACTTCATGAAGGCCCACCACTTGTTTGGAAAATACCAAAGCATATCTAATATAATTCAAGAGCTAAAGCTAGCAAATCTGTATTCTATGGAAAGTCTTAGCCTTCTATCATATGGTTTATAAACTTTTCATTTTATGTAACTTTTCTTTTAAAGTCATGCTACTACCCACCTATGAAATAAGCTGTTAATAACCATTCCACCTTTCTCTACTTCTCAGCCTTCTTCATCTTCTTGATCGAATCAAGGAGAGATAGTGATGATTTTTCCATCTTATTTGATGACTTAGCAAATGGATTTATTGGCCTCTGAGAATGCTTCTCATTAGCCACTTCAACAGAAATAGAATTATTTGTGCCTCCTCTTATAGGCAAATGCTTCTCTTCCTCTTTTGAACTGCTTTTTTTGAGTTCCTTCTCTGTTGGCTTTGTAGCCTTCTCTTCACTTCTGTCATGATTGTTTGACAACTTTGAAAATGGTCTTGTTTGAGCCTTACTCTTCTCTTTCCCCTCATTGTTGTTTCCACCTAGTTCTTTTCCTCCATTAGTCTCTTCACGTTCTATATTTTTGCCTTCAATGGATGATTCGGAATTGGCGAACACATTTGAGGATGGCAAAATTGGAGTCATAACAGCTTTCTTTACCTCTGTGACAGTAGAATTGCTTGAAACACCATTAGATTCATTTATCAATCTTTCCTGCAAGAAATAAAGAGGGAATAAGCGTTTAAAATACTCGTAAAAATGTGTCATTTTTTAGAAAAAGTTGAGGTTATGGCAACTAATTTCACCTCGAGTATGTTGTTGAATCGTTCAGCGAGGATAGGAAGCTTCAAAGTGGTAACAAGTTTAATCGCACCCTTTATTGATTTGTCCATAGAAAGCAACCTTGCAAGTTCAGTGGCCCTCACAAGTTTATCAGCTTTAAGAACATCATCCAAAAAAAAAATCTTAAGATTCAATCAATACAAATTCATATATTGAAGGGAAGAAATTTTACAAGTAACAATACCATTGCAACAACTGGAAATAAGTCTCAAAACACAACGATCAATAGCAGATTCCATATCAAATGCCTCGTCATCGAGTGTGCTTGTATCGAGACCAGCCGCCGCATTTTCATCTATCTTCTCTTGAATCTGAGGTCCAAAGTTTGATAAATGTGAGCAATAAAACATGCACTCGCAGAACCAAAACCTCTTCTTAAGAAGGGAAAAAAATATTGCTTTCGGACGTCCAAATGATAAGCAACTATCAATCTTCGCATCATCCGTCGATGAGGTGTATGGCGACGTGGTGGCCGGTGGCTAGCCGTCCGGTGTCGGGACGCAATATTTTCTCTAAAAAGAAGGGTGGAAAAACTAAAAATAAGGGGAGACGAGTATCTAAGATTTTCATCTCTTAGAAAAAATTTTTAAATGAGTATAAATATTATTATTAAATTAAATATATAATTATTATTAAATTATTATTAAGTATTTAAATTTAGAGAGTAAATTTTTCTGTATAATAAATGATATTAAAGAGTTCAATAAAATTTAAAGGGAGACGGCCAGCCCCTGGTCTCACCACTAAAAACGTGCAGAATGATAGACAAAGTAGGTCCGAGGAAATGACAAACCTGATGGAGAAGGAGATTTCTCATAATGAGCTCGCTTTCCAGATCTTCGGCGCCGAGATCAGAGCAGGCAAGTGGGAATTTAAGATCCAGTAGCACGAGAACAGGCTTTGGCATTACCTGCAGAGACTCTGAAGGTGTTAAATGGAGGAAGTTGCTGCTAGTAAAAGGCGGCCGAAACTTGCAGGACTCACCAATGGGTAAGAGTTGGGGGACTTGCAGGAAACACAGAAGATCTTGTTTGCATTAAGACCTACTAGCCAGTAGTTCTCATCTTCAGACTTATTTGATTTACTAGCACTGCATAAATCTCATTCTTTGAATATTGATTTCTAAAAGTATGAAACATTTACTTAGGAAATCATTAGTTTTGTGATCTATCTGTACCTAAAAATAGGGAGCCAACTGTTGCCATATTGATTGGTTAGCATTCTTAGCACACCCTGCATGGATTTCATCAATTAGTTATGATAATTGGTTGAGCTTATGGAAAATGATAGTATTTTTATTAAACAAAAGGGAGGTCGAGGCAAACCTGGGTGTCGTAGGAGCATAGATGGCCTTCTTCACTAAATCCAAACCATGATAAACAAGAATCAGGAGACAAGGGAACACGGCATCGAATGAGTTGAGTTTTATTGTTGATATTGAATACTTGTACTACAAGAGCCTGGAAAAAAAAATAGACGATTTGAAGGGCGCCAAAAATGTAACATGTTCCATCAATTGATCAACATTGTCAGAATCAGATGCAAAATGAACGAAGGAATTGGTCAATCTTGCTTACTTCAGATGTAAACCTCATGGACATGCAAAAGTGGTAAAGAGCAAGGATGGAGGTGGGCACAATAAACAATAAAGGGCAAAAAAAATTGGGTCGGGATGGGTTTAAAAGCCCTTGAATCATCTTTGAGAAGAGTGCAATTGATAAATAATTAATATTATATTATCTCAAAGCAAATCTAACTTCCCTAAGATGCATATGCTAATGAAATTTTCTTTCCAATATCTAATATCCATCATTGTGTTAGGTACACTAAGCCCCTCAGGCCTAAGCCTATTTTAAGCATGCACTTGTTGAACCAATATAGTGAAAATAGAAAAGGCCATCAATTCGGAAGATGTTCAAGATTCAATGACTCGATCAAAGTTAAACCGGAGTTTGAATCAAATCACATAATAAATATTATAATTATTTTACTATTAAGTAATGAAATAATATAAATATGTGATAACTATATGACAAAAAATAACCATAACTATATATGTATCTAGATATTATATTAATCAATAAATTGAAAATCAAAGATGATCAAAAATGTTATTTGGACTGGATTGTTCTGTATAATTGAGACCATTTCACTGTTCAAAACAAATGTTCACACCAATTTGGTGCGAAAACAATTTTTAAGATTAACTGGACTGGCCATATGCCCGGTTCGCTGTTGAAACAAACAATCCGTTCTGATTTTAAAAGCTTGGGTTGAACATGGGTCAATCTGATGATTTTGATTAGAAAAGCCATGTCAGGCTAAGAACATGCCACCTAGTAACAAGACCAACCAAAGCACATTCTTTAGAAGTTCTGGCTACCTGTTTCCTAAGAAATAAGCATCAAGAAGCCAAAGGAGGTGATCAATGGTTAAGTCTACTGATTGGGGCACCAGACAAGTGATAGATAGCCTCTTATCCAGCTATTGATTGGTGAATGTGTCAAAAGCATTCAATATCCCACTTTGAATTAGTTTATTAAATAAAAAATGCTTTCCTGTTGGAAAGGGGAAAACTATAATTCATTATTTGTGCTTTTTGTTGCGAACTAACCTGATCTCCTGAGGGAAAACAGTCTGAAGCATGAGTAACCACTGCCAATTTATTTCTAAAGCCTGCTGCTGTCACCACTGGCCCATCAAGACAGAGGATGTGTCTCTGAAACAGAAAGCATTTATTAATTATAATAATTATTATTATATTTATTATTATCAAAATAAATAATAACTAATTCGGCCAAAAAGACTTTAATAAGTGTAAGGAATATTTTCACACGTAATGCATGACCAATTTGTAATAACAACAGGGAACATGCTCCGAAGGATATTATCTAAAAAATGCAAATTTCAAGAAAAAGAACATAATTAACAAATAGTGTCTCAGGTTTAAGATTGTCAAATGTTTCTTCCATATTCTCTGTAAATGAAATCATAAGAACCGTGAACACTGAAAACAATTCTATCAATATAATAGACTCCTTAATTTTATGCGCTGACTAAATTGAAGTGGATGGTTTATCTGAGTTATTGCCTGTCTTCATAAGAAAACAAAATATTAAAAACAACCAAGATATTACTTATCGAAGGTAAAAGTGAAATTTGAATTACTTGATATTCAATTTCTGTGTTATTGAAATTAATAATGATTAGTCAATATTGTTGAAGATCAAGTGATCTAAATTGATAAAATTAAGTAGTTTGAATGTACTAAATAGAAAGTTGTGGATATAGATGAAAATTTCAACTTCTAAGCTTAATTTTGGGTCATTAAAAATGAAGTGCTTCAAGAATACTTTGAGGTAAGACCCTATCAAAAAGAGTTTGGGCAAATTTACAAACTACAATTATATTATGATATAAGTTATTTATAGCCAAATTAAGCATGGAAACTATAAAAATGTTAGGGTGAATGAGAGATAAAACTAGAAATGATTATATTATAAAGATGATAGTAATTTCACCTATTAATAATAACAGTAAAAATAAAATTAGATGATTTGGGCATTATACAATATGCGTAGAAAATGCACCAATAAGATAAATAGATAAGAGATAAATTAATTAGAAAGAAAAAAAAAAAGAAAAGGTATTATAAAGATAACATGGATCAAAATCCTTCAATAGGTGTTATAAACACCTCATTTAGTAATCAACAAGAATGAATGGAATTAGAAATTGAAAATTTTGATTCAAACAATTAGGACAAGGCAAATGATGATGTTGAAACTTAAAGTTGAATGGAAGCATGAAAAATACTTTTATTTTGCTTTTCTTTATTTTCCATTTTTTCTGGACATTTTCTCTATTTTTTCTTGAATTGAACTCTCTTTTTCTTTTCTTCTCCTACTTTTTATTTCTTTCATTCTCCCCTTTTTTTCTATTCTTTCATAATCTGCTACTCATTGTTCACTATATATATATATATACATATATATATATATATATATATATATATATATATATATATATATATATATATATATATATATATTCAATATCTATGCACAAGAATTTCGCCATTCATTATGAGGAAAAATGTGTTCAGAAGAATACTAATAATTAGGAGAATGAGAAGTAAAACACTAACGCCAAAGATTAAGAAATAGATATAAAGAATTATGTGGTTTCGTACAGTGCATCCATGTTAATGATCATAAAAAGGGTTTTTTCATAATCCATAGATATGTAAAGAACACAAATATTTGCTCACTAAAATATTTTCAATTTATCTCACTAGTTTTCTCTCTATTTTAATTTTCCCTCCTCCAACCCCTATCTTTTGATCCCCAAGTTGTTTCTTTGTTTTTCACGACTAAAAAGCATAAATAAAGCAGAATAAGAAATAGAGGCAAAAATAATATAAAACAACTACTTTATTATTATAATTATGTCTTTCTTTCCCTTTTCTCTGAGTTCAAACAAAGGCACAAGCCTCCTCAAATTTTCAAGTGCAATCTCGACAAAGCAATATGTATATTCTTGGGGATGAAAAGATAGGGTCAATCAACTTGAAACCTACTTCAATTTATATGGGTATTCTTTGTGAGAGAAGGTTTCTTTCACTCAACTCAAACTCACCAAGAACACATTAACTGATAGAATACTCAACTTCAATAAGGGGATCAAGACATGAACAAGAGACAATTCTAGAGCTCTGACAAAAATTTTAAACTCAGGGTTGTAAAGTAGAAAGATGGAGGAAATTACATGAGTTGGGACAATGACAATAACAAAATATGCAAAAATATAAAACAAAATTTAAGGGAGAATCTTTAATGATTGGTCTGCCCCTAGAAAAAGACTTAGTCATAATAAAATACACAACAAGGTTGCAAAATGGTCTCTCTAATGATATTCCACTATTACATGCCAAATATATCTTTATCAGACAACCATGTTTTCCATAATGCTTGAGAGAAAAAATAGGGCAAAGCAAACAAGCCCTCCACTAAGAGGAAAAGGGGAGAATTGAAAGTGCTAAGAAGACTTTAACAAAAAAAAAAATAGCCTATAAAAAAGATAATTCAATAACTTCTTTGGAAGAAAACATATACCATGATTATAGCCTAATCTCACGAAATGATAGAGGAAAATATTGGAAGATTCATATGGAAATCTTCTAAGAGAACTTCAAAAAACATCTCAAAAGGAAGGTGGAGACTATTGTCGAGCATGATCAAGCATTGTGAGTATTGAATCAACCCGATTTAAAGACTTTCCTTGATAACAAAACCTAAAAGCGAAGAGTTGTTCACCTTACAAAATCCACATGAAGTATGAAGTGATTAGTGCAAAATAGAAGTGTGTTAGTTATTCTCATGCTCAGTAGATGTAAACCAATCTTAACATCCTCTAGGCTGACAAAAGCAATTATCTTTGCAGCGTTATCAAAATTACAAACCTGCAAACCACCATCTGTAAAAATGCGAAGAAAATTAAGACTAGTAATTGCAGCCACCCATCCGATGCCTAAAGCAACAGCCTTCACTTCTTCCCCTTCAAACCTCATTGACCACTATCATTATATGAGAAAGTAAGATCAATCATACAGATAATAGTGGAAAAAATCAACTTCAAAAAACATACTTCGCTATTATTTGCCCAGCTTCCGAAAGGTCTATACATTAGAGTGCTCATATTTTTTGTGCCTTTGCATGGATTTGCAAAAATGCTGCCATTTTCATTCAGTGCAGCCATGGTGAATCCAAAATAGTCAGTCATGGAAGGAACCCTGGGCCCTCTCCCAGTATCGTGGAAGTCAACCTGTAAACAAATATACGACTTAATTAGAAAAAACCTTAACAAGACTATTGAGGATAAAATACACATTTGGTTACAAGATTTAGCCGGGGCATAAATTAAATCCTTAAAACAACTTTTTGAGCTACATAGTTTACAATCATCTAACATTATTTAATTATAGTGATGAAATAACAACAGTTTAATAATGTTTATGTATTTAAACAAATCTAACAGAGTTTTAAATCCTGACATAAGTAATCAAACTGTTTCACAAAATTTAATTAGATTTATTAAATCCACTATCAAATAGTTTCTAAGAATTAAAATTTTCAGAATTTACTAAATTCGAATTTACAAGTTTTAATAAATCCTAATAACTAAATCTTATTTTCCTCAAATTGTAGATTACATCTCAAAATTTCATAAATCATTAGAGAAGTAATATTTAAAAGATATACACCACTTAACTCTAACATATTTTCTTCTCTTTCTAAATTTTAAAGCTTAAAATACATATGCTCAACAATTAATTAGAAATTAATCAGATTAACATCTGTAATGTCCAACAATTTTTATGATTTATAGCACAAAATTTACTAAATTCTTCTTCTAGTCAAACAGCCACTTAATCTTCTGAAAAGGCGGAATCACTTGGAAAAAAATAAATTGTATCAATTTATGAAAAAAAGATATACATGCATGCCACTCAATTCTTATGTATTTACATATTTAATACCTAAACTTCAACTTTTACATATATAGCATCCTATATATGCATGAAAAAGTGTACATCAATGATGGGGGCATCAATTGATGCAACAGATACCGTGTCCTTGTCCTGAACCGAACTGGTCCAGGATGTTGGAAGGTCAGCATATTCCTATTTATCTAGGGTTGTATATTTATTTTTGATGGCTTTAGGGTTCAATTTTATATTGTGTTTGTTTCGGGATAGCCGTCAGCATATCCTTTTCTCTTTTTGGGTTGTATTCAAGGGATTCGAGTGGTGCTCTTGTTATATCTCGTTTCAGATGTGGTGTTTATCCTTCTGATACCCTTCACAATCCCTCTTCAGCACCGGCTTTCTTCCCCTCGTCACTCCACTTGTGTTTCTGCCACCTCAAATCGCCCGCATGGCCATGCCAACGAAGAGACAAAAGTCAAAAGCGATCATGAACTTACCATGGAATAAGTGCAGCGGAAAATCTGCCTACCTTAACAAAGACTTGCTGAAAATGAGAAAAGAACCCATAGAGATGATTCCAATGAAGATGAGGATAGGCTACGACACATTGGAATTAAATATCAAAAGAAGATGAGGGATGGAATGACAGTTGGAGGACAGAGAGACCTAGGAATAAATGTAAACTTACTAAATTTCAAAAGGATAATGAATTTGGATGACTTCATTGAGTGGTTGCAGACTGTCAAGAGGATTGTTTAGTACAAGGAAGTATCGACTGATAAGAGAGTTAAGTTTGTTGCTATAAAACTGAAAAAAAATGTCTCCTTAAGGTGACAGAATATGAAGAGAGAGACAGAGAGAATGTCATAACAAGTATACTACTTGGGAGAAGATGAAGATGCAGAGAAAGTATCTACGCCCACGCTACCACAAGAACAAGTTCTTGAAGCTCCACCACCTACAGTAGAAAAAATCATCAATGGATGAATTCGCGGTAATGTGAGATGTCAAAACCCGAGGAATACATTATAGACAAATGCTTGGGAGGCCTGAAGCCATCGATCAACAATGTTGTCCAATTACAGCTCTATTGGTCTTTGGGTGATGTTCAAATCTTGGCACTGAAGATAGAGAGACAACAGAAGCAGAGCAGACACCCATCTCCATTCAGACAGCAACCCACAACCAGAGGTATCAATAGAGGCACACTTAAGAGAGTTGTGAGGAATGATCAGGAGAATTAAACAGTTGGTTCAAGTGAAAAGCTTGAGAAGAGTAGCACACCCAACACAATTTCAAATAAAAAATTCTTCAAGTGTCATAGATACGTACACATCGCCTCCAATTGTCCTACAAACATAATTGTTTCCTTCACCGAGTAGGAAGTGAGCTAGGAGGAGGTATCAGAAGAGCAGGGTGAGGAGTATCAGCTCCACGATATGAGGGTGAGATAGTAGTTGTAAAGAGGGCTCTGCAAGCTGAACCGAAGAAGAATCACTTGTGGTTGAAACATAACATCTTTCACACCAGGTGTACTGTGAGAAGGAAGATATGTAGCCTTATTATTGATGGAAGGAGCTATGAGAATGTGTTTTATACTTTTATGGTAAAGAAGCTGAACATAGCTACTCAAAAGCATTCTCAACCATATTTTCTGACTGATTGAAGGAGAATAAGATACGTGTGAATCAGCAATGTTGGTAAAGTTCTCTATTGGAAACCAATTGCAGGATCAGGCTTGGTGTGACGTTGTACTCATGGATGTTTGTCACATCCTGTTGGGTAGACCGTGGCAGTTTGATCGCAGGACTCGACATGATGGGTTCAAGAATACCTACTTATTCACGAAGGAGGGAAACACATAGTTTGTTTACCCATCAAGGAGTCAGGAGGAACACTCGCGTTGTGGAGGAGATTGCGGTCCCACACACCACCTGCCGATAGTCAACGCGGGAGGCCCCAGTGACAATGGCCTTAGTCATCTTAAAGGTGGTTGAGGAGGAGACTGATTTACCATAGATGATACAACCACTACTAGCTGACTTTCAATATGTGAGGACTGACAACTTACCTGAAGATCTACCGCCACTTAAAAACATTCAACATGCTAGAGACCTTATCCTTGGATAGGCGTTGCCTAACAGACCTGCCTACATAATGAGATCAACTGAACATGAGGAGTTGCAACGATAAGTGTAGAATCTTATCGCTAAATGATTGTTGAGGGAGAGAATCGGTCCATCTATTGGTCATGCTTTGATGGCGCTTAAGAAGAGTGGTTCATGGAAGATGTGATAGATATTTGAGCTATCAATGAGAGCACCATCAAGTACAGGTTTTTTATTCCTCGCCTGGATGATTTACTAGATCTATTGCTTGGAGCCATTATTTGTTCAAGTTTGACTTGCGCAGTAGATATCATCAGATCAGGAAGAGACCACGGAATGAATGAAAGACTGTTTTCAAGACCAAATATGGGATGTATAAGTAAACAAGCATGCCTTTTGGATTTTCCAATGCACCTAGCACTTTCAAGAGGCTAATGAATCAAGTGTTTCAAGCTTAAATTGGGATATTCATAGTTGTATACTTTGATGACATCCTCGTCTACAATAGATATGCCTAGGAGCACTTGTTGCATTTGAGGATGAATTTTAAGGTTTTGTGATTGGAGAAGCTATATGCCCACATGAAGAAGTGTCACTTCATGACAACTCGTGTATGTTTTTGGTTTATATTGTATCTAGTGCATGCATTCAAATGGATTCATAAAGATAAAGTTTATCATGAGTTGGATACCCCCACAATCCTTTACAAAGCTGGGGCAGTTCTTAGGGCTAACATCCTTTTATAGGAGCTTCAGCACAAATACAAATCCTTTGACAGAGCTCTTGAAATGAGAGAAGTTTCAGTGGACAGAGGCAGCTCAGTCCAACTTTGACATCCTACAGAAGAACGTGACTCAAACATGATTGAGCACGGGTTTGGTCTTTGTTTCGTCACATAAATAATTAAGTGAAGTCGGGCTTTCATTTGTAGGATCAACTTCTTCCAAAACATGGCTGCCGCAAAGTTTTTCTGCCATTTTAGGATCGCTTCTCGAACCCTCATTTCATCATTTCGAATGGCATTCCAACGTTTTGGTGGGATTTATATGCTTTTTATAATCTTTTTATTGAAAATGTTATAAAGAATAGACATGGGAAACTTTTATATTCAAATAATAACATTACTTTACCAAATTTAAATTCTTAACATAGCGTTTAAGATGTTGCATTTAAACAAGCTTCTCTAAAAGGTGAAGCTCTCTCAAACGAGCCCTCAGGCCTCAGTGTTTGCTTTATCAGATTTTAGTCAGTTATTTGAGGTAGAATGTGACGCTTTTAATGTAGGGATTGGAGCAGTATTGAGCCAAGGAGAGCACCCTATAGCCTTCTTCAATGAGAAGTTCAGTGAACATGAGGAAATAGTTAACATATGATAAAGAGTTGTATGTTATTGTGAGAGTTCTTAGTCATTGGAGTCACTCTTTGTTTATTAGTCTATTTACTTTATTCACATGTCATGATGCTCTAAGGTTCTTGAACTGCTATAGCAAGCTGAAGGGCATGCTCCTTAGGTTGAGTTATTGGCTTCATTTTAATTTGTGCTCAGGCACAAGGCAGGGAGTCAGAACCAAGTAGCAAATGCCTTGAGTTGTTGTAACTTACTGATCACCTTCATGCAGGCTAGAGTTGTGGGATTCAAGGAGATGAAGGATTTGTATGAGACATGAGAATTTCAAAAAGATTTAGGATCAGTGTCAGAAGAGGCCTACAGTATAGTACCACGGATCTATTGGCCATCTATTCCACCAAACAGGTTGTTATTCTCATATGTTCATTGAGAGAGTTCATCATACAGGAGTTTCATGGTGAGAGATTAGTAGATCATTTTGGCATAGATAAGAGCCTCGCACTTGTGAGGGAACATTTTTCTCTAGCCTAGGCTTACAAGGCATATGGAGAGGTCTGTAGGGCAGTGCAGAGTTTGTCATCTGGTAAAAATTAAAGGGAAAAATATGGGGCTATAAACACTAATTCCCATACCAGAAGCTCCATGTGTGAATGTTAGAATGGATTGCGTTATGAGTATTACTAGGACATGTCAAAATAAAAATGCAGTGATGGCGATGGTTGACAGTTTCTCAAAGATGGCATATTCTGCACCTTGCCACATGATATTGGATGCATCACATATAGCTAACTTGTATTTCAGGGAGATGTGAAACTTTATGGGATACCAATGACCATTACTTCTGATAGAGAAGTCAAGTTTCTAATTCACTTCTGAAGGACCTTATGGGGAAAGCTTGGTAGTAAGCTTCAATTAAGCTCAACAACTCGCCAACATATAGAATGTCAGACAAAGGTGGTGTGCAAGAGTATGGAGAATCTCTAGAGGTGCTTTATAGGAAAATATATCAATCAATGAGAACCGATTCTAACCCAAGCTGAATTTGCTTACAATATATTCATGAGTCAGACTATTGAGCATATTCCATTTGACGTTGTGTATGAAACCAATCAACTCACCGCACTTGAGCTGGTACCACTTCTTCCTACTTCAAAGGTTAGTGTTGATGTTGAGGTTAGAGTGCAGGGGATTCAAAGGCTACAAGAAGAGGCTGAAAAATACATCACCATGCAGAACTAGAAGTACCAGGCACAAGTTAATAAAATCAGAAAAAATGTGACTTTTCAAGAGGGAGATCTAATGTAGACCAGATTGAAGAAAGAGAAATTTACAATAGAAACTTTTAGGAAACTCAAGCCCAGAACAGATGGACCTTTCAAGTTCCTCAAGATGCTGATCGACAGCTTCTACAAAATTTACTTACCATGAGATTACAATGATTCTACTACATCAATGTGATCGACCTCTCTACATACTAGAGGAAACGGAAGTTTCAATAGATGAGGTTAAAGCTCTAAAAATCTCGGGAGACTAACAGGGGTGTTAATTGATGTAATAGATGTCGTGTCCTTGTCTTAGACCTAATCGATTAAGTCTATTGGAGGATCAAGCGACCCTCTAAACAAAGGAGTGTAGCCTCCCTTCAAGAGAGGGCCCACTCCTTTTTATCTATGGTTATATATTTATTCTTGTTGGCCTTAAGGTTCATTTTTTGTTGTATTTATTTCAGAATAGTTGTCAGTGTCTCATTTTCCCTTCTAGGATTGTATCTAAGAGTTCTAAGTTGTACTTCGGTTGTATCTCATTTCTGAGGTGGTGTTTATCCTTTTGACACCCTTTCCACCCCTCTCCCACACAGGCTTTCTTCTCGCCGCTCCACTTGTGTTTTTGCAACCCTAAACCACACGTATATTCGCTACCATTGCTCACAACCTCCCGCTAATAATTGTCGCCACCCAGGATAGCGAAAAATTGATGTTATTATTGTTTTCGCCCCATGTCCCATGTCGTCACCACCCAAGAAAGCAAGTTCATTTGATGTTCCGACAATTCCTTGTCTTCCCTTGTTGTTGCCATCTCCCCCTTGCTGCCACCCTGCATTTCAACCCACTGACCTTCCCTCTGCTACCTCTCCAGAAGCCCAACCAATAGTCGGCACCACTTACAGCCTAGGTTCAACCTTAGGTATAATGTTTTGTTGTTATTTGTTACAATTTCAAATTTCTACATTGTCTTTTTGAAATTTTCTATTTGAATTCAATAATAATATTTGTATTCCCTTTCTTGTGATGAATTCTAGTATCATTCACTTTTTAAAAATTAAAATATTGGTGTTTTTTTATGTGATATGAAAGATTTGGATGGTCTAATTATAAAAATCAAAGTTTACGTGTCACATATGTAAATACATAAGAATTGGGCGGTTATGTATGTAAAGACTGTCTCTTCACCTCAATGTGGGAGTAGCCCTCATTTTCAATTGTGGTTATGCTTCCAAGCAGGTTATAAGAAAGAAACCTTCGCTTGCCTGCCTGCACAGGAGTAGAACCTGGTTGAAACGCCTCCTGTAATTTTGGCCTGACAGGCTGAATTGAACTTTGGCACTCTTCTGTTCCACCTCCAAATCTCAAAAGTTCTTTCCTTTTAGCAGACCTCTTACGCGACACAATTTGCTGATGGAACTCATCACTATCTTCGTCAGATTTATCGAGTACCGAATGTTTCCTCGATCTTTTACTGCTAACAGGAATGGATTCTCCATGGCTTTCTTCCATAATTTCATCCAAACTTCCAGAATGGCTTGGTTTTTCATCATTGACTTCAAACAACAAGAGACCGTTTACATTCCTTGATTGAAGATTAATGGCACCATCTGTAGGTGACCTCATGAAGGAAGGAACCGGGTTCTCCCAAACACCAAATTTACCCATAACATCAATAACAGCCAAGGCGTTAGAATTAGGTTTCCAAGAGAAACAAGATATTCTTTCATCAAATTTCTGCCTATCAATATCCTGCCTCTGATCAACGTCCCAGATTAAGACCTGCTTATCTAAGCCTGAAGTTGCAATGTACTTCCCATTAGGAGACCAAGATAAGAAGCAAACAGGCTTCTCATGGTCTCCTTTCAAAGTAAACAGTTTTTCGGCCGTATATCTGTCATAAATCAAAATATCATTCTTCAAACCTGGAACAGCTAAAGTCTCTCCATCAGGGCTCCAAGAAAGAAGATTCAGATGCGAGGCATCTGAATCACAGTTAGGAGCTACAGATTTTAAAGTATAGACTGCTTTTCCTGAAGAAAGTTCCCAATATTTCACAGTTCCAAACCCATCAACTGATGCTAAAAATTCGTTTTTTGGATCGAAGGATAGGCCAGTAACAGAACCATTGTGACCCTTAAGAACTCTTGAGATTGAACTGTCGATAGTAGCAATCATTTTAATGCCGTCATCGTCACCGGCTGCGGCCAACAAGCTACCAGACTTGTTGAATGCAAGAGCACGAATTGGTAAGGTAAATCTTGTAACATTGCTTTGAAACTCCCCATCTGCAGAAAAACCAAAATCCAATTTGAAGTAGAAACTGTAATAGGTTATTCAAAAATAGAAATGATACTGTCCCAGTGAATTAAAATCGAGGAAAAGAAACAAGCTCTCTACTTTTTTCTTCTTCCCCTGCATTCTCCAACCAAAATCTCTCTCACTCGTATTTTGCCTTAAATGATGAGCCCACTTTCTCCCTCCTTTCCTTCTTGCTCCTTTTCTCCCATTGCTTCCTTCATACCCACTACTATATGAAGATATTCTTTCTAGTCCAATTAATCTTTGAATGTGATCATCGAATATCTCTTATAATTAAGTTGTTTACATAGGATTAGGTTAAAATTAATTGTAATTAGATTTTGAATCGAGGTTGATGATTGGAGGAATTATAATTTAAGGATTCTAATGGTGGGCTTGACTTTACAATATTAGTAAGCCTGGGTTGCCTGCAGGGTAAACTACAAATGTTAAATTATGTTAATTAGGTTTCTTTTCAATGCTTATAATTATATCTTTAGTTTAACAGTGATCATTTATTGTTTAGGACTTTCGACTTAGTACTCGTTTGGTAGCATTTAGTTGGAATTTCAGAGGATTATGGCTTGGGAATTGCAACCCAAATAAATAAATGTTATTTATTAGGAGTTAAATACATCCTCATATGCTAGGAGTGTTCTTGATATCAATAATAAATTTCTACATAAATGTAAGCTGTCAGTGATGTTTTTGTTAATCAATTATATGTTAGTAAACATCTTTTCATATTCATAATAAAACAGCAAATTATCTTCATTATTTTATCTTAATTTTCATATAATAGAAAGAACAATTTTTCATGTGGACTGTCTTTGTTAAATTTAATTGGATTTGACTTCACAAATCCATTTCATATATAAAAATAATACCAATCATACTAATTGCAATGCTACTATTAGATACTTGTTATAGATTTGTAGAATGTTCATGTCTAATACAATAATTCTATGATGTAGAAAACAGTTTTAATAATAACTAAAGAAGCAATAGATCCTCAAGAAAATCATTCAAATTTCATAATTTTTTTTGCTCCTATTTCATTGTTTTGAGATATCACAATAAACCAAATTATGTGTGTGCGCACCTGCGTGTGACATCTTGGCATTATATAATAAATCGTTTCCTTTTATGTTTTGTGAGTTTGAATTACCATACTTGTTTGTTGCATTTTTATTTTTTCAGTAGGTTCTGCCAAAGTACTTGCTGAATTAACACCATGAGAGCTAACTTTTCTACTTGTCCTTATAGTGGGTTTATGTGAATTTGATTACGTAATCGTTTCTTTCGGTGTCTTTTATGCCGATTAATGTTTTCGCTTCATTAATATACTATAGTTAAAGACTTGATGATTAGAAAAATCTTACATTGCTTAATTTTATTATCACTGTTTATAATTGCATGTAAATAAATTTTCTATTATGAGTAAGGATCGCTTCATTGCAGTCTGTATTTCAAGCTGTACCGTTTTTCGAATTTGGTCTGTGACACTGAACATAAGCGCTGTTGGTTTTTAACAAAGTTAGAAGTAGGAATATCACATTTTTTTCAACTTACATCCCGCTCGGAGCTATTTTTAGAATATCTAAGACCGTTTGAATGAGTGGTAGTTTAAGCTGATCTCAGAATGTTTACTTATTCCTTCTACTCTGAAAATTCAAACAAAATAAGGCATTCTCTTGCAAAATTTAACCTGATTAAACTTTCAGTCAAACTAAATTCCAGAAAATGCGTCGCAACAGGAAATGACCAATCGAACAAAACCATCGACTTCAAAAACGAAAGAAAAAAAAACCGTGAGGTGAAATGACCTGGAAAGCTATAGAGTTTGACAGAATGGTCGATGGATCCGGAAGCAAGGGTGTCGGAAGAAGGATTTAGGGCAACGGCGGTCACCCCTTCCCGGTGATGGCGGAGGGCCTTGGCCGGCTTCGCTGACTGGCCGCCGTCATGGATGAAGACGGTGGGATCGCCAGCGCAGGCGGTTACAAGAAAACTTCCACTGTGATCCCAAAGAATTGAGCAGAATGATGCGGTTCCGTTTACCTGATGCGCCTCCTTGAGCTTCACAGTCCTCCCTTTCATTGCGATATTGATCGCTTCTCTTCGCCTGTTCCCTCGCCCAAGAGATCCACAGTTACCTGGCAATCAGATTCGCCGGGGCTTTGGTTTATGGATGGCTTCTACAGACTCAATTTGGCGCGAAAGAGGCCTTTTCGCGGGAGAAGTATTTCGTGTCACCACCGGGTTTAATTTTCGAAAAATTTGAACCGGGGTTCTCCTTCAATATATATACCCACAAATGTTGGCCAATCAAGTCTAAGGCTTCGTTGGGGCCTAGGGGTAGCTGCGAACGGCGCAGGGTGCCGCTGTTGAAATGTGTCGTTTTACACGGTTGCCCCTCTCACGAAAAAATATTATATTCGGACTGCGCACATAGAGGTATGTGCGGAGCCTAATCCACCGGAGATACGTGGAATCCCGGTGGAATCCCGTAATAACGCGCAATAACACGAGAATAACATGAGGAAATATTCCTCGTGTTACTCCGCGATTAGCGGTGTTTTGGGTGGAATAACACGGGGAATATTCATCTGTGTTATTCTATGTTATTCATGTGTTATTGCGGTAGTATTGTAACGCAGAGAATATTCCCCCGTGTTATTCCGCGTTATTCTCATGTTATTCTGCGTAGTATTGATGTGTTATTGTGGTGGTGTTACAATATCACCACAATAATGCGGAATAACATGAGAATAACACGAAGAATATTCCCCGTGTTATTCCGCATTATTCCCCATTTTATTCCGCCCAGAACACCGCTAACCGCGGAATAACATGAGGAATATTCCTTAGTGTTATTCCCGTGTTATTGCGCGTTATTGCTAGATTCCACCGGGATTCCATGTGTCTCTCGTGGATTGGGCTCCGCACGTACCTTTACGTGCGTAGTCCGGATGTAATATTTTTCCCCCTCTCACACCCTAACCCCTGCGAAAATTTTCTTTGAATACTTGCCAATGTTTTTTCCGTAAACAACTATCTATAGCAGTTTTTACTGAGCTGCGACAAACAGACAGTCAACTTCATCGCAGAAACTTGTTATGCGACAATCTGATTACTGAATCGAAAAGTTCGATGTCTACGACAGCTCTAAATATATCATAACTTATCAACCCATAAAATAGTCTCCAAACTAATTAATGACAGGTTGAATCATACCACAAGCATGAAAGTCAATTCATGAAACAAATATTACTTACGAATACCGCATAAGTGGATTAGTGATATTTTGATGATATTATGATAGTAATATATCACAAAATTATTACAGTACCACAAAATACCATCAATCTGCACCTAATCTGCACTTATCTCAACTGCATGCAATATTTTTTCAAATCATGAGTCAGTTTGAATTAGATTCATATGGCACTCATATTCGCGACATTAACATCTTACCAATGTGTATGTGTCCCATGGTAGCTTGTTGAAGCCACCTTGCAAGTAACACAAATATTGGATTGAGAAGTCCTTTAATGTGTACCCACAATTAAATATTTTCATTCAAATTCAATTATTTCATATATATATATATATATATATATATATATATATATATATATATATATATATATATATATATATAGAGTCAAATGTATAGATAACAACATCACATAATATATAAAATAATAATAGGTGTAATAAGATAAGTATAACCTCATTTCTCTCTGCACTTTTCATCAAATTTGTTGATTATTTTTTTTTGGAAAGGGGTCTTGTTCTATTAGAGATTGATATCAAATGTATTATAAAAATAATGGTCATATTTTTTTGTGTAAAAATTTAGAAAGAAATGTATTCAAAATGATTTATTTATTTATATATATACCTTATCATTAATTATATTTTCAATTAAATAATTTTAAAGCAAATAATTTGTCTTTATTTTGTCTGCCAATAATGAAAATAATTTTACATTACTAATGTGTCGTTCGTTTGATTGTATAATCTTCATTTTTTTGTTGCTAGTTCATTTTGTATCCATGTTTGTGTTTTTATCTTTGGACATATTGTTATGATTAATTCACATATAGTAAATATGTAATTGACATGTCAGTGAAAGAAAACATACATATCAAGAATAGGTATTGACAAAATTCTTACAAATAAATATGTTGGCTAGTTGAATTTAAAACTTACAAATTTAATCCGTGATCGTTTGAGCTTCTTTTATTGTTCATTGTGTTGAAATGGACATTTTAACGAGATGATGCTAAAAATATAAAAAATATCTCGTTCCGAGAATGTTGAATTAAAATCTTATAGTTATAGTTTTCCTAATGTAAGTTGAAAGATCAAACTGTCCCACTATGGGTCTGAAAAGTGGTACACCCGACAACACAGGACATGATAAAAAGAATTAAACTTATTTTATATTTTCAAAAATAAAAGTGCAAGTAATAATATAAAAAAATATAAAAAATAGTAATTTATTATATAAATATGAATACAACTTATACATTTAATAGAAAGAGACACGTGAAAAAATAAAAATAAAAATAAAAATATGAAAATAACTACCTAACCCTACAATAAATCGTAATAAACAATAAAAAATAACAAAAGAAAATTTAAATTTGGAAATTTTGTCTCGGTTAAGAGGATATGATAAGTGGCTAGGTGAAATATCAATGCGATGCGACTAATAAAATCAGAACAATTTACTATATTTATAGAAGAATTTGTAAATGTTATCACATGCTATATATATATATATATATATATATATATATATATATATATATATATATATATATATATATATATATATATATATATATATACATACATACATGCTACAATATCAAGCATTTTGCACATATATGATGTTGTGGTATATTTAAAATAGAAGGATCGACCACGAAGCAAAAAATATAAACGAGAAAATTCACATAAAAAAAACACAGCGGAACACGTAGATTTTACGTGGTCCGGCAATTTTTTCCTACGTCCACAAAGTTGTTAAGGATTTTATTACTTGAGAAATTTACACCGTCGGCGATCACGTCAACTTACAAAAAACACTTATCTCAACTTTTTCTCTCTCTCAACTCGAGAGCCACACGGATGAAGCAGAACCAAGGCACTGAGGAAAGCCTTGCAATTTTCTTCCTTCACGTAAGCAGTCACAAAAAAATACGCACCAATGAGGAGTTGGAACCTGCCGATGACTTTCCTTATAGGAATCGTCTCTCTACCTTGCTGAATTGCCTCGCTGAAGAGTTGCAGTCCCCTTTTGCTTCGCTCGTGAGCAAGCGCCGAAAAATGAAGTCGAATAATAGTGCATACGTCCGTGAACTTTCACCATCCTGGAGCCCTTCTATTCGCCCTTAGCAGAAAGAGACGGGGAGGCGAGGGTTGCACCGTTTCACAAATCTTAGAAGGCGGAAGGCGGGAGAAGAAGTGGGAACAGTTTCCTTTTTTTTATTGGGCTCTATTTTTGTTCGTTTTTCTGTCTTTTATTTTAGGAGTCGTCAGCCTGCCGATCGTCGTATACTTCCCTTATTCGAATAAATCTCCCTCACGAATCAAATAAGTGATTCGAATAGGAGATGAATTGAATAAGAAGGGACATACGACAAAAATACAAATAAGAGAAAAACAAAAAGCGTGGAGAGTCTACGTGCAGTAAACCTTGCAAGGATAAGTTAAGAGTGTCCACCCAAACAAG